>JAMPIV010004483.1:0-387500 GCA_024509875.1 Oreohelix idahoensis
TTTGTGCTTTATGGAAATGGTTGCTTTTGTATAAAATCTCAGTGTACAATTCCTGGAAGGAATCCCGGCCTGTGTTAGTTAAATTTATTTGTGTAATCTAATCAGAAGAAAGAATGGAATAAGATATTAGTTTTCGGACAGCCTTTAAATATTTTATGCTTGCTGGATTGGACTATACAAACTGGATGAAGGAATGAATGAATGAAAAGAAGTGATTTTCTGTATTGTTTGAGATATTACACAACATTTACCATAAAGCCTATGTGTTATAATGAAGAAAATCATGGACATAGATGAAAAGTGGTTTTACTGGAATATTGTGCTAGTATTTGGATAAACCATGTTATTTATGACTTACTCTGTCTCTTATGATTAACCCCAGCTTGTCTGAACTGTCCCATTATATCTCCTTTCTGGATAGGGAGGTAGTAGGACGATACTACCTAGGAAATATTATATTTCAGGTCATTTCCTGCCCCGAGTGTTATAACAAATCCTGTAGAGACATAGTCAGCAATTGGATGGTCATGTTGTACCAGTGCCTTACTTTGATAAACTAAGGCCACAAACATTGTCAGCTGCTTGGGAAACCTGCAGCTGTGTGGTTTTCTCAAGCCATCTTATGCTGCAAGAGTTTTAAGTAGGATCTTTAAATGTTAAGTGGCTCAAATTCGGGCTGCCTCATATTACATATATTACCCCACCTGACAGAACCTTATATGATGAAATTTAGTCTGGTGGTGAAAACCAATGAATAAAGACAGTCATTATCAGTTTATGTGACATTCTAATTAAATAACATTGAAGGAATAATTCAATACTAGTACAAGTGAGAGACAGATTGTAATAACAGTTATTTGTGGAACAGAGTTACTTCAAGGATCAAGATCACATAAGAAAAACAGACATTGATAAGTAAATTCAGTTAACTGGAAAATATTCATTGTAATTGAACCATATTTTTATTTTATTTGATTTTGAGTTCTATTTGCGTTTTCAAAGAATATCAAAAAAGAAAAAAGATCATGTATATAAATAAAATTACCAATTGAATCCACAGTTTTGAGTAAATCATTTACGTTGATAATTAATTACCCCTAGATAAGCTATAGTCTTAGGTTGGTCTGGGAGAGAAGGCACCATGGGTAACTGGGACTGCACATTACCATCTCACCCAGTAATATATACAGCCTGACTTTAACCTTTGACTTCGATACACCATTACTCTTTTCAGAGAATGTTGTATTTCTTTTAAGATCAGTCTCTTATCTGGCACTATCCTGGTATTATCTGATACACCTAATTGTCCATTATCTTACAGACTAAACATACCTCTCGTCACAGCCGAGGACATTTCTTCAGCATGTTCAAATGAAACAACTTATGTTTATTTTCCATCTGAAACACGTCTGTAACCTAATTGACAACACGGAAGATACCCTACCAACTAATCAGAAGTCGTTCATCCCTTGAAAGCAACGACGAAAAAGCCCTCTTTGTCTGGAGAGAATTAAATAAGCTTTTTGTTATCACTAGCGTATGAGCTTTATTTTGCTCCAGCTATCTTTAGAGATTCTCGAGCAGAGAATGGCACACTCTTGTACGTTAGTAACATACTCATTGGTCGGTCTCTCGTCAGCATCGGGATAATGACCCAAAATAAGATCCTTAAAAACTGACAAGGGTACACGTGTGTTAGCACCATACAGAAGCTCAAAATTTAAAAAAAAACTTGTAAATTTCAGAGCTACCTCTCGGTATGCAAACAAAACAGCAGGTAAACATGTATCCCACTTCATAGGAAAATTAGATGTAACTTTCACGAGCATTTGTTTTGATGTTCCATTAAATCTCTCACAAGCACCGCTGCTCTCTGGATGGTACGGTGTTATAAATGATTGTGAGATGCCCAACATCTTAGTTATCCCCTCATCCCTTCAGACACATATTGTCGGCAATTAGCAGACAGTATTTCCTCTTGAAAACCAAGCCAACTGAACATGATCCTCCGTGCCTCGGCAACGGACTCTGATGTTGTTGTCTTCATCGCAAATGCCTCTAGTCATCGAGTGCGTAGGTCAACCATTGTTAAAATGAATTGGAATCCTCTGTCGAACCAGACAGGCAGTGGACCCAAAACATCACTAGCTACCTTTTGAGCTGATAAGTCAGGTAATTGTGAAGGAGTCTTGGGAGATTTACCTTTATAACTAATGCTCTCGCATACAAAACATTATCTGCAATAAAGTTTGACATCTTTCTTGTAGCCCGATCAATAAAATTCCACTAAAACCCTATAGCGAGTTATGGCTATTCCCATATGAACAACAAGAGATTCATGTGCAATCCGTAGTACAGTGGATCTGATTATTTGTTGCAATACTATCTGACGGGGTAAATAAGGATGTCGTAAGAAACATCTCGTCCAAATGTAATTCTTCATCTCAAACGAATATTTGGCCGATTAATATGTGCAATATCGCTTTTTACAGCAAAAATGAATAACCGTTAAAGTGTAATATTAGAACGTTGTTGAATCTGAAACTCTAAAGTTGGTAGTTGATCAACAGTCAATATTGTGCGACGACCGTCTTCAGTGGTTTTGTGGTAATGTGTTGGATTACCAAATCATCCGTCTTTTTCATGGCGTTAGTAACTACTGCAATGGCACACTCAATGTGTCGGAGAGACCAAAAATGGATGTACTCCTAAGTACACTCTTTAACATCAGGGACAATACCAATGATAAGATCTACCACATATGAATCGAGTACACAGGCACGTACCCTTCTCGATAAGAAAAGTATATTGTATGTCACAACAGTCAGTGGGAAATATTCGACTTTGCTTCTAAATGTGATAAATTTAGCTGTTTTTCCAATAAGACAACTTTCATTAATGCATGAACGTCGCACAGCGATTCTTGTGCAGCTAGTATCACGTAACACAGTCGCTGGCTTGTCATGAATAAAACCTTCATGTAATATCAACCTACAACTGTCATGTAATACCGACAATTCTTTGACGGGTGGCATTTCCTCTCCCCACACCAGACAACCGGTCACTTATCCGATCCACACTGTGAAACCCTAGTCTATCATAAAGCTGCTGTTGCGTGCATATTTTGACGCACATATTACAAAAATCGATATGGCTATTTAATATGGAAAAGATATAGACATTCATTCATTTGTGTATGAAAATGCTGTCTATAGTAAAGCTAGATAACTCATGATTGATTTACACTTTTGATCATAGGAGTAATCGTTCTTGATATTGATTCGGCGCATGGATATGACACCCATGTTCGTACTTATTTGTTAGGGCCAGAAAATATATTAATTTGCTTATTATGTTTATGGCCTGAATTCATATGTATTACATGTTATTAGTACAAGTAGAATCAGTCCTATATTGTATATTTTTGATGGGTAGGCAGGACTATATTCTTGTTGTGCCGCTCTGGTGGAAGTAGGAGTTGTCTTGACAAGTCGTGATGAGTTCCGAGGTACCGTTTACAATGGCGGTTACGCATTTTTCAGGGCTGGTATATTCTTCAGTAAAAATGATTTACGAAGTGGTTTTTCTTCTGTAGGAGATTGTGTCTCTACTAGAGCTTGTGTTAGAGACTCTCCTAATGTACGGTACCATGTATGATTCGGACTCCAGGTAATTCCAGACCCTATTTTTGATGATCTCATGTCGGTTAGACCTAGCTGGAATATTATGCTTCGCAACGCTAGGGTCGTGTTTGTATCGACAAAGATGACGGGCTTCCATACAACAATTATGTCTACGTGAAGTAACTGGATTACTGTAGAACTGTATGGAGAAACTTTAGGAAATCATTCATATGTATTTCGAATTAACTTTGGCTTATATATATACCCTCCTGTGAGCGAGTGAGCGACAACTCAGGAAGGCGGCCATGTTACATTCCTGTCATCGTATTTTTGAATCACTGTCCAAAGAACGGGGCATGTATCTTACTATTCGGACAGTGGCAAGGAGATCTCAATTTTGATAGAAACCCCTTCCATGGTTTCATAATATGATATAAACTGTGAACATAAAGCAACTTTAGTTACTTACCGATCCGCCTTCACTGACGCGCTTAGTCAGATAGGGGATGCGGCCATTATGTATCATGACATTAGAAGCTATTGATGTACTACCCATTATTTATGAATGTGTCATGACTTGGGATCTACTATGTATGCCTGCAAATTGATGTGTCAACCTGTACCCATGATTTACTCGTTATGTCCCAGTGTGTGCGTCTAAATAAACGGTGTAAACAAAGATTCCAGCAGTCTGCATTGGTGCCTTGTAGACACAAGTGAATGAGTGTTTAGATTGGTCAGAACACGAACAGTACACCATTCGCGTTAATCACACTCTACACTTCTACTCCATATATACACCATCCTGCGTCGGTTGAATTGACCAAGTTTAGGGCCTGCTTCCCCTGGAGCCTTAGAGGGAAATTACTGCTTACAGTGCCTTTGCCTTCCCTAACTCAGGACTAGGGTGAGTTACCCATTTACAGCTGGGTAGACTGGAGCATGCCTGATCTCAGTAACACCATACACCACAATTTACACAGATGGTTTACAGATGACTTTTTACACAGCACTTTACAGTGGTGAGCCAGATTCCCGGGTCCAGCCTACGCAGTCTTGTTGTGTTGAGAATCACATTTTACAGTTGCAAGAACATTTGTTTGACCACATCAACACCAGTAGGACAGCTATACAATCAATGTCAGCTTGACCTGTTCTGACAAGTGTAGCAATATCTGGGTCAGCACTTGTTGACATTTGGCACAGTACAGTCAGGATTCTAAACTAGTGATTGTTTATCCTGCTGAAATAGAAGAGCAATGTTGAACTTAAAGTGCAAATTTCATCGGTGGATCTTCTAATGTGCTCAAAAAAAATTGGACAGTGTAATAGTTAGAAAGCAAAGCTATTACTCAATAAAGTGGTAGTCTAATTTGTTAAAACTGAGCATACAGTACAATACATTGCAACTACAACACATTCCATTATATGATACACACATTGATGATTTATATATATTTATGTTTATATATTATTTGTTTATATGTGTGATTGTTATGTGTTTGCGGGCCTGGATGGGAGGTGACTAGAACAGGAAATACCAAGTGATATTGGTCTTGTTCTGGCGTTCTATAGGGAGCAATTTCTTAATTGAAACTTGCATGCAACATAGTTTGCAAATATTTGGTTAGTTGTGACGACTGTTTCATATTTGTATTTGTAACATTTTTCTGTTCTTTATTTTTGTTTGAGTTGTTTGTATAATTGTAGGTCTCATCTTTCCTTTCATTTCAGTTCTTTACACCCTTATGTTTATACACTGTGGCGTTATTTGTCTTGTTATCTTATTGCAGTTATCATCACGGTTTCTGTGATCATTTTTTTTTTCATTTCTCCTATTTAATTTAATTTGATCTCTGCAAATGTTTTCAGATTGTCTTTTCTTGTTTGTCCTTTGTAATGTCTTTAGTTGACATATGACATAGGAGGTATAGTTGAATACACTTATATTATAGTACAGATCAGTACTTTATGATTATTATTGTTATAAAACAAAGTGTACAAGACCTTTATAAGGCTTGTCCCCAAAGTGATTGGTATAGGAAATATTATTTTCCACAGGTACTCAAGTGATCATTGATTACATTAAGGTATACAAGACCTTTATAAGGCTTGTCTCCCACAGTATTTGAGATATACAGTTATTGTTTTCCACAGGTACTCAAGTTATCATTGGTTATATGATAAACAAAATAACCATACAGGTTTTTTCACTAAGACTAAGTCTATGATATAGACTTGTCTCCCATTAAAGTGAAATAAGGTAATTTATTTACTTTTTCAGGTTTCTGATTTAAGAAGACAAGATGTCTACATTAGATTACTTTATTGCACAAGGAAAATCTCTTGATAAGACTGGAAAAGAGTTAGAAGAATGGGCAACTGCTCAATTTGCTATTGTATTAAAATCAGAAGAGAAAAAACAAAAAGATGAGAATAAATGGAAAGCAGAAGTTGAACAAAAGAAGATAGATGCTGAGAATTTCAGATTGCAGATGCAAGCTGAGGAAAGAAAAGCTGCGGCTGAGGAGAGAAAACTTCAAATAGAAGAAAAAAAATTAGAAGCTGCTGCTGCTGCTGAAGAGAGAAAAGCTGCTGCTGCTGCTGAAGAGAGAAAAGCTGCTGCTGAAGAGAGAAAAGCTCTGGCTGAAGAAAAAAGATTAGAAAAAGAAGCTGATGCTGCTGCTGATCTAAAGAAATTGCAGATGCAAGTGGAGGAAAGGAGATTTGATGCAGAACAGAAAAAATTAGAAGTTGCAGCAGAACAGAAAAAATTAGAAGTTGCAGCTGAACAGAAAAAATTAGAAGTTGCAGCTGAACAGAAAAAAATTAGAAGCTGCTGCTGCAGCTGAACAGAAAAGATTAGATAGAGAAGCTGAAGAGAGAAAAGCAATAAGAGAACATGAGTTTGAATTAGAGAAATTGAAATTGACAAGTATGAGTAATATTAATCAGGCATCTGGTGGTAATGGTAAACCTTTTAATTATAAGGTCAAGGTGCCAGCGTTCAACTCTGCCAGTGATGATATAACATTCTGGCTTGATAGATTTGAACGTGCTTGTCGAGCTCATAATGTTGACAAATCACAGTATGTGCATCAGTTGTCTGAAAATTTAAAAGGGGAGTCTCTGACTAAGTTATCTTTGGTTGAAGAGGCCGACAAGGATAATTACGATGCTATTAGGGCAGCTTTGATAAAGAGATATCAGCTGTCAGAAGAAGGTTATCGTCTTTTGTTTAAAACAATGAGACCTGAGGTAGGTTTAGAATTCTCAGATTTCATTTCAAAAGCACGACTTACACTCTTACGATGGATTGAATTATCCAAAATAGAGAAAACATTTGATGGTCTTACGGATTTATTGCTAAGAGACAAGGTCATGTCTTCGGTAAATAAACCATTCCTAGAGTTCTTACATGAGCGTAAACCTAGTACATCAAAGCAAATGGAAGAATATTGTGACCAGTATGCCACGGCACACCCTGACATGATTCTTAGTAACTCGAACATCAAAGAGAGTATGCCAGTTGCTTCGGCAACAGAATATAATCAGAATTACTCACACAAATTCCAAGGAGCTAAAAATAAATTTGATAAAAAGGTTAATTGGAATAAGTATCAAAACCAAGATAACCACTCAAATCAGGGTTCTTCTTCGAAGAACTGGAATCGGGCTGATAGTCCTCGACACGCGAGGGGTACCCATAATTTTAGACATTCTCGAAAGGGGAGTAGCTATAGGAATTACCCAAGTGCTTCATGGAGAGAAAAGAACCAATATTACAGGGATACTCAGTATAATGAGCGTGATGATTATGATCATGAATATTATGATTCAAACCCAAATAGGGGTTATAACAGGAAATAATAATTATAGAGACAATTATAACCGAGGTAGATCACAACACAAAAGACATGGTAAATCTTATTACCAGGCTAACTCTGCACAACAGGAGTTCCACGACGCCGGTAATCAGAATAATGATAAAAAAGACTCCAATAGTGTAGCAAATTCCGCTTTCGATTTTGCTAGAGCATCTGAGTGTTCGCAATGCAAAACATTATTCGATCCAACCACAGTTTCTACTTTAAGCTGCGGTCACCCGCTTCCCGCTCTCCCTGCGTCAATCGCGCATAATGGAAGGGGTGCTCTTGTTTTCAATAGAGGCCTAATAGATGGTACTCCGGTATCAATTCTTTTCGATTCGGGGTGCACTACCATCGGAGTGAGGCAATCACTCGTAAATCCTTCTCGAGCTACAGGCGATGTAGTCAAATGTGTAACATTTGGTGGCACATTGGAGAAGTACTCCACTGCCATTATCAATATTGCTACGCCTTTCTTTACAGGAGAGGTGCAAGCATGTCTCTTGCCGAATCCGATCGCTGATCTTATCATCGGTCGCATTCATGGAGTGAAAGAATGCACTCCACAGCAAATTTCTAATTGGGAAAATGTTAATATGCAATCTGCTAATGCAGTAATCACTAGGGCTCAAGCTCTTAATATGCCACAATCTTCACATTCTGAAGATAATGATGCGCAGATCCAAGATGATCCCTTGGAGATTTCCCATGATTCCTTTATAAAACAGCAGGAAAATGATCCTACTCTAAAGAAATTCTTTACTCTGGCAACAAAAGGTGATCCGAATAAGGATACAAATCGTAAATCTTGGATTACGATGAAGAATGGCGTACTTGTACGTATGGTACAAGACTCCGCTAAGTCCATTCATGCTCAAATCCTTGTGCCTAAAAATATGAGAGTTAAAATCTTACAGCACGCTCATGATTCGCAGTGTGCTGGACATATGGTTTTTTCACGCACTAAAGCTAGAGTTCTTGAATCTTTCTTTTGGCCTGCTGTGAATAAGGACATACGAATCTATTGTCGATCTTGTAAAGTATGTCAAGAGATTAAATCCAGAGGTCCACGCCATGATGCACCTATTCAGGCTGCAGACATTCCCATTCGACCATTTCAAAAAATGGCGATAGACATCATTGGTCCATTTAAGATAAAGTCTGCTAGAGGACACCAATTTATTTTGACGTGTGTTGATATGTGCACACGTTGGCCGGAGGCTGTTCCTCTAAAGAGCATAACTACTGCTGATGTCGCAGATGCTCTTTGGTTAATATTTTCTCGTCTGGGATTTCCAGCAGAAATATTATCCGACCATGGTACCCAACTCATATCGGATACCATGTCTCAAGTAATGTCGACTCTTAAGATAGAGAGATCGCTGAGTAGTATTTATCATCCTATGTCCAATGGGATGGTGGAACGTCTGAATAGAACTCTGAAAAACCTACTAGGTAAGATAACAGAAGATCATCCTCAGGATTGGGATAGGGTTTTACCCGCGGCTCTCTTTGCATATAGAGAGGTCGCCAACGAACATACAGGATTTTCTCCCTTTGAACTTGTCTTTGGCGCGAAACCGCGAGGTCCTATGTCCTTACTTCATGATCTTATAACTGCTGATAATATTGTCGATGACACAAAATCCTCTTATGAATATGTCATCGCACTTAGACACAAGATTATTGAAGCATGCAAATTGGCAACTGCTTCTTCTGAATTTGCGAAACAGAAGGCAAGGGAATTTGCCAATAAAAAGAGATGCTTGCGACAACTTTGTCCAGGTGACAAAGCATTTGTCTTGCTACCTTGTAGGGAAAATAGACTTCTTATTTCTTGGAAAGGTCCGTACGATATAATATCAAAAGTTTCCGATGTTGACTATATCGTCGATATTGACGGGAAGCGTAAAACCTTCCACATCAACATGCTCACGGAATTCCATGAACGTCCGGATTATTTACAACCTGTTTTTCCAGGCAACGGACGATTTTCCAGTCCAACATGGACAGTACTCATCTCTGTCAGTAATACAGGATGAGGAAACGAGTTTCTCGGATGTAAATCTACCTTTTCCAATGATTCCTCTTCACTCTAATGAATCATGGAAAGATGTTGCAATTTCTCCCGAATTATCTCCAGGAGAGCAGAAACAAGTTTCTACTATGTTAGAACAATTTCAGGATGTCCTTACTGACATTCCTGGTCAAACTGATGTCATTCAACATGACATTATTCTTACTGACCATAGTCCTATAAGAGTCAGACCGTATCCTATCCCGATACATTTTCAAGCACAGGTAGAGAAAGAGTTGGATGAGATGATAGAGTTAAAAATTATTGAACCATCCACATCAGCATATTCTTCGCCGATGGTTATTGTACGAAAAAAAGACAATAACATACGTCTTTGCGTGGATTATCGAAAATTGAACCAAGTGACGAAATTTGATGCTGAACCTATGCCTTTACTAGAAGAGCTACTTACGAGACTATCGAATTCTCATTTCTTTACTAAACTCGATTTGTCTAAGGGATATTGGCAAGTTCCATTATCCGAACACGCCAAACCGTTGACTGCTTTTTCGACGCCTAGGGGTCTATTCCAATGGAATTTCATGCCTTTCGGTCTTATGAACGCCCCTGCAACATTCGTACGCATGATGCGTCGAATCCTATCTCATCGCTCAGATGTCATTGCGTATCTTGATGACATCTGTCTTTTCAGTGATACTTGGAACGATCACTATAATGGGATAAATGAACTATTGTCTATCTTACGCGAGCATAACCTGACAGCGAAACCATCGAAAGCATGTATTGGTTTTAGCGAAATATCTTTCTTAGGACACCGTGTTGGTCATGGGTTCCTAAAAACAGAAGACCATAATACAAGTAAGATACTTAACATTTCTATTCCTAAGACTAAAAAGCAAGTGCGAAGTCTCTTAGGTCTAATACAATTTTATGGACGATTCATTCCGAATCTGTCCTCCATTATGTCACCTCTTTCTTCCTTGCTAAAGAAAGGGTCTCCTAATGTAGTCCATTGGACTCAAGAATGTCAATCCTCTTTGGATAAGGTTAAAACTATGTTTTCTACTCCACCTATCCTAGTATTGCCTTCTAAGGATAAGACATTTATTCTTCGTAGTGACGCTTCATCCACCGGGATTGGAGCAGCACTAATGCAAGAGTACTCTGGAACTCTGCATCCTGTGATGTATATTTCTCGTAAATTAAATGCCGCAGAGAAGAATTACTCGGTCCTAGACCGTGAATTATTGGCTATGGTTTGGTCAATCCTTAAACTGCAAAGATTTCTTCTTGGCGCGCATTTCATCGTGGAAACTGACCAGAAAGCTCTTACGGCTATTCAGAGTAAAAATCTGAAGAGCGCGAGATCAACGCATTACGCAATTGCTCTGCAGCCATTTTATTTTTCGGTGCGAGCTATCCGTGGGTCAGAAAATGTGATGGCAGATATTTTGTCTAGATGCCCACATGATTCATAACTGTTAAATTATATACCTAACTTTGATACAGTTGTTCCTATGTTGAAATGTGTACACATAGGTAATATCATATATTGATTGTAACACTACTTAGCGGTTCATTGATATTTATTCACCGCTGATCTTTCAATGTTTTTTTTTCGTCTTTGATGATCATGATGTTAAGATATCTTAGATGAAATTTATGTATAAACTAATGTAGAAATTGTGTCATTGCTAATATTGTAGTATGCGTTGGTGACACCTCTCTGGAAATATTTATACTTAGAGAAGTATTTTCTCTAGGGTCATAAAACTTATGCTTATCATCTGCGCATTGTTATTGGTGCGTTGTGAGCCTATTGTATGTTGCTCCTAGATGTATTTAAAAAAAAAAATGTATCATTTTTTTTTTCCCGAGGGGTGTGGTAATCTGTTGCGTGCATATTTTGACGCACATATTATAAAAATCGATATGGCTATTTAATATGGAAAAGATATAGACATTCATTCATTTGTGTATGAAAATGCTGTCTATAGTAAAGCTAGATAACTCATGATTGATTTACACTTTTGATCATAGGAGTAATCGTTCTTGATATTGATTCGGCGCATGGATATGACACCCATGTCCGTACTTATTTGTTAGGGCCAGAAAATATATTAATTTGCGTATTATGTTTATGGCCTGAATTCATATGTATTACATATTATTAGTACAAGTAGAATCAGTCCTATATTGTATATTTTTGATGGGTAGGCAGGACTATATTCTTGTTGTGCCGCTCTGGCGGAAGTAGGAGTTGTCTTGACAAGTCGTGATGAGTTCCGAGGTACCGTTTACAATGGCGGTTACGCATTTTTCAGGGCTGGTATATTCTTCAGTAAAAATGATTTACGAAGTGGTTTTTCTTCTGTAGGAGATTGTGTCTCTACTAGAGCTTGTGTTAGAGACTCTCCTAATGTACGGTACCATGTATGATTCGGACTCCAGGTAATTCCAGACCCTATTTTTTGATGATCTCATGTCGGTTAGACCTAGCTGGAATATTATGCTTCGCAACGCTAGGGTCGTGTTTGTATCGACAAAGATGACGGGCTTCCATACAACAATTATGTCTACGTGAAGTAACTGGATTACTGTAGAACTGTATGGAGAAACTTTAGGAAATCATTCATATGTATTTCGAATTAACTTTGGCTTATTTATATACCCTCCTGTGAGCGAGTGAGCGACAACTCAGGAAGGCGGCCATGTTACATTCCTGTCATCGTATTTTTGAATCACTGTCCAAAGAACGGGGCATGTATCTTACTATTCGGACAGTGGCAAGGAGATCTCAATTTTGATAGAAACCCCTTCCATGGTTTCATAATATGATATAAACTGTGAACATAAAGCAACTTTAGTTACTTACCGATCCGCCTTCACTGACGCGCTTAGTCAGATAGGGGATGCGGCCATTATGTATCATGACATTAGAAGCTATTGATGTACTACCCATTATTTATGAAGGTGTCATGACTTGGGATCTACTATGTATGCCTGCAAATTGATGTGTCAACCTGTACCCATGATTTACTCGTTATGTCCCAGTGTGTGCGTCTAAATAAACGGTGTAAACAAAGATTCCAGCAGTCTGCATTGGTGCCTTGTAGACACAAGTGAATGAGTGTTTAGATTGGTCAGAACACGAACAGTACACCATTCGCGTTAATCACACTCTACACTTCTACTCCATATATACACCATCCTGCGTCGGTTGAATTGACCAAGTTTAGGGCCTGCTTCCCCTGGAGCCTTAGAGGGAAATTACTGCTTACAGTGCCTTTGCCTTCCCTAACTCAGGACTAGGGTGAGTTACCCATTTACAGCTGGGTAGACTGGAGCATGCCTGATCTCAGTAACACTATACACCACAATTTACACAGATGGTTTACAGATGACTTTTTACACAGCACTTTACAGCTGCCTATGAAAATCACGTTGAGCCATACAAGCAGCAAAGTTTTGAGATACTACTTCTCTTTAGATTGATTTTCCTGGATGTGCTGTAACATATTGCCGGCCCAAATGCGTCAATATCTTTCGATTTATATTAATGGAAAAAAGCCAGCAAATCTGAGCTGCAGGAAGACATCACTTTATTCCTTACAACGAAGTCAACTAGGCCATAGAAATCCCGAGTAATATCGAGCACCTCAAACTACCGATTCAGCAGCAGCTTAATCTGAACAGTGACATCACTAGAATCTTGGTCGTTATTGACGTAGCGGAAGGTTTTATAAGTGTGATGATTGTGGTAGAGTAGAAGATGTTCTCTCTCTAGAAAGGGCGAGGTCCCAGTTTTGGTGATGAACACTGGTATCCCAGGATAGTAACGGCTGTAAAGGTCTCTGCTACAGATAAAAATCAAAGTAAGCCAGGGCCTAAGGTGCCACTTCCTCTAAGTAACTATCTGGGACTAATTTAAACAATTCAATAAAACCCAACTTCAACAATATGAAATTAATAAGTCTGCTGAGTACAATTTAAATTTTTATTTACATCTATCCTTCTTGTGCTGATGGATGAATGTTGGTCATGGAAATGAATGATTTCTTTTTATATACACAACCAGATGATGATAAAGTTAAATTAAATTAATTAACTAACTTAAGAAATGTTCTGGCATACTTTTACAAATAGCTGAATAACTGAATTTCTCACTGTCTTATTGTCACTTTACTGTCTCTGCTATGCTATCATACTAATATTTTCATCATAAAACTATTCTTGACAAATTTTACTCAGGGTGCACGATGGTCATTGACATTTACTTAACCTCAATGTCAGATGAATTTTGGCTTTGAATTGCACAGTGTGGCAGATGGGTCTTGCTTATGCCAATCCAGGCACTACTGTGGTAAAGCATCGATCTCGAAACTACCACTGAGACTTTTGGTTATTACTCGTTAGCTCAACTGGTTCTCGATCATTGACCTTTGACTTACGGTGACAAGAACAAAGCTGAGGACAATGCTTAGACGATGGCTAGGTTTTATTTTACTTTCTACAAGTCTAATTTATGACATGATATTGTGTTTAGATGTCTGCAGGTATATGTATGATACATGGATCAGTCATGATAAGCTATTGCGAGACACGACAAATGTCTAGCTGCAGAAAATTGTCTAACATAAAAAATACAGAATATACTACAGTTCATACATCTATTCTGTACACACATATACGATTTGGGGTCTTAATCACCCTTACTCCCTCTGCCTGACAAGTCAGCTCTGAAAAGTGATGTAACTTTATGGCAGGGTACATAAGCCCTGATAAAGACTGTATTTAGTCCTGACAAGGACTGTGCTAGTCCTGATAAGGACTCAGTCACTGTGTGGCAAAGGCATACGGGTTGGATGAGAGTCTTTGCTGTCTGAAATTATCGCAATCACTAAAAGGACATGCGTATAATGCCTATAACAAGATACTCACAGATGATCAGAACAACTTTGAGGCTCTGCGAAACGCTTTGTTTAAAAGGTTTCAGTGGACTCCCCGAAAATGCCAAACCATGTTCAGGGAGAGCAGGCCGGAGAAGGGAGAGAGTTTTGCTCAGTTTGCAGAGCGGGTGAGAAATTACTTAACCCAGTGGAGGGAACTGTCAGGACTGGCGAAAACTTTTGAAGAGTTGGAGGAGTTAGTTCTGTGTGAGCAAATAAAGGCCAACATGTCCCCCGACTTGAGGCGGTATCTGGCAGAGCAGGGTGCCCAGCAACTGGACCAAATTATTATGTTTGCGGAAAGGTTCCAGACAGCACAGGCTGAATTACTGGGCCAGGAACGAAAAAACACAGACCTGCCAGCCCCAGACATAGGAGCTTCATCATCGCAGTCGGCTACTTCACCAGCTCATCATCAGCCAGGGCCTTCTCGCAAAGAGCCTCATTCTGGTTATAACTTGCGCCCCCAGCAGCATAACAGAGCACTGCCAACAACATCTCAGGAACCCGTTAGGAACAGGGGAGATAACGACCGGTTTTGTCGGAATTGTCGAACTACTTCCCACTGGACATCACGGTGCATGAACAAACCCCCAGCTCATCATGCAGCTTGTTTAAGGCCGGTGAGAGTGACTAAAGGAAATAAGTGGGAACCCGTCAAGTCTGAGAAGTTGTTCTCTAACAGTGGACCCGCGTAGTGAATGGGACAGCCACTACGTGTTTGTTTGACAGCGGGCTTACATACCCCAGTATCATCGCTCGTCATTTGGTGAAACCAGGGCAGTGGGCATGAGAAATAGTTGATATTGGTGGAATTTTAAGGAGAGGTACCTCACAGAGTCTGTCCGTAGCCAATATTGAGGCGAAATGCAAGTTTGTGTCTGGCACAATCAAGGCAGCTGTAATGGCACCGCCAGCACATGATTTCATCCTGGGAAGCCTTTACTTAGTTTTGCGAAACCCAACCTCACCGATCCTTGCTAAAGCCAGGGGGCTTACTGCAGGCCAGAGAAGTGAAAGGGGAGAGGCCCAAATTCACGGAGCCCCGCGAGAGCTCAACCAACACCCATATCTTGCGATGAAGAGGATAGAAGCCTCCAAAGACAGTGGAATGTTATTTACAGAGGTGTATTCGCCTGTCAGCCCTGTAAAGCCTTAAATGTCAAACATCGCCGACGCCTCTGATTTCTGAAGTACCTTCTTTTTCGTCGGGAATTAGGCCCCCGAGGGTATTAAATCCCTCAAGGGAGGGAAATACTGACAAGAAGGAACATGTGCACGGTTCTTCAGTCAACCGCAAACAGTTACGACAAGTTACGGCGATGTCTGGCCAAGCCAGTCAGTCTGTTTCAAAACACTGGGAGGTCGCACCATTTGGTAATCATTATTTTTCACGCGCCACCAGAAAAATTTGTGGGCGAAGGAAACACATGATAGGGAGGAGGAAGGGCGACCAATCAGGTTGCAGTCGCCAGAAGAAATCACTAGGCGTGACCCTCACGATCCAGTGCTTGCAAAGATTTTCAAGAATATGGAGAGGGGTCTGTATGACAATGCTAATTATGACAGTGATTAGATCGTGATGCAGATCTAGATACGGGCCAGTATGAAACCCAGAGATTTCAGTGATTTAGCACGGATTCCCGCACTTCAATGGAGGGATTTACGTGATGCTGCACTGTAATTCTGTCCTTCAACAGGCTCGATTCTGTTCTTCTATTTAAGTTTTCACCATTCTTCTTCACTTTGTAACTATATGTGTTTGCCACGTTTCTTCTCATTTGAATATAGATCGTGTTTGGTATTTTTGTGTAGGAATTTAAATGGGTTCCTTTATGTCGGTAGGTTTATTTTACACTCGGCCAGTTCTTCTCTTATAGATTTTTCGCGTTCACGTAGATTTTCGTTTTTTACGAAAATAGCTATTTTCGTGCACGCCTGTATGACGCGTCAGAAACGTCACGTAACGTGATGCCATTTTTGGACACGCGGTCGGCGCGTTTTCAATTCTGGTTGGCGTAGGTCGCTAGTTATTTTATTCTTCTAGCGTTTCCATTGGTCCGAGTGGATAGCTTAGCAGATACGTAGGCGATCAGCGGGAGTGGTTCCCTGTGTATAAATAGTCGGTTAGACGGGGATCTTTCTCTATGAAGAAAATAATTGCCTGCAGTGCAACTTCGTATTATCGTCTCCACTGCGGGGAAAAACAGCGGTAATTGGTATGTAACTATTTTTTTATTGTTTTACTTGTTAGTGGGGTCTTTGATAAATCTCGGCCCGTAAGTAAAGTTTTCGGGGACATTGACTTAAAGTTTTAAACGGTAGCGCCATCCATTATTATCTTTGAAGAACGATGTAAATGTAAAAAGTGTGCATAATTCTTTCTAGGATTTTGGCAGTAGATAGGAGTGTGTGGAGTTATGAGATACACGTGTGCCTATAGTTGTAGAATGTTGTGTAAAACCACCATTTATTCCTGGGTATTTACAAATGTAATTTTATTGGGAACTCCATTGTGTGTACGTTAATTTTATTGTGCCTTAAATGTGAGAAATGCAGTCGGAGGGTACAGATTTATGTTATCAGTGAATTATACGGCTTAGGGGAGTAAATTATTCCTATAGCACGAGGTTTAATTTAAATTGGGGCTTAAGTCAGGAACCCAAGGTGTAATGGGAATTTCGGACAAAGGATTTGCCTAGTTGAAATGTTTGGACACGTGGTTAGCCATGCGTAACAACCGCGTAACCCGTCAGACAGTGTCTGGGGCTTTGTTTACTTACCTGGAAGATTTAAGAGAGGGAAGGGGAGTAGGAGGAGTGAGATTTAAGTGCCACGTGGGTAGAAATATTGTATGTATTGTTGCGCATAACGAGAGAAGGGGAGTAGAAGGAGGCGATAGAGAGACACGTGGATAGAAATATTATTTTATGTGTTGTGGTGCATAGCGGGTGAAGTATTGAGTGAGGGAGTTGTAAAGATTATTGAGAGGTACATGTTAGAGATTGCGTACATTAGACGCATTTTCTTTTAATTTCTGCGGGTCACGACAAAAACAGTGGGGGAGTGTAATTTGACATATACAAATTACCCACGGCAATAGGACATATCTCAGGGGTCAGTGGACTCGAGATATCGCCAGCAGCGAAAAGAAAATAACCTAAACGGTCTATTTCAGTAAAGTTCAACTCTTCAGCGAGACCTAACCAGCTCTGTTAAGAACAGATCTGATGTAAGGGAAGTAAACCTGAGAATGTTAGTAGACAAGTTAGATTTTGAGTTGGGGCACTTGTTTGCTTGTTGGCTATTGAATTGTTTTGAAGATATCTCGTGGTAGTTTCAAGAGACAGATTACAGAAAGCGAGGAAAAGCGCTGATCATCTCAAGTGTTGAGATATATTTATTCTGTATTGTTTTGAGCTGTGTGAGAATAGCTCGCGACTAGCCCGCAGATGATTGATTGACTGAGTTGTGTTGAACAGTGAGGAAGTCTCGTGACTGTTTTGAGCAGGACGAGTGTGTGATTCGAGGAGAGTGTTCTGGGCGTTTGACCGGGTTGGTCAGGCCTGTGTTTTTGGGAAGTGTAATGCCTGCGCAGTGCTGAAGTTAAAATGTCGACTGATTTTTCGCTGTGGGTACAGCGTAGTATAAAACTGCAGTGTGGATTATTGTGAAAATGTTTATGAGGCCAAGATGTTGTGTAGGCCATTTTGATAACTGCAGTGTGCAGTCCTTAAAGGCCATTATTTCCTGTGAGAGGATAGTAGTCGAAGATGTTGTGTAGGCCATTTTGATAACTGTAGTGTGCAGTCCTTAAAGACCATTATCTCCTGTGAGAGGATAGTTGTTGATGATTTATATGAAGGCCATTATCTCCTGTGAGAGGATTGTTATTGATGATACTATATAGCGCTTATGAATTATATAAAGGCCATTGTTTCCTGTGAGAGGATAGTTGTTGATGAATTATATAAAGGCCATTATCTCCTGTGAGAGGATTGTTATTGATGATACTTTGTAGCGCTGATGAATTATATAAAGGCCATTGTTTCCTGTGAGAGGATAGTTGTTGAGGAAGAGATAGCGCTGAGTTATTGATGATACTTTATAGCGCTGATATCATTGTAACTGCCGAGTGGGCAGTCCTTATAGTGTTAAGATATATCTCGTGTTTTGCTGTAAACTGTATCTTGACTATGTGCATTTCATATCAATGTGTTGTGACGTAATAAACCAGTATTAAATGTCACCAGTCGTTTACAACCATCCATGACTCTTGTGTACGTACCTGTGGTGTAAACGACTAAACCAACACACGCACTCAATATTCCAGACGTGACAGTAGTAACACATATTTAGGAATAGCCCTGTGTGGGCGTGGCCTGTAATACAGAACCCTTTAGCAACGTATCTCTATATTTAGCCTGAGTGGCGTTAGTATTTAAAAGATAGGCATCACATTTGAGAGCTGTATCGGGGGTCTCAGAAAACACATATCCAGTATCAGTTGGTGGTTTCCAGTAATTATAGGATCTGATACTCATGCCATATTCGCAATTAAAGGAATTTATTACTCAATATTATGAGATGTCATCATATACAGTGGCGTCTGTATACAAGTTCAAGTATATAGTGGCGGATACCCAGATAAGGTCAATCCTTCTACAAGTGTGCCACAGGATAAGGATGGCAATGTTACCTGGTCCAGTCCTAGAGTACCAGTTCAAGTAAACGTCAGGCAGTATGAACGAGCGGTGTACCTCTTTTCAACGAAATTGACAGACGGTGTTCCATGTCCTGTTTTCCTGTGCTGTGGGCAAGCACGTAGCGTGCTGAATCAAGGACCTGAGGGGAAAGGTGTCAAGTTCCAAATTCTTTCTGTGGTAGATTGTTTTACCGTTGAACTTTGTGATATCCAGGGTGTTGGCGGAAAGGAACAGGATTGTTTTCATTCAAGATAAGTGGTTTTTTATTGTGTGAACTGTGTCACTTTTATGTATGTCAACGAGCCTTCCTGTGCCTTACCTATTCTGTTGATAACTGTTGTTTTTGTTGTCTAATAATAGTTGCCCATCGCAAGCAAAGATGGCGACAGCTTCAGACTTGAATTGTGAGACATCAGTGCAGTGATCTCATGTGGCTAATTAATCCTATTTTGTCCCTACAGGCCATGCCACATACGGGGTACACATGGTTAGAGTCGATAGTAGTGTTGCTGCGCATTCTGACTTTTCTTGCAGCACGCTTGCCTTCTGCCTTATTAGCTAAATTCTGTTCTGCAATGCGAGCGCCTTGAGTAATGTTTGTCCGCCAGGCAGAGCGATCATGTGCGATAGTCTCCCAGGAGGAGACATCAATTTTGAAGCTGCTCAACGATGCTTTCAGTGTGTCTTTGAAGCGTTTCTTTTGTCCCCCTACTGTTCGCTTACCCATAGAGAGTTCGCTGTACATCAACTGCTTTGGGAGGCGTTTTTCGGGCATGCGAACAACATGTCCGGCCCATCTAGTTTGGGCCCTCTGCAGCAATGTGTAGATGCTTGAGATATGTGCTTTGTTGTCTAGGTATATACTGACAACTTTATTGGGATTTAATGCATAAGTATTGATGGTTGTGTGATATATGTTGACTTCCCTCATATGGAAGAGGAATTGTGGATACAAAGTTAATAAATAATTGCAATTTCTGGTATAGATACTTAACTGTGTGAAATGGAAGGGTAATTGTCAGAACTTCTTGGGACATAAACTTGCGATATTAATAATTATACTGGTATAGATATATAGTTGACTGAGTGATTGAATCACCATGGATCATGATATGGATCCTGCAGATATAAGGCCTATGTTGGAGTGTGCATTGGTGGTAGGTAGAGATAATAAGGGATTGAGAGGCCCACGACTTGGAGCATGGGTGACGGACGATTTTTTTATTAATGTGTCAGTATCCCTAGAGTTATTTGCTGAACATAACTTTAAGTTAGTTTGTAATTTGGTAATGGCTAAGGATTTGGTTAATTTGCTACGGCACCTTCGTGTGTTTTTGCAACAGTATATTGAGGTTGAACACGGACATATAGTGCAAAGTATATACAAAATAATCCACAACGATATTTCTGATGAGCAGAAAAGGGAATTGAGAAATGAGAAACAAACAAAAGTAAACAAACAGAGTGCTCTACAGGAAAGGGCTAATTTTTTTTGCAAGACATTGCTGAAAAGAGTAAATTACAAGAAACAGTGTCGAGACTAACAAATGATTTAGATAAGTCAAACATGGAACTTACTAAAGTGCAAGCGGCGTTAGATGCTGCATTAGGCAAAATCAAAGATTTGGAAATTCAAGTGCATTATAGAGATGATGAGGTTAGTGATCTCAAGCAGCAACTTCAGGAAAACATAGAGAGGTGTGGTAAATTAGAAGCTGAGACAACTGACCGTGATACTTGTTGAATAAAGTAAATTCTGGTATTGAAGAAGAGAATTATACTGTATTTCCGAATGAAGTTGAAGAGCTAATGAATAATGAGGATAGTGAGAATGAAACCCGACAACTAAGTGCAAATAAAGAAAAGGATGAGAAAGACAAATTAGAAGAGTTAACGACTGAGAGAGAGAAGATAATTAAGATTGAGAGATTGCTAACAGAGGAGAGAAGTAAAGTTTTGACATTTGACAAATTAAATAGGAAATTAAGTGGAGAAATTTCCCCAAAAAATGTTGAAATTGCAGAAGGTACAAAAAGAGTAGAGGTCCTACTCGATATTATTTTGAACAACAACATATGGTCTTCTGTCAATGTTGACAATGCTAGACAGAATGTTGTTTGCCAACAGGTTAAAAAAGCAAAGAACCAGCCTCATACAATCTTTGCTGATAGAAAGGTTAAATGTGATGGACAAAGATCTTTACGGGGAAAATATAACTCTCCAAGATCTTTTGATTCTGCTTCCAATAGCATCGATTCTTGGCGGCAGTGTAATAGAGAGAATGATAATGTAATAGTCAGTCCTGATAAATTTCAAGCTAAAAGCCCAAAGATTAAACGAGTAACTAATTTTTGAAGTTCTCATAAGGTGATAACAAGGGATAAAGTTATAAGTAGTGGTTCCAATGAGGAAACCAATTATATGCGTAACGATAAAGATACTTTTAGATCTGCAGGTGATACTGCAAATAAGCATATTGTCAAAGAAAAGAATGGAAAGAGTTTTGGTAAAAGAGATGATCCTAAGGTTAGAAAGTACCAAGGGAATTCATATGATAATAATTTTCCTTCTCAGAGAGATGAGAGACAAATTAATGTATCTCAACATTTTAATTCTGAGAATTTTGAAAATAATGGTACAGACAAATACAAGAAGGGTTTTCAATCGTGCAATAATTTTTCTGACAGATTTTGTGTTCGAAGTAGAAATGTTAAGCACAACAGGTCTGACTGGGATTATAGACATAATAATGGTCTCAAACAAAGAGGAAATGATGATAAATATTTTGATCAAACAACAAATAATAAGTGCAGTTATGCTAATTTTGCTCGACATGAGCCCAGAATCATTGTTAGTAAGCAAAGTAGCAATGATAATGATGTCACAAATACTACTGCTTGTTATGCTTCTGATTTTGAAAGAGCATTAAGTTGTTGTGAACGTAGAACTTTGTTTCAGCCTACGGCGGTGAAGACCTTCAAATGCGGTCATGTTGTCCCTAGATCTTCTGTGGTGTCTACGTGTGATAAAGGAAGAGTTGATGACATCGTGAAGTGACCAGAATTCTACACAAGCCACAGTTCTAGGTAATTGTCTATTTAAACATCTCCGATGTTCTCAGTAAATTTCACCATTCATTAAAATGGAAATTTTCATTTGTATTTTTTAACAGAGGCGACTTCTCGATAAGGGTCAGCGCTCCTGTTTACATTAGCGGCAGGAATGTAGGTCAACGTTGTGCCCGAGTGTCTGTTCAAGCGGAACATATCAGCGTGCTAACTATGCATTGGACGTGTTACCCCTAGTGTTTATGAGATGTCGGCAAGACCTATGGAGATTTTTTTGCGTTTGATTTTTTGTTTGTTTGTTAGGACAGTAGATGTTATTGTATTCTATTGTATAGGTCATTATAGGTTGTTATATTGAAATATTATGTAATTTCTCTGTAATATTATGATCATCATCTTTATGCATCATTTGATGGCCATAGTTTTTCTTGATATGTATGACTGTTTTAATTATGCATTAGTTCATTTCGATGCTATTTTTAATACTATTGTGTTTTGGATAATGTGTAGTGTGTTAGATGGCAGTGACGTGTCGTTTACTATTGATGAATGCAATGAGCAGGTGTAGGAAAATCTGCGAGAATAATCGCTCATTTCAGTAAGAGTTTAGTCATAAAATAATAATAAATAAACCGCCCTATTGTGTCTGACGGTGATCCTCTCACATGCCAGCATAGCGCTGAATTTTGTGCAGTGCTAAAGCCTATAGAACGATCCCACGGTAAAAATCTAACACGCGTTTTAGTTTCGATTTCGAAAACGTACTACCAACATTTAACATTTTGCCAGATCTGCTGCATACACACTGCAGCCAAGACTTATAATTAACGATTTTGCGGAAGTATGCCGCCAAACTGCTATCTGAATTAACGTATTCTGTCAATTTTAACGCAAAATCAGTAGCAATCCTTACATTTTTTGGTAGTGTTACACGATACTATACAAATTATAAACACCAATTCTTAACCCGCCACGCCAACACCCCGCTTCGCTTGACACATTCTGCCATGCATATATACACGCTGGAGCAAAGCCAACAGAGGCAAACTCGCAGACAATTTTATTGCCTCCTCGCGGTAATGTTTCTGACGTCACAAAAACATACATGCTGGCGAGATGAAAGAGAGGGAAAGATGGCGGTCTTGTGTAAAATACTTATTTGACGATTGACTATGACAAAAATTGAAAATCTAACCCAATATGAAACTGACAATAAAAATCATATGGTAGTATAGCTTAGAGTCCACTGAGCAAGAATGTGTTTTAAATAATATGATAGTCCCAGTATTAGCCAAGTTATTGAGAAAATACAAAATGTCTACGGACGCACGACCAGACAGACTGTTGTTCCTGCTTTTTTTCATAACGTTAGTGGGGACACCGGCTTAGAAGGGAGGCATTGAGGAAATTCAAATTCGCTTGGGTAACAAGAGTATAGGAGGGAAAAGGGGAGCGGTAGGAAAATGTAATCTAAAACTAACATCGTTTTGTATTGGCATAACTAAAGCAGACTGGCCAATCGACTACCAGACGCAGAGTATGTTTGGAATTATTTTTGTTTTTCAAAAAACTGCATTTGAAATCTGGTAGTCGCAAGCTTTCGATTGGCAAGTGCTACTAAATATTAGCAAAAAGCTTTCACTATTCATTGCCAGTTGAACAATATTTTTCATTCAGATACGATGAGAACAGCTGTGATAAATTTAAAACTAAATAACTAAATAAGTATTCACAGTCTGGACGGTTCAGAAGAAACTGAGGCCATTTCTTTGCAAGTCAGCGTCATTTGTTTATATTTCTTGATTTGTGGTAAGAATGCTTTATGAATTTAATATGTTTAATCCCATTACCAAAGTTAGATACTGCTATTGGGAAAAAGTGAAGGACGTGCCGGGAGCAGACATTGTTGAGTAGTCACGTTGAAATGTATCTAACTAATGTATGTTGTCATGATTATGTTTGAATATTATTGTATTAGAGTATATTAGTAAAGCCTCCGTGTTCCATGAACACTGGTCAACATGCCTGAAGCATTTATATTTAAAAAGAAAAAGAAGAGAAAAATATATAAAAGGAAATGTGGTTACCCCACATTATATAATTGAGGAAAACTATGTAAATGTACAGTGGCGTATCTGCCATAGGGACCTGAGGTGTGGTCACAGCAATGTGGGAGTCATGAAAAACTAGGGGCGAGTGCACCTGAAATGCACGCGAGGCTGACCCCATATCACAGTAGGGAAATAAATAATATCAAAAGTGATAAGATATAAAAGGCCAGGGTGTCCTTTTGTTGCAGAGGTTTTATTTCCTGTTGCCAGCTGGTAACAGGAAACCTGAGGAGTGACGATAACGCCAAGAAGTCTCCGACAATTCATGTATGCTGTCAAGAGATAACAGCAGGAGCGTGGGCGTGTGATGTGATATCGATATTTCTTCAACTACACACTATCTTATCATTCAACAAGAAACCCCAGGTGATATGTTAAGGACCTGGGTATATCTGACAGTTTCGTTTTAAATAAACACTGGTATTTCAAATCATACTCAGGAAGTTGATAGGGTATGATGATAATACAGCCCCTCATACACAGTGACTCTCCCTATTAGATGAATAAAGTGTAAGCTGTGAACATTCCAACAGGAAAGACATATATTAACTTTATAGTTATTGGGCAGATTGCCCACACACAATTTTAGTTGATCTTTTCTGTAAACTATCTTGTCCTCATTTTCAAAGACCTGTCCAAAGATATGACTGGACAGGCAAAATAAATTGTACAAAAAATATCAAATTTAAAGAAAAACTTAACCACAGGTTTTTATTCATTTCCTCATAGAAACTTAACGTGTTTTTGTGTTGTGTACCATCATTTCATTTCTCCCCTGGACACTAGGTACATCATACACCAGACACTAGAGCCAAAATAGTGACCGTGTGAGATCTAGGGAGGTAGCGTTAGGTTCCCTGCACATCATTCATCATCATCATTTATAGAGTCAGGGGCCTACATGTGCTTGACCTCACACGGTAAATACATACACGGATTTCATTCTTTTAGGATACCATCATAACCTCCCCAGGAAAATCTAACTTTGCTACAGCAGGTTTATATTTAACTTTACTGGTTACAAACCTGTGCCTATTTGCACCAGATAATCATTGACTTGAATACTCTGGTATAGAACTTGCAGTTTTTTTTTGTTTTACAGCTGTGATGGTTAGGATAGTTTTGTACATGATGAGATTGCCAGCTCTATGCACAAACTCATTAGTTGTAATGTTACAATAGTTACTTTTAGTATATTAGGTGGAGATAGATATAAATTTATAACTAAACTACACTGTAGCTAAGCTGAACGTGATTGTCAGTCGGAAATATTTAAAAGTTTAAATTGAACTGTATAGAGAAAATTAACAGCGTTTGCTGATATTGTTATTTGATTGAGGAATCTAGAGATCTGATTTAAGCACTTGCTTAACATACATTACGTTGTTTTCATATATTTGCAAACTTGTATGTTGGTAATAGTGTGTTTTCCTATGTGTTTCTCTGTGACGTATTTTTGAAAAAAAACTTACACGTGTTGATTAGTGTTTGCTTAGATATAGGAATTGTTATATATCTCTCATTTTGTTAAAGCTAGTTTCTTTGTTATTTTGTTAATTATAGATTTGAATCAATTAAATTAAAATACTATTTTTATGTAACTTAGCGTTACGAAATATTTTTGTATTGTTATGTTAATGGTATAACTTAATATAGTGTAACTACTTGTGATATTTGTAGTTATTTTACATATAAGAAATTGTTTGAATGTGATATTATTGTTTTTTCCTCATATTCTGATTTCATACTTACCTTTATTACGGATCATTTTTCTTTTACTTGATCTTGTCTTTTCTTTTACTATCGGCTGTTTCCTATTTAGTTGTTCTGTATTCACATAACTGGGTTTTGTAATGCATTATTTTTTAGTATGCTTAATTGATTACATTGGATACTTCATTTTTATATTTCACTTAATGCTTATATTTTGTAGATGTCTTATTTTGACTTAACTTAAGGTAATTCTTATACGCATATGTTAGAGATTCATTGTCCTCTTAATTTTTTGGGGGGGATGTAATTGTCAAAAAAAATGATAGAATCATTTTTTTTTCTCCGGGGGGAGGTAAGCTGTTAAGAACAGATCTGGTGTAATGGAAGTAAACCTGAGAATGTTAGTAGACAAGTTAGATTTTGAGTTGGGGTACTTGTTTGCTTGTTGGCTATTGAATTGTTTTGAAAATATCTCGTGGTAGTTTCAAGAGACAGATTACAGAAAGCGAGGAAAAGCGCTGATCATCTCAAGTGTTGAGATATATTTATTCTGTATTGTTTTGACCTGTGTGAGAATAGCTCGCGGCTAGCCCGCAGATGATTGATTGACTGAGTTGTGTTGAACAGTGAGGAAGTCTCGTGACTGTTTTGAGCAGGACGAGTGTGTGATTCGAGGAGAGTGTTCTAGGCGTTTGACCTGGTTGGTCAGGCCTGTGTTTTTGGGAAGTGTAATGCCTGCGCAGTGCTGAAGTTAAAATTTCGACTGATTTTTCGCTGTGGGTACAGCGTAGTATAAAACTGCAGTGTGGATTATTGTGAAAATGTTTATGAGGCCAAGATGTTGTGTAGGCCATTTTGATAACTGCAGTGTGCAGTCCTTAAAGGCCATTATTTCCTGTGAGAGGATAGTAGTTGAAGATGTTGTGTAGACCATTTTGATAACTGCAGTGTGCAGTCCTTAAAGGCCATTATCTCCTGTGAGAGTATAGTTGTTGATGATTTATATAAAGGCCATTATCTCCTGTGAGAGGATTGTTATTGATGATACTTTATAGCGCTGATAAATTATATAAAGGCCATTGTTTCCTGTGAGAGGATAGTTGTTGATGATTTATATGAAGGCCATTATCTCCTGTGAGAGGATTGTTATTGATGATACTTTGTAGCGCTGATGAATTATATAAAGGCCATTGTTTCCTGTTAGAGGATAGTTGTTGAGGAAAAGATAGCGCTGAGATATTGATGATACTTTATAGCGCTGATATCATTGTAACATCTCGTGTTTTGCTGTGAACTGTATCCTGACTGTGTGCATTTCATATCAATGTGTTGTGACGTAATAAACCAGTATTAAATGTCACCAGACGTTTACAACCATCCATGACTCTTGTGTACGTACCTGTGGTGTAAACGACTAAACCAACACACGCACTCAATATTCTAGACGTGACAGTAGTAACACATATTTAGGAATAGCCCTGTGTGGGCGTGGCCTGTAATACAGAACCCTTTAGCAACGTATCTCTATATTTAGCCTGAGTGGCGTTAGTATTTAAAAGACAGGCATCACATTTGAGAGCTGTATCAGGGGTCTCAGGAAAATATATTCAGTATCAAGCTCTTTTTGCAGTGAGGTGCGGGAACGGGTTTATCTATCCTAAAGCCCAGAGCTCATCGCTATTATAATCTCCGGCAACGGCACGTGGCCGTGAGACTGGTGTAATTGCATACAGCCAGAAATCAAGGCTGTGTTTTCCTCTAAATCCGGAGCGGGTTAAAAGTGGAAAGTTATAGAAGCTATTCAACAGCAGAGAAGTTTTCGACAGTTAATCAAGTACCTCATGTTTGATATCCGACCATCATCATCATCACCAAATTCAGGAGCAGGTAATAGGGTTACAATACCTGGGTCCTGAAAGTAACGAGAGAAGAACGTAACGGAGACGCCGCATCATCAGTCGTCAAGTGTTAGAGAGACACTGAGACCAAGAGAGAGAGAGAGAGAGAGAGAGAAGGAGGGAGAAAATAGACTGGACCAGTAGGGTCTGTTCATTATCCATTGGATGTATAGACACTGAGCCATCGTTGTAAGCCAAGTCTATTATTTTAGCACTTCCAGTGGTGTTCGTTAGCGGTGCATATCGCCTACCAAGTTGGAATCTTTGTAGACGTTCTTTTAGGAGGAGGCAACAGGACGGCAACAGTAGAAACCGTATTTGTATTAGAGAGTGGAGGCTAAAGTTGACAGCCCCACCAAATTAGATTTGTTTAAATCACTAACCATTTTATTGTTCCCCAGCATGGTGACAGAAAGAGCGTATGTGATTGGGGTTTTTTTTTGGTCTAGCGTCTATCAATTTACTGGTTACTTTGTTTTTCAGGCCGTGCAACAGTGCACGCTATTTATTTGATTGATGTATGATGAAATTTAATGATTTTTTGTGTGAATATATATATATATATATATATATATATATATATATATATATATATATATATATATATATATATATATATATATATATATATATATATACTGTATACTGGATCAGCTTCTACTCTATACTATACCTATATGTGGTCTGTATAGTGGTGTCTGTGGTCGTTTTATATACCTTATCTTCTTGTGTTTAAAGGTAGTTAGAGGGGGGTGGGGGGGGTGATTGTATAGCTTTTCTGAAGTCACGAAGCGGCAAGGGGAGAGTCAAATCCTGGTTCTAGACCTTGAGCCAATAGTCTCATCTGTCCACAGGCATGTCAATTTTCATCTAAATTCTATTCTCAGACTTTCTCATACTAGGGTCTTGCTTTCATTCAGGCAAACTCTATAAACTAAAATCCACTTCGTGAC
Source organism: Oreohelix idahoensis (assembly GCA_024509875.1). Taxonomy (NCBI): domain Eukaryota; kingdom Metazoa; phylum Mollusca; class Gastropoda; order Stylommatophora; family Oreohelicidae; genus Oreohelix; species Oreohelix idahoensis. Next base: position 28,929 of record JAMPIV010004483.1, read on the forward strand.
AAGACTTCCGTCTCTAAAATGAAGCAAACATCTGAGGCAGCTGATGAATTCGCCAAGCGAAGCTCATTATTATTGATGGACTGAGTTGTATTGATTTGCTGCTACGCGAGCTTATGCAAAATGACAATCCGTTTAGCGGTAAAGTAGTTGTCATTGGTGGTGATTTTCGCCAAACGCTTCCAGTTCTTCCGCGAGGAAAGCAGACAGACATAATCGAAGCATGCATCAAATCAAGTGAGCTGTGGCAACACTTCGCAAAGATCCCATTAGTCTCAAACATGCGAAGTGAAGGACGAGACGCTTTCAATAGTGGTTGTGTGACGTCGGTGCCGGAGCTCTTCCACAAATCAAAAGTTTGTGGCACAATGTCATTGAGGTTCCAGATGATATGATCATTCGCGATAAAAACATTATTGACATTATCTATGGTGAAAATTAATCAGCACTTTCAATGGAAGAACTATCAGAACGAATAATTTTGTGCACCAAGAATAACGAGGCTTTAGATCTAAACAGAGATATTATAACAAAACTTCCGGGTGAGCTAAAAATCTATTACAGTTCTGATGAGATAATATCTGAAGATCACAGCGATGTTATGAACTATCCGATGGAGTTTCTTCATTCGTAAACTCTATCAGGTATGCCTCCTCATGTATTGGCTTTAAAAAATGGTGCCATCGTTATGCTTCTCCGCAATTTGAAATCGAAAAAAGGATTGTGCAATGGAACGCGATTGAATATTCGAAAAGGTCATTGCAATTTCCTAACTGCGGAAGTTTTGTCAGAATCACATAAAGGAGACATTATCAACATTCAGCGAATCGACATGGCCCCCTAGCGATGTGAATTTGCGATTTATCCTGAAACGTCACCAATTTCCAACAAATCTCAGGAGCAAACATTTGATCATGTTGGAATCGTTTTGAACGAGCTAGTCTTCTCTCATGGACAGCTGTACGTCGCACTGTCTCGATCGAGAAATCCTAACAATGTAAAAGTACACATTAAAACAACAGAATATTAAGGTGCTCTTTTGATGGACAATCGAATGTTCACAACCAACATTGTTTTTCCAACAGTATTGTGGTGGATTTTGATGTTAAAAGAAAAGTAGTCAGTATGTGTCTACAGAGTGAGGTCAGCTATGCAAGTCCCTGAGTCTAATAGTTGAAGGTGCTGGTCTCAGGGTACCTGACTGCTACCACCCTATAATCTCACTCTGCGATTTATTTTGGGTAACTAATGTTTGTGATGTTAGTTTATATGGCTTGGTGTCTAGGGTAATGGAAATGTAGTGATAAATTCGTTAAACAAATACACATGTAAATTACTAAAATTAAATAAACAAGACTGAGTTTAAAGTTGTGATATATATGTATATACAATTTAATTTCCTGTCCCTCAAATTTTTTTTAGGACAGGAATGTTTAACTTAAAATGAAAATATGGTTTTATCAAATTAACTCTTTCAGTCCCAAGCAATAAAGTGGGTTTGGCCCAAACAAAAATGGCCACACCAGTATGTTTTTATTGTTTTTGTTTGGAAATAATTTTTTTAAATGTTCATATTCATAAATAACAAAAGTCCATAATGGATGGCTATACTTTAAGAAAATAGCGTTTTTGAGTTGCCAAATTAGACAACAGCCCTAGAAAGGATCAAGAGATACGAAAGCCAGTATACTGTTGATTGGGCCAAATGGGTCTAGCGGGAAGTACAGTATACTGGCTCTTGGGGGCTAAAGAGTTAAATACACAAGAAGGACATCTGTCCAATATATTTTAATATGTTAAAGTTTCTAAACTGTTATTCCCTGGTGGAAAAACCCTGTTGTACGAAGAGTCAATATGGGGAAAACTGGTTTTCACATCATATCACAAACTGTTACTGAATAGGGTGGAGATTAAATACATTTGAGTCTGCATAAGCCCGCAAGATATAGGCTTATCTTAGAATCCTTGTAGACCCTGGATGACTGGTTCGAGAGCACTGCACACTTCTCCACTGCAATGTATTCTGGAAACTGCTAATACTTTTATGATTTGATAAAGAAACAACCGGTAGGTTGCCTCAACTGTTGCAGCTCCGACTTCTGACCAACTTGAAACTGGGCGATGTAACCCGCAATCAATGAAATAATCACACACTTTGTTAAGGTTTAACAGGCTGTCAATGGTCACTTTTAGACAGATGCTGCTTCAGGCGCAAAAGCAATTTGCTTATTAATTACTCTGAACCTTCCGTGTATGAAAAATCTCTCTCAAGTGGCGTTAATAGTTTCAAATCGCATGCCTCTCGTTGGCGTTTTTGAAAATGCGACGTTCTGAAAAACGACAACTGTCGCATGTTGTAACTAATAATAGATTCTTAGAATACGTTTGGTTTAAAAAAATTCCAGGAGCGTCCAATATTTTGCATTAGATTTTATCGTCCTTGACAATTTTCAAATTTTTATAGTAGCGGGTTATAAACAGTAACTTTACGTCACTAGAACTGGACTTTTTGAAAAATATAATCAGGGAAGGGCAATGGTAGCTATCTTGGCGTATGGGAACAAAATTCAAATACTGTATTATCATTATAATTTGAGAGGGAGGGTTAAAAACGGTGCATTTTATCACAAGTGTCTGAATAATTAAAATTGCAGTTAGATATTGGTGCTACTGAATTTAATTCCCGTGTTATGACGTGCTTTTACACTAGTATATATATATGTGTGTGTGTGTGTGTGTGTGTGTGTGTGTGTGTGTGTGTGCGTGCGTGCGTGCGTGTGTGTGTGTTTGTTTGTTTGTTTGTTTGTTTGTTTGTTTTGTCATGTTTCATTTGGTAGTAAATATAATAAGTATAATTTTACAAGAGACATGTCTGCAACCAGACGATAGGTCAGGGCCTCAAAACTCAGCTCCTGAAGACCCAAGTTGAACAGTTCCAATTTTGATTTTAAAAGTTAAAGAGCTAAAATTCTAATCATTGTGTTATTTCTAAAAATAATATTGATCTGCATTTCAAAAAGATTTTTAAAAAATTATTTTCATATATATTTATTATTCCAATTGTTGAAATGAGATATCATTGAAAAGATGTTATTTACAACAACAAAAAATCCTTTCACGTATTCCATTGGTCTAAAATGTGTCCTCTTCCAATTCTTCCTCCATGAAATAATGATAAATTGTGCTTGTAAAATTAATGACTCAGTAATTGTATGTGATTTCGTTTTTTTTTTTTGGCCACGATTTCCACAACGACAGAGCTTGTTTCTTGAGCTGTGTCAAAAACAGATATGATTTTTGTCCAGTGTTTAGCCTGGATTATTTGATCAGCTAAAAGCCTTTTAAAATATTCAGTTGATTTCTCACGTAAATGTGAGTTCTTTGTATAAAGATGTCTTTTCACCTTACTTGGAACCATAGCTTGGTTTGCCAGTTTCTCACCCCAAACAACACATTTATGACGTGGATATCTATTCTCCAGAAGAAATGAATCCGAAGGGCAAATAGTCTTCGTCAAACTGAGGCACGACGGTTTTAGAATTAACACTAACTGTTTTATGTGTTATACTACAAGAACTAGTGCCTACTACACTTGATACACTGTCGTCATCTAACTTACGTTTGTTTTTTATTTAGAAATCTGCCTCTGTCTAATAAGCTCTGAAAAAGCAATCAACTAAATTCAGAAATAACAGAATAACTCAAAAGAAATAGACATGTGCAATATAATGACATCTATTTGTAATGATTGTCTTGGTCATTTTCTAATGGGTAAACGTTCTCTTTCATTACAAAGGATGGGCACGACAATGCGCAGTGGCTCGACAAGGATAATAGGTGGGGTTGTAACAGTAGTTTGCAGTGTTATTTTTGATCTGGAACAATAGGGAGGGAAGTTTTTAGAATTTTACTATAACTTTTAAAAAGAAATTTAACTGTTATTGTTTTCATTCTTATCGACCTTTCATAAAAAAAATTATACAGAACTTCTCACGTTTACCTCGACGATTATTTTTATTCTTCAATTTTTTTTCTCGCTTTTTGTCGACCTTCCCCCAAACTTTTGCAGCATACCAGTTGACCCTTGGCGGTGTACTGGTGGAAAATCACTGCTCGACACCCCAGGGTAGAAGATGAACGACTAAGTAAGTAAATAAGCATAATTTTACTTGTGGCCGAGGCGTACATAATTTCATAGATCGAAATAAATAGGTGACCTGAACACTAAATTCTAATGATTACTTTATTTTCTTATCAGAGCCGCTATTTCGGTATCAGAGATAAGATAAACTTTTAAGACATATCGGGGTTGGTTCATGTCATTCTTCTATTATCTATACTAGTTGTCTGTACTGACTGAATAGTAGGGCGCTACCTTTAATAAGCCAAAAGCTCACGTGAACTGTGTCTTGAGGAGAGTGAGTTCGCCAACGTTCAATTTTATTTTTTCATCCTTTCATTATGTCAACCAATTTATGTTGAAACGTCGATTAACAATAAAGGTGTAAAAAAAAATTTTTAAAAGCCGACATCACTTTTGTTCCTTTACCTTGTGATCCTGACAGCAAAACATTCGCCAGGGCAAGCAGGGCAAACAGTATAATGCTGGAAACCATCTAGAGACAAAGAACATTAAGCAAATTTGATTACTGCAGGTTAGCTTTGTTTGTTTGTTTGTTTTAGTGTCAATGTATGTGTGGGGGTCCGAGGGGCTAAGAGGTATGGCCCCAGCCTCTAATTCTAAAGGTACCGGGTTCGCTGCCAGCACAGGGAATATAATTGATGTTGTAACATACGTTACTTCTCGATCATAGGCCATACTGGCCATCACTGTAACAAAGGTGGTAGACGACGTGGTGTGTGGGTGTGTAGACAAATCAGTAGACGCGAATGGGTGTAGTTCTAATGCAATGCAGTGAGGATCACACACACACACCAAAGTACCCATATGAAATTCAAGGAATATCGATACGGCTGTGTACAGTTCCAACGATTTAATACATCACAGTAACATAGACATCACAATACTGTTGTGGTGGGTTTGATGTTAATACAGTTTGTTGTTAAGAAATCTTAGTGTACTGAATGAGGTCAGCTGTGAAGGTCCCTAAATATAATAAATATTAGAGTAAATTTCCAGGGCACCTTTCTACTACCACCACTATGATCTCATTCAGACTTATTCTAGATAGACTGAAAGATGACTACGTTTGGTGTCTAGGGTTATGAAATGTTAGTGTAAGGTTGCATTAACCAACTAAACATATAAACAATTACACAAATTATTTTATTATCTAATACAACACAACAGTACCACGACAATCACATACGAACCACACTTTCAAAGACTATCTTTAGTAAGTCAGTGGTTGAAAGTTTGGTAAAGTTAATGTTTTTTCAATTTATTGTCCTGAATCTAATTTATTTGGAATCAGGACTGTCAATCAAAAGTGAAATCATAGAAATTAATTACATCAATCAATTTATACAATGGATCTTCTGTCCATAATACACATATTATTATTATATAAGGGTGTAGTGTATTTTCTAACTGAGGTGACTTCTAGTATACACTGGTAGATTGTTTATTATCATCATCTCTGCATGTTGTTTGTAAGTTTCTGAGGACACTGATGGAATGTTTATATCACTATTCCCAGTCTCTTATTTTAATATAATGTTAGTTGAGCGATCAGGTGCCGAACATGCACCTATCTTTGTAATATGATGTAGGACTCTTCCTGCACTTCGCTGAACGACAACCGTCAGCTCCCACTTCTTCAAGAATGATGGTGGTTTACAGTTGTCTCCGAAAAAGGCAAGACTGTGGCATGAATATATCGGCCCAATGAAGTCTGGCACCAGTTATTGACAGCAACCACAACCCTCTGAAATCAGAAGGATATGCCTCCTTCGTAATCAACAGCCTACAATAATATTCAACAACCAGTACAGGCACATTACAAACAAACATGCAAGATCAGCTCTTTACGACAATCCCTTTCACCAGTTTCTTTTGATGTGACCAGGTATACCAGTATTCCTCTCCCCTAATAGTTACAACGCCTCTGCAATTCCAGCAATAATCTGTTGTCCATACAATAGGATAGGTATTATGCTCCTGATGATAATCATATATAATTTAGTTGGTCTACACCTCTCTGATAGTCTTTCATATGCTGGATCTCTAGACTCTGTTTTGAGTCTGCCATAGACTCACTTACTTACAGTCGTATGTTAGTATTTCACATTCAAATTTTATTTTAAATAAAATGTTAAGAAAATCAATCTTACCACAGATGCAAGGAAATAACACAAGTAAACGATGACTAGGCAATAGAATATGGCACATTTTCGATCTGCCCTATGTCCAGGCTTTTCCTATGTTAGAAAATGTCTCCGCCTGCTCTCATCGATCTTGCTTTACACAAAATTTACTTGAAATGGCAGTTAACAGTCCCCGTTTCGTACCAGTATCTACTGCTTTGTCCAATGGGACCATGTTTACATTTATTTTTGAATCTATCGTTTCAAATAACTACTCCCAATATGTTTCCAAGGCAAATATATTTTTAGTTTTAGGTCAACCAATCATACTTCGCCTTCCTTCAAAATCCACCCAATCAAATATCCCGTACCTTTTAACCTCATTTACCCAAAGTCGTTTTTTAAAAACATGCCATAAAAAATTATAAGCAGGCATGATCTTTACTTAACAGTCTGGTCGGATCCACTATAGTATTATGGCTATAATTAGTTAATTAATGGACTATTTGCGTAACTATTACCATATTCTTTGTCAACAAGTCCTAAGGTACACGAATATACAATTTATATGGGACTAGTTGGCTTGGTTCAGAAGTACACAGTTTTTTTTTCTAAGTTAGTTTTTTTTATTTTTAGTCTACTACACGTTCAATTCTTTTCCATGTGCTGTCTTCTCTATTTACGTGATAATTACGTCCTTTGAAATAAGAGCTAAGGTTGTTTTTGTGACACGAGTTGTCTACATGTTCTAACTTTTTCCTCGTATTTTGGGGAAACCCCTAAGGCAAGGCTTGATCATGTGCTGGTATTGGCTTTTAGTTTAAAATCAATGCGAAACGAATTAGTATTTCATCTATCTTTTCCCCTCCTCGTTCCACAATGCATTTTAGGCACATATTTTCTTAGAACTAGGAAAAATGATTATGTCAAGGACGAATTTGAAAAATTGGGTACCGTTTTGTTTGGCTATTCGTTAGCAAATAATAATCTGAAGGCGTAGGCGATACCAACAGTTCTAGCAGAAAATTATTTTATACTTTCTTATTTTGCCTTTATGTCCTATATTGTTATATATTAATTTAGATATTGTATTTAGAAATTCACTACAACTGTGGACGGCACATTATTCAAGCATATCATGCATAATCAGATAATATGGCCCATCATCAAATTCAATAAAGACTCTTCCAAAATAAGGCCGCATCAAGTCAAGTGTATAAAAATCTCTGGGTTTCATCTATCAACAAGTCAGGTAGATCTTTGCTACAAATCAAGCCGCACAGATGGCGGGCTACAAAAATAAGTCTATACATATTCTTCCGTCTTCTCATCGACCAAACAGGTCATGTAAATTTTGCTACAATCAAGCCGCACAGGTGGCGGGCTACAAAAATGTTTAATCCCCTCCTGTCTTCTCATCGACCAAACAGGTCATGTAAATCTTGCTACAAATCAAGCCGCACAGATGGCGGGCTACAAAAATAAGTCTATACATATTCTTCCGTCTTCTCATCGACCAAACAGGTCATGTAAATATTGCTACAAAATAGCTTAAAAATTCCTTCACCTGTTGTGCTGTCCAGGAATAAAACACAAACACATTTTTTTCATATCCTTGGCTTATAGAACATGCCAGAATTATCCCTGGGGAAAAAACTCAGCCATCTCTTAACACACAAAAGGCTCCATTCCCCGTGGACACAGACAGAGAGAAACGCTGAACTCCTGTCAGCACAAGAAACCCTGGTCGACTGCTTAGCAAAGACAGTCTTCCGGACCCGCCAAAAACCTTGGCGCATGCGCGAATAAATCGCGTGACATGAGTTCGTTCACAACAGGAATGTACTCGAAACTGTTCCAAGAAAATCTACGAACAGAACCTTATATGGGCATATAGCTGGACAATAGTAAGCCCAAAGGGATATAACAACTAAATCACCCTTATTCCAGAAAATATAACTACTGGTAAACTCCCTTAGACCACAAATATAAAAAGCAGTATAAAGAGGGCACATTCCTAAGTTAAAACAAACTGACTCTTAAAAGATGTGAATTATTTTTTCAGAACCATTGATTCCTAAAGATGTTATTCTCAACCCCGATCTCCTAGATAGTGAGATCGAATGCCTTTTATTTTAAGATAAGAGCGGAAAAATAGGAGGTCTGGTGTGCACGTTGTGCAGGTTAAAAATCCCTCGTTAGTTGGATATCGTAAATAATAAGTAATACGGCAGCTGTTCTTGGAAAATAAAATTAAAAATTAGGGAACAAAAGTATTTATAGAATGTATGATTCCTGCATAAACATTGGGTTCTTCGCGGGTGCTATAGAGTTCGTGGACAGTGCTGAGATCCTCTTTGTGTGATCTATGACAGGAGATCAGATCACTGATGGAGTTGTCCGTGTTCAATGAAGGTGGTTAAAGTAAAACCAAATCAATGTCATTGTTTAATTTGAAAAAAAAGGATAACGTTAATTGAGTTCAGAAGATTCTGAGAAAATAAAATCTATTGCAATTATTGTTCATATCATCCGTTTCAATCTTCATCATAAGTTTCATTTTCACTCTGTGTAACACAGAACAACGCTCCTTATTACTTCCACTTACAAACATTGACGGCCCCAGAATGCTTTTGTCACCGGTAATAAAAAAGTGACAGAAGACAGTAGATACAGGGATACAGATGGTCTAAAGGACGTGAATGGTAAAATTAGTAGAAACAGTAGAGTTATCGGTAGTCACGTGGAACACAAAGAAGAGATGAGATGACTTAGTTCACTAGGTAGAGGATCATATAAGTACGTGTAAACTAAGAGATAGTTCTCTACTGCCTTTCTTCCGTGCACGCTGGAAGTTGACCGAGATGTTATTCGATGCAGCAAGTGGTCAGTATATGTGGCAGTCCAAACGCCACATTAATGTAGTAGCAGATAGCAACTGAAGAGGCAGGAATAGAAAATACTAAGGTTGGAATCCAGTGGGTTGACTATTGTGATAGAGTGATCGAGATGGTGATGATGCTGTTGTGATATGTGATCACCTTCTTGCACACTCGCAACCGACCCGATCAACAATAAAACTCTGATTTTTAAGGCAGGGGCTGTATTTATTCATACAACCCAGTCAGTGACCAAGTGCATGAAGCAAACATTAAACAAATAAATTAAAGCAAACAAAACACCCAGCCAGTGCTCTATTGCTAATCTGAAACAGAAACAAAGCACCGGCTAGTTAAAATCATAATAGTTAAATAATGAGAAACGATACTCTCCGCTGCCAAACAGTCCTTCCAAGCAACCTGACACACTCAACTATCACACACACACACACACACTCATGCATGTCGTCCAATGAGACTAGTATGGTGTTGTGCATGAGGCTGGCAATCTCACCATGTAACACAGATTGCTACCGAAACCACTACTGCACGAGCATATGAATACTTTGTGCGGGCTTCATGTGAATGCCAGCCACATTCGTGGCCCCATGCTACATAAGGAGCGACAAGAGAAATATATATCTCCAAGTGAGCCCACGTGCTCTCATAAACCATTCTACACATAACAATAATTAAATAATAATAAAATGAACATAGAATAATATTCAACTATATGTACAACGAATACTTTCAATAATGAGAATAAGCTACTCCCTCGTAACCGATCCACATCAATATTCGTTCTGCACTCTGAAGCATGTCGTAAGTGACGACTGGTGTGCCTGGCAACAAGCGTGTCGTATATGACCACTGATGAGACTGGGAATCTCATCATATGAAACGCATCGTTACCGAAACAACCACTGCAATAGCATAAAAATGCTTCTTGTGGGCCTGTAATGGACACCAGCTGCATTGTTATTTCCATGCTCCGCAAGGAGAAAACAGAGAAACACCTCTGTCTCAAAGTGCCTTACGCACCAAGGAGTGGCCTTGCGCTCACCAGAAATCTAAATACCTACAGCAAGATTCATCTTCTCAAAGGTAACTTTAGCACGTCAAAACTTTGTACACAAAAGATGTAATTGAACTAATCTCAAAGTACCAACTAAATATACACAGTAGAATTATAATCAAGTATCGTGAAATACACTAAATTACCCTTACATTAAAGAATAAAATAAAATTAATCTTGACTTAACAAAACTAGCAAACATTATAATAAGCCCACTGCGCTCTCAAATAATAAATAGGCCTATTCCCCCCCAACACGTGGTAACTAAACTTGTTATGTCGACTCACTTGCACCACCTGTGGAACAATGAGATTGGCTGATATCTTGCCAACAGTTAATATAGGTAGTAGACTGTTGTTCTGCCCGGCCTCACGAATAAAATAATAGCTACTAAACTCTCACAGCTGTGATTTGGACTTAACACTAGTAAAGTCTATCCACACATTATTTTCACTCATCTATCATTTCAGAATTAAATGTCCTAAAAGAAATCTCCTAAGGAAACACATTTATCTATTGTAACTGTCTTTTTTTCTTGTTGAGGTGATCACTGGCCCAAGACAGTATACATGTTGTTAGATGTGTAGTGCGAGCGTATGATGAATTGAGTGTGGGTGCGAATGAAGACGCGAATGTGTTTAGGCTCGTATAGATGTAGATCCTGCAACCCATACTCTCACATGCAGTAATCAAGGATGCTTTGACACTGCAGGCATGTTTCAAGACATTTATTGACGGGAACACACATAATATCAACAGGAACAGTCAGTGTAACAAGGTCATGCTGACCTGACATCGATAGGTATACATTTGGCATTCAAAAAGGTAAACATCAGAATAGACGTGCATGGTCAATAGCAAAGTTCTTCAATAATGACAGTTCGTAGCGTCGCCCTTGGCGTCTCTGACTAAACGCGTCAGATGCCTTAGTTACCTTGACACACAGGTGCAACTTGGCACTCCCTGCCAATTGCACATATCAGGCTGTAGTATAATAGCCGGAAGCACAGGCCTCGTCCTAACGTCGGCCGTGTACTTCTGTTAAATAGGTTATCACCAACCCTGCAGTAATACTTATTGTAGATAGAAGTTCCGCCAATCTGCGGCTCCCACAATATATCTTCGTCACTGGATTTCTGGACAATATAAGACTAACAGTCTTGGATGGCTACCTCGAGCACAAATATATAAGTTCTGAAATGGCGGATCCGTGAACTGCTGTTCACCCTAGGTAATCCTTTACATGTTCTGCCACCGAAAAGCGTAATAATGCATAAAGGTCGGTATTACCTGGTAAATGAATCCTCAGAACTACACAAGGAATTCTGTCGTCATCCCGACGCACAGAGATTCACTGGGGAAAACTGCCATAGCAGTTACTTCGAAGATTCTCCCCGAAAAACAATGGACTCTTGGTCCCTTCAGAAAAACAGGACCTCCCGGCTTCCCGGAAGTATATCTCACTCCCGCTTAAAAAACCTTCCCATAGGCCTACGCCCGAACTGACAACCTCTGACCCTAAAGGTCAAACACAATGAATGAATAAACAAGGGAAGACAACCCCTAATCAACCTGACATCGCAGGTAAAGACACAATTATACTTATGATACAAACATAAGCAAATAACTTGACAGATGACTCCGTCGAAAATGACAGCAACATTACTACCCCCCCCCTGTAAAAAAAAAATGCAATTTTTTTTTTTTTTTTAATATGTTCATGAGCAAGATAGCACCAGTATCACTTCTGTGCTCATGCAAACAATGAACCTAATATCAGGTACAATAGAAGAGGGTACAAATCATCTCCCAACATAAGAGAAAATATTTCCTTTAAACCAAACAAACTAAGGGATACCATTCAAGAAACCTAAGTTGCTGGCAATACCAATCATATATCAAACATTACTAAATAATATAATCATAGCAATATACAAATGTCAATGCTATTTTAGCAACATATCACTGATGGATGGACAAAATGAAATTTGTTAAATTATCTAAACATCATCCAAATACATTTGTATTACAACATATTATGATATTAAGGACAGACCTAAGTCTGAAAATATATCAGGAAAAACTAGGACACAAGATTTAACTGGAATCATGTGGGCATCTAGACAATATGTCCGCCATCACATTATCCGAACCACGGATAGCTCGCACCGTGAAATGGAAAGGCTGAAGAGCAATAGCATAACGAGTAGATCTCGAGCTCTTCAAATCCTTACTTTGCATAGCCGTAAGAGCTTTTTGGTCGGTTTCCATAAAGAAATGCGCGCCCAGAAGGAACCTTTGTAGCTTAAGAATGGACCAAACCATAGCTAACAATTCACGGTCCAAAACCGAGTAATTCCTTTCTGCCGCATTCAGCTTCCTAGAAATATACATTACAGGATGCAGAGTTCCTGAATATTCCTGCATTAGTGCCGCTCCAATGCCAGTGGAAGAGGCATCACTACGAAGGACAAAAGTCTTATCAATCGTCGGTAGTCTTAAGATAGGATGAGATGAGAACAAATTCTTAACCTGATCCAATGAAGATTGGCATTCTTGGGACCAACGCACCATATTAGGAGAACCTTTTTTCAATAACGTTGAAAGTGGTGCCATAATGGAGGACAGATTCTCAATGAATCTTCCATAGAATTGTATCAATCCCAAGAGACTACGCACTTGCTTTTTTGTCTTCGGAACCGAGATATTTAATATCTTTGAAATGTTTTGGTCCTCTGTCTTCAACAGACCATGACCAACTCGATGACCTAGGAAGGAAATTTCACTAAACCCAACAAAAGCTTTAGAGGGTTTAGCAGTCAAACTATGCTCACGTAGAGTAGATAGCAATTCCTTCAGACCCACATAGTGTTCTTCCCAAGTATCGCTGAAAAGACAGATGTCGTCTAAATATGCAATGACATCTGCACGATCTGATAGAATTCGTCGCATCATGCGTACGAAAGTCGCTGGGGCGTTCATAAGCCCGAAAGGCATAAAATTCCATTGAAACAGACCCCTAGGTGTCGAAAAAGCAGTGAGAGGTTTGGCGTGTTCCGTCAGTGGGACTTGCCAATAACCTTTCGACAAGTCTAGTTTAGTAAAGAATTTAGCTTTAGAAAGTCTAATAAGTAGATCATCTAATAACGGCATAGGTTCAGCATCGAACTTCGTAACTTGATTTAATTTGCGATAATCAACGCAAAGACGTATGTTATTGTCTTTCTTTCGAACAATAACTAACGACGAAGAATAAGCTGAAGTGGATGGTTCAATTATTTGTAGTTGAATCATTTCATCCAATTCTTTCTCGACTTGTGCTTGAAAATGAATAGGTATTGGGTATGGTCTTACTCTGATCGGATTACGATCAGTAAGTATGATGTCATGTTCTATGACATCTGTGTGTCCAGGAATGTCGGTAAGGACATCCTGATATGATTGTAACGTAGAGGATACTTGACGCTGTTCCTCAAAAGACAAGTTGGAAGAGACTGTAACGTCTCTCCACGATTCCGTTGAAGTAAGTGGAATCGCAGGAAGAGGTAAGTTCACGTCAGAAAAAAATAGTTTCCTCATCCTGTATAACGGACAGGGATGAGATGTGACCATGTTGAACTGGAGAGTCGTCCGTCGCCTGGAAAATAGGCTGTAAATAGTCTGGACGTTCAATAAACTCTGTTAGCATATTTATATGGAAGGTTTTATGCCTTCCATCCACATCGACAATATAGTCGACATCAGAAATTTTCGAGACTATAGTGTATGGACCCTTCCAAGAAATGAGAAGTCTATTCTCTCTTGAGGGCAGTAAGACATATGCTTTGTCTCCAGGACAAAGTTGACGTAGGCGTCTTTTCTTATTAGCAAATCGCCTAGCTTTTTCTTTCGCAAATTCGGAAGATGAAGTTGCTAACCTGCACGATTCGATAATCTTTTCCCTAAGAGCTATAACATATTCATATGACGATTGTGTATCATCGTCGATATTATCGGAAGTTATCAAATCGTGTAACAAGGACATTGGCCCGCGCGGTTGCGCGCCAAAGACAAGTTCGAAAGGAGAAAACCCTGTATGCTCGTTGGGAACCTCTCTATAGGCAAAGAGGACTGCAGGTAAAACCCTGTCCCAATCTTCAGGATGATCCTCCGTTATCTTGCCAAGTAAGTTCTTTAGTGTCCTGTTAAGACGTTCTACCAATCCATTGGACATTGGATGATAAATACTACTGAGAGACCTTTTAATGTCTAGCGTAGCCATTACCTGAGACATAACGTCCGAAATTAACTGAGTGCCGTGATCCGACAGTATTTCTCCGGGGAATCCCAGACGAGAAAATACGAGCCAAAGAGCATCAGCGATATCGACAGTTGATATGCTCTTCAGAGGAATAGCCTCTGGCCAACGCGTGCACATGTCCACGCAAGTGAGGATAAATTGGTGTCCTCTGGCTGACTTAATTTTGAACGGACCAATGATGTCTATAGCCATTTTCTGAAACGGCCGAATCGGAATATCTGCAGCCTGAATAGGAGCAGCATGTCTCGGACCCCTAGACTTGACCTCTTGACAAATTTTGCAAGATCGGCAATAAATTCGGATGTCTTTATTCACGAATGGCCAAAAGAATGACGCAAGGACTCTAGTTTTAGTTCTGGAAAAACCCATGTGTCCCGCACACTGAGAATCGTGTGCATGCCGAAGAATTAAGGCTCTCATACACTTAGGCACAAGAATTTGCGAGTGCATAGACTTGTCCGAGTGTTGTACCATTCGTACCAATATACCATTCTTCATAGTGATATACGATTTGTGATTCGTATTTTGATTGGGATCCCCTTTCTTTGCAAGAAGGAAGTATTTCTTCAAAGAAGGATCCTCTTCTTGACGTTTAACAAACGAGTCATGGGAAATCACCAAGTGCTCGTCTTGGCTATCAACTTCATTACTATTATCAGATGAAGTTGGGGGATTAAGAGCTTGAGCTCTTGTCACCACTGCATTGACCGTTTGAATGTTTCTTTCTTCCCAACTAGAAATTTGTTGCGGGGTGCATTCCTTAACCCCATGAATACGACCGATTATAAGATCCGCAATAGGATTAGGAAGAAGACATGCATGGACATCTCCTGTGAAGAAAGGAGTGTCAATCCTAATAATAGCAGTAGGATAGCTTTCCATAGTACCACCAAATGTAACACATTTGATTGTTTTTCCAGTGGCACAGCAAGGATCTATCAGAGACTCCTTAACCCCGACGGTAGTACATCCCGAATCGAAAAGTACTGAGACTAGCCTATCATTTATTAGACCTTTATGTAAGATGAGAGATCCTCTCCCATCATGCGCAACTGTAGCAGGTAGAGCAGGAAGAGGGTGACCACAACTTAGCGTAGATACAGTTGATGAGTCAAACAATGTTAAGCATTGGGGCATTCAGTTGCTCTCCCAAAATCGAAAGCACAACCAGTGATAGCCCTAGAGTTACCACTATCATTTACTGTATTACAGGCTCCATCAAACTCTTGTTGCGCAGAGTTTGCCTGTTGGTAAGGTCTTTTTTTGTTAAACCTAGGTCTACCTCGATTATCATTTCCCCTGTAATTATTTCGACTATCATTTCCCCTGTAATTGTTATCATATTGCCTATTGTAATCATCATTCCGGTTTGAATCCCGGTTTCTAAATTCACCATCGTCATAATCTTGACGTCGAGAATGATTACCTCGAAAATTTGAATAGTTATCATTTGGATAGCCTTTACGAAAGTGTCTCAAATCATTACCACTAAAATTACGAGAACTACCATCTTGTCTCCACTGCATAGACGAAGAACCATCATGTGTTGGATTACTCCGCTTCTGAGTGTAATTTTGATTACTTCCCCTATTCCAATTTTGTTGAGCACCCTGAAATTTTTTTTCTGAAATTAGGGCCATATGGTGTTGCCGAAGCAGCTGGCAACCCTTCTTTCACTTTAGAATTGCTAACTGTAGCATGGGGATGTGCTGTGGCATACTGACAACAGTATTCCTCCATTTCTTTTAAGTTTTTAGGCTTACGCTCATGAAGGAATGCAAGAAAAGAATCATTAACAGATGACAAAACCTTATCTCGCAATAATAAGTCCATTAGACCTTCATATGTTTTCTCAATCTGAGACAACTCAACCCATCGTGTAAATGTACGACGTATCTTTGTAACAAAATCAGAGAAATCTACTCCATTTTCTGGCAACATTGTCCTAAAACGAAGACGATAGTCTTCTTGTTTTAATTGGTATTTTTTTAGCAATGCTGCCCTGACAACATCATAATTAGTCCTCTCATGTTCGTCTATTGTCATAAGAGTAGTCACTGTGTCACCTGTAAAAAATGGCATCAGTTGTTCAACATATTTTTCCTTTTTTATGTTATGCGTATCGCACAAAAATTGGAATCTATCTAGATAATCTGCTACGTCATCCTTTAAAGGATTGAAATGAGGCAATTTAATCCTACTAACAAACTCCTTTGTCGTACTCGAAGTTGTTTGCTGAGCACCCGTACTCGCCAATTTCAATTTCTCTAACTCCAAAATTGCGAGTTTTTCATCAAGTTCCATCTTCTGTTTTCTTTCCTCATGTTCCATTTTTCTAATTTCAGCCTCAGCAGCAGCTTGAAGTTTTTTTTCCTCTGCAGCAGCTTGAGCTTGAATTTTTTTGTCTTCCATTTCCATCTGGAATTTTCTTTCATCAACTTGAGCTTTTCTCTCCTCAGCCTCTCTTTGATACCTTCTTTCTTCAAGTTCTAATCTTCTATTCTCAGCTTCTAGCTTCTTTAGTTCAGCTTCTGCTTTCAATTTAATTTCCTCTTTTTGTTTCTTTTCTTCTGACTTTAATGCAATGGCGAATTGAGCAGATGAATACTCTTCCAATTCTTTACCAGACTTACCAAGGGTCAACCCTTGCTGGATGAAGAAATCCAATGTAGACATTCTGTCTAATGAGATCAGAAACCTGAAAAAAATTAAATAAATTACCTTATCCCACTTCAATGGGAGACAAGTCTGAAATGCTAGACTTGTATACTCACTTCACTCTATTTTACTGTCTTAGTCTTAGACAAAGACTTTGTATGTTCCTCTTGTTTATAATGTACCCAAAAAATCACTTGAGTACCTGTGGGAAAAAAAATTCCCTTATATCCCACTCACTATGGGCACAAGTCTTTTTTTGTAAAGAACTTGAATATGTATTTACCTTGTCTCAATTTTTGTAGATAACAAGTGTTTTATTAAAGAACTTGTATAAATATCTTATATAATATTATTTAACAAACTCTATATGAAGAGTCTACCTTATCAATAATATCAAAACATGACCAAGTATGTGTATGTAGACTGTGCATGACAGTAATGTAGTACAACCAAAAAAAAATACAAAGACAAAAATACAAAACAATACAAATGGCAACACTGTTTTAACCAAAAATGTGTAGAGAAATACACAAGAAAGGAGAGACCTACAGAATACAAACAAAACAAATCGACAATCAAAACTGAAAAACAGACAAAATATTACAAAAACAACGTTAAGTACAATTACATCACAGCTAACATCAATAGCGACCAATTGTCACTAGCAAATTTCCAAATTAAGAAAATTTGCACCTACAGACCGCTTACAGTAAGCCTCGATCAAGTGGCATATTTACCGTAAGACCCACCAACCGAAAAACCCGCAGAAAAATACACCAAAAACAGTAGAAGTGACATAAACATATAGCAATCAATTTCAATGTGTTGCAGAACAAGTTCAGTCACAGCTGAAACTAAAATAAATTTCTTGCTCCTTGCGAACACAGAAACGAAATGTCAAACGCGCACTGAACGTCAAATCCACTGTAACATAAAGTATTCACGAACCAAAGTTACTATGACCTTCTCAAATTAGGGCTTGCACATTGAATGTTTACAATTTCACGTACTGTTTACAGACACTTGACCTCCAACAATGTAGCTTGAATGCTCTGACCTAGAAAAGTCTGTTGTTGAATGAAACGTGTCACAACCCGCAGTACTGTTTACAATAGGAACCCGCCTTCTATGCAGTTATGGTCCACGTAGCAAATGCCTAGTAGTTCACTTCAGTACTTGTCTTGTTATGCTTTATGTAGCATTATAATATAAATGCTCGTACTGTTTATTTGTGTCAACCGTTGATGACCTATATCTGTCCTGTTGTAGCCAAAACTTGCAAGTGTAGAATTAGCGTTGTGTGTTACGGCTGTCCCGTGTGTAGCTTAGACCCACAGATCAGAAGTGTAATGTGTACTTGTCCTTCTTGTAACTTTCTCGACAAAACTGGAGACATCATACATGTAACAGCCAACCAGGAATGTAAATTTCTGGATCCATAAATGTCAACAATAATGTCAAATGCTCGCTCTGTTCTTTTTAAACCCACAGATCTGGTCCATCCGAAATGTAAGTTTCTAGGCCACATTGGCGACAAGAAATGTATCATAAGAGCCCACGTAACTGGTCCACCAGAAATGTAACTGTCTTTTTTTCTTGTTGAGGTGATCACTGGCCCAAGACAGTATACATGTTGTTAGATGTGTAGTGCGAGCGTATGATGAATTGAGTGTGGGTGCGAATGAAGACGCGAATGTGTTTAGGCTCGTATAGATGTAGATCCTGCAACCCATACTCTCACATGCAGTAATCAAGGATGCTTTGACACTGCAGGCATGTTTCAAGACATTTATTGACGGGAACACACATAATATCAACAGGAACAGTCAGTGTAACAAGGTCATGCTGACCTGACATCGATAGGTATACATTTGGCATTCAAAAAGGTAAACATCAGGATAGACGTGCATGGTCAATAGCAAAGTTCTTCAATAATGACAGTTCGTAGCGTCGCCCTTGGCGTCTCTGACTAAACGCGTCAGATGCCTTAGTTACCTTGACACACAGGTGCAACTTGGCACTCCCTGCCAATTGCACATATCAGGCTGTAGTATAATAGCCGGAAGCACAGGCCTCGTCCTAACGTCGGCCGTGTACTTCTGTTAAATAGGTTATCACCAACCCTGCAGTAATACTTATTGTAGATAGAAGTTCCGCCAATCTGCGGCTCCCACAATATATCTTCGTCACTGGATTTCTGGACAATATAAGACTAACAGTCTTGGATGGCTACCTCGAGCACAAATATATAAGTTCTGAAATGGCGGATCCGTGAACTGCTGTTCACCCTAGGTAATCCTTTACATGTTCTGCCACCGAAAAGCGTAATAATGCATAAAGGTCGGTATTACCTGGTAAATGAATCCTCAGAACTACACAAGGAATTCTGTCGTCATCCCGACGCACAGAGATTCACTGGGGAAAACTGCCATAGCAGTTACTTCGAAGATTCTCCCCGAAAAACAATGGACTCTTGGTCCCTTCAGAAAAACAGGACCTCCCGGCTTCCCGGAAGTATATCTCACTCCCGCTTAAAAAACCTTCCCATAGGCCTACGCCCGAACTGACAACCTCTGACCCTAAAGGTCAAACACAATGAATGAATAAACAAGGGAAAACAACCCCTAATCAACCTGACATCGCAGGTAAAGACACAATTATACTTATGATACAAACATAAGCAAATAACTTGACAGATGACTCCGTCGAAAATGACAGCAACATCTATCTATTTTGCTAAACATGATACCAAATATGTAGCAGGCCTACATCCCTATATCTTTCTAACACTATCACCTTCTACCTAAATTAACTCACGTGTCATGTCTTTGTTCTTCTTCTACCCACAAAGGGCGTGCCTAACTTCATTTGTTCTCTCTTGGCGGCTCTTGCAAAATAGGGTCTTTCGCACGCTTAGGCACTTCTTTATATAAGCCGCTAAGCCTAATCACTCAACTTAGTCCGCGCGCGCAGTAATTTGGCAACTTAAATAACACTCGCCTTAGATGCTCTAGAAGGAGCAAAAACACAAATATAACACACAACTATTTCTAGGCTTTATTGTGGCCCAGTAATAAATCTTCTTCTTGAAGATAATGTGGTAAAAAGGCAGTGAACCACTGAGACAATGACGATGACAAGATGGCGCGGTTACACTATGATAAACGATCGACAAGTATGAACTATTTATTCAAAGTCTTAGAGAAAAGCAAAACAATACAAAGTGATATTTATGTGATAATAGATTTTTCGAGATGACTATGTGCAGATAGATAAAAGATATATTTTGCACCACGTGTCGAACAGTGACGAGTAGAGAAGAAAGTAAGGTTCAGAGCATTTTATAAAGACATAGCACAGTGCTGAAAATTGCACAATCCCTGGAAGTTCGTCCAGCAAATTGTATAATCAGACAGCTATAAAAATGAAGAAAAACTGAGACACAGGAATAAGAGATCGGGGTAAATGAAATCCATGACCAGCCTGAAGATCAAGAAACAATGTATCTGTGCTGTAGAAATTGATCTTATTGACTGATGATGAATGCACTTCAAGATTGCCCTGCTTTTGCATTTAACATGTCTGTAAAATACGATATGAAGGAAACATAATAACGTTTCAGAAAATCTACCAGCTTGCAACTCTTGTGAAAGAAATGTCACGGCGCCTGTTAATGTGTAAGCTTGAGCAGAAATTTGTAGGTACACTGATACAGACCCCAAGCTCTTTTCTATTTGGACATATGCCCTAATATAACCAATGTACCCTGAGTCCACGTTGAAACTGACGTGCTTCGCTAAAACGAGGCAAAAATAGAATGTGTGCAAGTTTGAACAAGTTAAGAACTGTCCATGATGGTCACCCAGTCACGCTTGTAACATTATAGAAGGTGGTGTCTTGTGTTTTTTCTTCGAGACGGACCATGATTATTTAATTTTTTATTTAGGTTTTATTTTGTTATTTGTAAAAAAAAAATGGAAGAAAGTGGTGAGAACTATTGTAACTGTTACCATCTAAGTCAATTGTATCTGATGAAGAGACCATTGCAGCGAAATTGTTTAAATATGCATTTTGTATACAAGTGTTTAGAGATGTATAAATACCTAAACTTAATATATACAGACGTTTATTTCCTCCAAGAAGCAGTGTGCACCAGTGGCGTATTCTCTGTGTGCTGTGCGTGCTGCGCACACCTATGCCCGAAGGAAAATAAAAATTTAATTTATTATTCTATAAAATATTTCTCTTCTAAAGTTCTGCTTTCGGACCGCATGCATCACGATAACGGATTTTCCCGCATAGAATCTACGAGTATATCTAGTTTCAGTTTCCCAGACGCGTTTTATAGTGCAGTATTTATTGGTTGGTTACAATCGCCCGAAGTTTCTCGGGTAATTCCGTCACAATGCGTGCGGTACCTTTCGGATTCACGTCTGAAGATTGGTTTGTGTGGACCGGGGTCATGGCCAGATACGTCAATACAATACGAACATGCGTGCGGTGGCCTTGCAGCTCTCGAGTTGTAAAAATCAGCTGTGTCCGTCCAGTGTTTTTTGTGATTAATTTGTGTTAGTTGCCGGGAATGCAGATTATTACAGTGACAGTGAGTTTCAAGTTGTAAGTTAATTAGTATTTCGGAGATAATTGACATATACCCCTAATAACTATCGTTGCGTAATTGAATATAATTGGTTTTTAGAGGGGAAGAAGTTAAATAGTAGGCGTACATATTCATTTTAAGTAGCAGCACGCCTAGCTCGCATTACCAGGATACGCCACTGGTGTGCACCAAGAATAAGGATATTTTTAAATATTTTTTTAAATGTAAAACTTTTGCCTCGTTTTGGCGAGGCGCGTCCCGTTCAACCTAGTCGGTTATATTAGGGCGCATGTCCAAATATAAAAGACCCTTAGATCTCTGATTTTTAAGAATAAGGATGCTTTAAATCTGAATAGAAAAACGGGACCTAAGACGCGTCAACAGTGAAAAATGCAGTTAGTGACCCTTAGCTAGACTGCTTGCGTCAGGGTCAGCGAACCAGAGCTGACCAAGACCCTTCTCCACCTCCAAGTGGTGGTCCTGGAAATAGGCTGCATTACTGAGTGAGTAGGGATCGAAGAAGGAAGGCTAACTCGGTCCCAAAAATGCTGTACTGACGTCGGATGTGTCGGCCGAAAGGCACGACTTTGCTGTAAACGGACACAACGCAACCAACGTCCTTTTCAGGACGAACGAAGAAGAAGAATAAAGAAATTATAACAAAACTTCCGGGTGAGCTCAAGATCTATTATAGTTTCAATCAAATAGTATCTGAAGTTCTCAGTCATGTTATGAACTATTCGGCCGATTAAAACATCAGAAAGTCAAGGTGTTTTTTCTGATGAACAATCGGATGTTCACAGATAACATAATTTTTCCACAAGTATTTGAATAAATAAAATTGCCGTTAAGGTTTGGTGCTTTTGAATTAAATTCCCGTCATATGACGAGATTTTACTCTAGTTTCTTTAGAATTTAGTACTGATTGTTTGTGTATTCGTTTCTGGTATTATCTGATTTGTACAGGCTTTTCTTTAACTTGCAACATAAGTCACTCTCTTGTCACTCTCTTATCACCTTCAAATATTGCAATCAATTTTTCAATCACTTCCAGATGAGCAATAGATCTGAAGCTTGCCACAGTTGTGTGTTCCCCATGACAATACAATAATCAGTCGTAAAAATAATAAAATTAATATTAATATTTTTGGTATTGTATCATCAGTGAAATGGGCGATAACTGCAAATAATCTAGATGTATTCTTTCCAACAAGATTGTCTCTCTTGAGAGAAATATTGAAACTTCTCCCCCCTTCCCCTTCCACATACACACTATCGCACGTGCGTGTACAGACATACTCACAACTTATAACTACATTTTTTTAAAATTTAATTTCCAACTCTTATCAAAATTGAAAAAAAAAACAAAAAAAAAAACCAATTAACTTTCCGTGTAATATACTGAATAATGAAATCCTCCTCCTGTGCTCTGGACTCGTTTATTGCAAACTGATAATGTCATTAGCGGATCGAATACATTTGACTTAAATTTAAAAACAAAAAGAAACAAAACACTAAAAAGAAGAAAATAAAAGATATTTTAAAATATATTTTAATAACAGTCTTTTAATGCACTAACAATAGCACTGAAACTTGGCATAGTTGTGTACTCTCCATGACAATACAACAATCAGTCGTAAAAATTATAAAATGAATACAATTTAAATTTAATATTAATTTTGTTTGTTTGTATTGTATCATCGGTGAAATGGGTGATAACTGCAAATAATCTAGGTGTGTTCTTTCCCACATGAGTGTCTCTCTTGAGAGAAATATTGAAACATCTTCCCCCCACCCCCACCCCCCCCCCGATTTCCTCTTCCACACACACATTATAGCACGCGCGTGCACAAACATACACGCAACTGACAACTAAATTTTTAAAAATGTATATTTACAACTCTTATCAAAATTTAAAAAACAAAAAAAAATTTTAACTTTCCGTGTAATATACTGAATAATGAAATCCGTCTCCTGTGCTCCGGATTTGTTTATCGCAAACTGATAATGTCATTAACGGATCGATTACATCTGACATAAATTTTAAAACATATTTTTTAAAAATATTTTAAACACAGGCTTTTAATGCACTAACAAGCCACAAATAATTAATCATGGAGTTTATAGCTTGCAGTCAAAAAATGTAACTTCAAATTGACAAACAGCCGGGGGCGCTGATTCTACATGAAATAAACTTCTGCTTTATACTTCATTACACACTTATGGATAAAATATACGATAAGTGCTTAAGCGCCCCAGGCTTTTGTCAATATGATGTTACATTTTTAGACTGCAAGCTATAAACTCCTTGAAAAATTATTTGTGGCTTTTTAGTGCATTAAAAGCCTGTGTTTACAATATTTTTAAAAATATTTTTTATTAATTGTAGCGAAATCTGTGAGATAATCGCTTATTTCAGTAAGATTTTAGTCCTAAGCTAATAAATACACCCGCCCTCAGGTGTCTGACTATTTTCATCTTCGACGCCAGTAGAGCGCTGCCTTTGGTGCAGTGGAAATGCTTGAAAAATGACCCGCCGTAAAAATCTAACACGCTTTAGTTTCGGTTTCGAAACGTACAATAAACATTTTAACATCTCGCCGATCTGCTGCACGAAACGGGGGAAAAGCTTATAATTAACGACTTGCCAGAACTGTGAGACCAAACTGGCGTTTGAATTAACGTAATATGTTAACTTTAACACTAACATTTGTAATAATTCGGACATTTCTCAGTAGTAAGAACGAGACGATTGTAATAATTAACGCCAACACTACCAATGTTTTGAAAAACCCCTCTTCGCTCTGCTCGCGGTCTCTTTAACATATACACGCTGTGGGCAAAGCCAGCAGAGACAAACACACAGACAGTTTTCCATTTCCTCCTAGCGGTAAAATTCTGACGTCACTCAAAATAGTTGTTTATTTGAATAATGAAGAAATGATAGAGACAGGGGGGGGGGAAGAGAGAGATGGGCGACTTGTGTAAAAGTTATATTTGACGATGGACAGTGACAAAACTGAAAAATCTAAACGATAAGGAAACTGACCATAAAAATCATATAGTAGGATAGCTTAGTGTCCCCTGAGCAAAAATATGTTTTAAACAATATGGTAGTCCAAGTATTAGCCAAGTTATTGAGATAATACTAGATGTCTAGGAACGCTTCGACGGACAGACTGTTGTTCTTGCTCGTTACACATAACGTTATTGGGGACGCAAGTTAAAAAAAAAGAGGCATGGTAGTAATTCAAATTCTATTGGTTGGTATAAGAGTATAGGAGTAAAAGGGGGAGATAGGACAAAGGTTAACTAAAACTAAACATCTTTTTCTATTGGCATAACTAACGCAGACTGACCAATGGACTACGAGGCACATAGTTTGTTTGGAGTTTTGGTTTTGTTTTTTTCAAACTAAATTCAAAAAGATTTAGTAGTGCCTGCTTTCATTGGTCGGCTCTAATAGATATTGGCAAAAGGCATAGTGGTCTCGTGGCCATTTGACTAGAAAATTTTATACAAACAACTACGTTGAGAGCAGATGTGATAATTATAAAATTAACTACTAAATTCACTATCTGGACGGGGCAGAGCAAAACTGAGGCCATATTCTTTGCCAGTCAACGTTATTTGTGACATATTTCTTTGAATTTGTGGTAAGAATGTTTTATGTATTTACATGCTTGATTAAAACTGACAAAGTTAGATACTGTTGTGGAAAAGTAAAGGACATGCCGGGAGCAAACATTATTGAGTCCTCACAATGAACTGTATTTGACTGTTGCATATTATTATGATTTTATATTAATTGGAAGATGTTAGTAAGCCTCAGTGTTCTATGAACACTCTTCAACATGCTTAGAGCGTTTATAATTTAGAAAAGAAAAGAAAAATCATATAAAAGGAGATGTGGTTACTCCACGTTATTGGATTGAAGCAAACTATGTAAAAGTACAGTGGCGTATCTGCCATAGGGACCTGAGGTGTGGTCACAGAAAGGTGAGAGTCATATAATTAGGGACTGAAGCACATGAATGCACACGAGGCTGACCCCATACCGTCATGTATACATAGGGATAAGAAGTTGTAAACAGATATGAAAAGGCCAGGGTGTCTTTTTATTACAGGGTTTTTATTTCCTGTTACCATCCGGTGACAGGAAACCTGATGAGTGAGTGAGAAGAGAAAAGTCTCCATTATAAAGGTTATGCTGTCATCAGATAGCCTGAAGGAGCTTGTGTGTGTGAGCTGACATACTGACTTATTTTCGTCATACCAAGAATCACAGGTAACACGTTAACAGCTGGGACATCTGACACTTCATCCGAATAAACTGGTTCTTATCAAAATAAAACTGAATTATATGGTGCATGAAGAAAACAACAGCTCCTCATAACCAATGACAATCACTAGCATCTATTAAAGTTTTAGTCTGTGAATACACCTACAGGAACTCTATAATAACAATATTCATAGGACCAAGAGTCCATACTTTTTAGTTAAAGCATTATATGTAAATATATTTCCTCATTTTCAAAGACCTGTCCAAAAGAGATGGCGGGACAGGCAGATTAAATTGTACAAAGAAAAAACTTTCAAATTTTAAAGAAAACTTTAACCTCAGTCTTATTCATTTTCTTATAGTGAGTTAAAGTGTATTGTGTTGATGTACCATCATTTTCATTTCACCCCTAGACACTAGAGACATCATACACCAGCCACTAGAATCAAAATACGGACTGTGTGAGATCTAGGGAGGGAGCGTTAGGTTCCCTGATATAATATATCTTCATCATCTTTTTTAGAGTCAGGTACCTACATGTGCTTGACCTCACACAGTTGACACAGACACAACTATCTTTCTTGTTAGGTATAACATCTTAACCTCCCCAGCAAAGTACACTTGCTACATAAATTGGTAGGCTTGTCCGGGATTGGAACTTCTAGTACTACATATATTAGGGCCCTGTTCTGGGATTTAGCTGTAACAACATTTCTATTTACCCAGGGAATCCCGATTATTAATATTGCCCAAGATTTGGGAATTGATGAAGTGTCAGAACCTGGAATAATTCATTAAAGTTGTACTTGTTTTAGAAATTGAGTTAGAAAATTTTAGTATTTATCAGATGGCGGATTTGGCCAAGTTTCGCTCTGCTGTTGTGCAGAATGCGAAAGAGATGAACATGGAGGGTCAAAGGTTGATTGACTATGTCACCTCAGAATGTGATAAGTTTATTGCTAGGGAAGAACATAGGTTAGCTGAAGATAGGAGAATGCAGTTAGAAGATGTCAGAGAGATGAAGAAATTAGAGTTGGATAGAGAGGCTCAGAAAGAACTAAAACGTTTGCAAATTGAGGCTGAGGAGGCTAGGGCTTTAGAGGCAGAAGAAAAACGACTGCAAAGGGAAGCAGAATATAAAAGGTTACAGAGGGAGCATGAGTTACGACTAAGGGAGTTGGAGCTGCAAGGCCATGCTCCTGAAAATGGTCACAGCCCCTCTACCTCTGATGCTACTGCTAGTCAGGGAGCCTCCAACTCAGCTATGGGGTTTCACTTAGATTATTTTGTTGAGAGAGATGATGATATTGAATCATATCTAAGTAGGTATGAGGTATTAGCTGCAACTTATGGGCTAGAAAAAGAAAGATGGAGCTTGAAGTTATCCCAAGGTCTTCGGGGAACAGCTTATGATGTTTTTTTTTTCCAAAATGAGCAGGGATGACCAAGACAATTATGACATGTTAAAGCAGGCTCTTTTGTTAAGATACGAAAAGAATGGTGAATTTTACAGGAAAAAGTTTAGAAATGCCAAGCTACTGTCGGGTGAGACCTATCACCAGTTCTCTGCACGGTTAGAGACTTACTTGGAGATATGGACTGCTCTGGGGAAAACCCAAGATCTTAAAGAAATTATCCTTATTGAGCAATTGAGAGAGTCCATGGCTCCAGACTTGAGAAAGTTTCTCATAGAACAGGGTGCAGAGAGGCTGGGGGAGTTGCTTAATGTCGCTGAGAGGTATCAGGCAGCCCAGGCAGAGGTAGCTGGCGCCAAAAAGAAGTATGTAGATAATTATAGGGCCCCACAAAACTCAAATAGATTTGATAATAAAGATCAGGGAAACAAGTTTAAGCAAAACTTTAATAGGCCACGCAATGATAACAAACATAAAAACCCACAGTTCAATGACAGGGAATATGAGGAAAGAAAACCCCTTGATCAAAATAGATACTATTGTAAATGGTGTAAGAGAGAGTGTCATGACACCAAATTTTGTACAAGGAAACCTTCTGCATGTGCTGCTATGAAGTTGGGGTAAAAGGAAGTAAAGGTAAAACCTACTGGACAGCAGGAACCTTACCATCCCCCAGTATGTGAGGACGTGGTATGTAATGGAGTCACAATTAGGTGCCTTTACGATACCGGTTTGGATTTTGATTCCGTTGTGAGCAAGCACTTGGTGAACCCGGATCAGTATACCATAGAAACAGTGGAGATACAAAGGGCGACCAAGGACCTACCACTCATGAAACTTCCCATTGCAAGGATAGCAGTGAAAACTCGCTATGTGGAAGGGATAATCAGAGCAGCAGTGATAGACGCACCCATTTACTCTCTGATATTGGGATGTCGTTATGTCTTCTTGGGGAATCCCAAGAGACCGGTGGTTCTGGCAGCAGTCCCGACCCTTCACAATCCGGAAAGGAAGAAGATGAGCCAATAAATACTCATCCAGAGGAGATGAGGAAGGCACAGGCTGAAGAT
This sequence comes from Oreohelix idahoensis, assembly GCA_024509875.1. NCBI lineage: Eukaryota > Metazoa > Mollusca > Gastropoda > Stylommatophora > Oreohelicidae > Oreohelix > Oreohelix idahoensis. The sequence continues at coordinate 57,472 of JAMPIV010004483.1, forward strand.
ATGACACTCAAGCCTTGCTATAAGAAATTACCTAAATGCCACACACCTCCAAGCAAAGGGGATTATTATATGAAGAACAAATTGTTATATAGGAAGGCCGGAACTGGATCCAATGGTCACGGACAGTTGGTACATCCTAAGGCATATAGGGCAGAGGTAATAAGGAGCTTATATGTTGGGAAAGATGGTGACATGAGAAAATAGGTACAATCTGCCAAAACGTTTCTAAATATTATTATTGGCCAGATGTAAAGATAGTTATTGAGAATTTTGTGGAGAACTGCGGCCAGTTTCACGAGGGAACACCCACACGTGGGAAAACTTGTTCAGGACTTCGACACGCCACGGGGCAAACTTAGGCCTGGAAATAAAAAAAATTGTAATAAAGTAGACAACGTGGAATTGGAACCCCCTTTTCACACACAGTCGTCACTTGAATGTATTAAAATGGCAACTCTGGGTCGAGTACAAAAAGTGGTTTTACCCCAGAATAAGCCGACAATCCCTCGGTCGGAATTATGTGAACTGGGTGAAGGTAAAAGAGAGAGAATATCTCTCACAAGGAACTTAAAGTGGGGAGAAAACCCCAGGAAACGAATAGGTAGTGGTAGATTCTTGTGTGATGACAAAAGGAAAAAACGTCCTCAAAACAAGGCTTCCAATATTATGAAAAATATGTCAAAAAAACTAAAAGTCCATATGTAACCTTATTAAGGACGTGGACAGATGAGAGGGCAGAAGAGACTGTTACCTCATCCTACCAATATGTCAACGAACTGACCACTCGTTTAAAAACCAGTTGGAAACTGGCCAATGAAAATTTGAGACAAGCCAGGAAAAAGCATGCTGCTTATTATAACAAAAAAGCGAAGGATAAGGAGCTGGCGGTAGGGGAGAAGGTGCTTCTTCTATTACCAGGCAGCAACAATAAACTTCAGATCGGATGGCAAGGTCCATATACAGTTTTGGAAAAGGTATCCAGAACAAATTATAAGATAGACAAGAAGGGAAAGGAGAAAGTCTATCATGTGAACCTTTTGAAGAAATATCTGGACAGACAAATCCAGGAAGGAACACACTTAATGGCCTTGTCAATTGCCACCGAAATGAAAAATGAACCTCTCACCTCAGTTGAATATCCACTGAAGCCCAGTGAAACGTTTGAACAGGTGAAGATCAGTAATCACCTGACAAAAGGACAGAGGTAGCGGATTCAAAAGGTCCTAGAGAAACATACAGACGTGTTAACGGATAAGCCGGGGCACACAAATTTGTTGGAATATGATATGAAACTACTAGACCCAACACCCATCTGTATGAGGCCTTATTCTATTCCTTTCGCTAAGGAAAAAGCTTTAAAAGAGGAGATAGATTATTTGTTACAAGAAGGGATTATTTCTCACAGTGAGTCTCCTTATAGTTCCTGTGCGGTTTTGTTGCGGAAACCATCGGGAGAACATAGACTGTGCATCGATTACAGGAAACTGAATGCTGTCACAGAAGTTCAGGTGGATCCATTACCTGATACTATGCAACTTTTTGCCAGGCTGAACAAGGCAAAATATTTTTCCAAAGTGGATCTTAGCAAAGGCTATTACCAAATTCCAGTAAAGCCTGAGGTTCGACCTTACTTAGCATTTAGCACCTTGGAAGGTCATTATGAGTTCAACATGCTACCGTTTGGGTTGAAAAATGCCCCGAGTGTGTTTTCTAGGATGATGCGAAAATTGTTGGATCTTCTGAAAAATCCATGTATCTCGAATTTCATGGATGATATCCTCATTGCTACTGAAACTTGTGAGGAACATGTTAACTCTTTGAATATGCTGTTTGATAGACTCAAAGAGGCTAACTTGACTGCTAGACCAACAAAATGTTGTATTGGGTGTAAAGATTTGGAATTCTTGCGACACACCGTACATCAGGGTAGCATGACCCCTGACCCCAAGAATCTGGAGAAACTGAAAAGAGCACCTAGACCACAAACAAAGAAAGATGTGCGATCTTTTGTGTCGTTGTGTGGTTTCTACCAAAATTACATTAAACATTTTAACTCTATATGTGCTCCTCTGACGGATTTAACTCGAAAGGGACAACCTAATTCTATAAATTGGTCAGCACAGTGTGAATTGGCTTACCAGGAGTTAAAAGAAAAACTCACAAGCAGGCCAGTATTGCAATTGCCTGACTTGAATCAAGAATTTGCCGTGACATGTGACGCAGGCAATGTGGGCATGGGCACTAAATTGTTGCAAAGGTCCTCCTCACAAGATGGGGAATTGAACCCAGTCGCTTATGCAAGCCGCAAGTTGAACAAAGCAGAAAAAAAATTATTCAACAAGTGAGAAAGAATGTTTGGCGTTAATATGGGCTATAAAAAAATTTCCGATTTATCTATATGGCAGGACATTTGTGGTCCAAACAGATCATTTACCTCTAGTATTCCTATCACAGGCAAAGCATGAAAATGCCAGATTATTGAGATGGTCATTACTATTACAGCCATATTCATTTCTGATTGAAAATATTCCCGGCCCTCAGAACGTCGGTGCAGATTTTTTGAATAGACATCCGTGTGAGGAAAGTCAGAAAGAAATGTAAGACTTCATTTGCGCTAAGTTAACTCACAGATAGTAACCTGCAATGGATGCATGTTTTAGGAAGGGAGGTGTGTAGCGAAATCTGTGAGATAAATCGCTTATTTCAGTAAGATTTTAGTCCTAAGCTAATAAATACACCCGCCCTCAGGTGTCTGACTATTTTCATCTTCGACGCCAGTAGAGCTCTTTCTTTGGTGCAGTGGAAATGCTTGAAAAATTACCCGCCGTAATAATCTAACACGCTTTAGTTTCGGTTTCGAAACGTACAATAAACATTTTAACATCTCGCCGATCTGCTGCACGAAACGGGGGAAAAGCTTATAATTAACGACTTGCCAGAACTGTAAGACCAAACTGGCGTTTGAATTAACGTAATATGTTAACTTTAACACTAACATTTGTAATAATTCGGACATTTCTCAGTAGTAAGAACGAGACGATTGTAATAATTAACGCCAACACTACCAATGTTTTGAAAAACCCCTCTTCGCTCTGCTCGCGGTCTCTTTAATATATACACGCTGTGGGCAAAGCCAGCAGAGACAAACACACAGACAGTTTTCCATTTCCTCCTAGCGGTAAAATTCTGACGTCACTCAAACTAGTAGTTTATTTGAATAATGAAGAAATGATAGGGGGGGGAGAGATGGGCGACTTGTGTAAAAGTTATATTTGACGATGGACAGTGACAAAACTGAAAAATCTAAACGATAAGGAAACTGACCATAAAAATCATATAGTAGGATAGCTTAGTGTCCCCTGAGCAAAAATATGTTTTTAAAAATATGGTAGTCCAAGTATTTGACATGTTATTGAGATAATACTAGATGTCTAGGAACGCTTGGACGGACAGACTGTTGTTCTTGCTCGTTACACATAACGTTATTGGGGACGCAAGTTAAAAAAAGAGGCATGGTAGTATTTCAAATTCTATTGGTTGGTATAAGAGTATAGGAGTAAAAGGGGGAGATAGGACAAAGGTTAACTAAAACTAAACATCTTTTTCTATTGGCATAACTAACGCAGACTGACCAATGGACTACGAGGCACATAGTTTGTTTGGAGTTTTGGTTTTGTTTTTTTCAAACTAAATTCAAAAAGATTTAGTAGTGCCTGCTTTCATTGGTCGGCTCTAATAGATATTGGCAAAAGGCATAGTGGTCTCGTGGCCATTTGACTAGAAAATTTTATACAAACAACTACGTTGAGAGCAGATGTGATAATTGTAAAATTAACTACTAAATTCACTATCTGGACGGGGCAGAGCAAAACTGAGGCCATATTCTTTGCCAGTCAACGTTATTTGTGACATATTTCTTTGAATTTGTGGTAAGAATGCTTTATGTATTTACATGCTTGATTAAAACTGAAAAAGTTAGATACTGCTGTGGAAAAGTGAAGGACATGCCGGGAGCAAACATTATTGAGTCCTCACAATGAACTGTATTTGACTGTTGCATATTATTATGATTTTATATTAATTGGAAGATGTTAGTAAGCCTCAGTGTTCTATGAACACTCTTCAACATGCTTAGAGCGTTTATAATTTAGAAAAGAAAAGAAAAATCATATAAAAACAGATGTGGTTACTCCACGTTATTGGATTGAAGCAAACTATGTAAAAGTACAGTGGCGTATCTGCCATAGGGACCTGAGGTGTGGTCACAGAAAGGTGAGAGTCATATAATTAGGTGCTGATGCACATGAATGCACACGAGGCTGACCCCATACCGTCATGTATACATAGGGATAAGAAGTTGTAAACAGATATGAAAAGGCCAGGGTGTCTTTTTATTACAGGGTTTTTATTTCCTGTTACCATCCGGTGACAGGAAACCTGATGAGTGAGTGAGAAGAGAAAAGTCTCCATTATAAAGGTTATGCTGTCATCAGATAGCCTGAAGGAGCTTGTGTGTGTGAGCTGACATACTGACTTATTTTCGTCATACCAAGAATCCCAGGTGACACGTTAACAGCTGGGACATCTGACACTTCATCCGAATAAACTGGTTCTTATCAAAATAAAACTGATTTATATGGGGCATGAAGAAAACAACAGCTCCTCATAACCAATGACAATCACTAGCATCTATTAAAGTTTTAGTCTGTGAATACACCTACAGGAACTCTATAATAACAATATTCATAGGACCAAGAGTCCATACTTTCAGTTAAAGCATTATATGTAAATATATTTCCTCATTTTCAAAGACCTGTCCAAAAGAGATGGCGGGACAGGCAGATTAAATTGTACAAAGAAAAAACATTCAAATTTTAAAGAAAACTTTAACCACAGTCTTATTCATTTTCTTATAGTGTATTGTGTTGATGTACCATCATTTTCATTTTACCCCTAGACACTAGAGACATCATACACCAGCCACTAGAATCAAAATACGGACTGTGTGAGATCTAGGGAGGTAGCGTTAGGTTCCCTGGTATAATATATTATCATCATCATCATTGTGGTGAACTTCTAAATACAATATCTAAATTAGAATATAACAGTCTAGTGCATAAAGTCAAAGATAGGATAGTACTACAAATTTTCGGCGAGAATTGTAGTCGTCGCCTACGCCTTCAGCGTATTATTGATAACGCATTGGCCGAACCAAAAAAGGGTACCTTATTTTTCAAATTCGTCCTTGAAACAAACGTACCACTTTTCCAAGTTCAAAAGAAGTATTTGCCTAAAATATATTGTGGAACGGAGGGTGACGGATAGATAACCAACGCAAATCACGTCTCTCATTGTTTTTAAAAATAAAACCAACTTGCTAGCCTTGCCCTTAGGCGGTTTTCAAATTACGATGTAAACGTTAGTAAATGTGGACACTACGGTAAGGAAAACACGCTTAGCTCTTGTTGCGAATGACGTAATTCTCGTGTTTTACGAGAGACTCTCGTATTTAGCTTGAAAGTACATGGAAAAAGAATTGAACAGGAGGTAGTTTAAAAATAAACAGCTAACATAGAAAAAAAGATAGAATTTTGAACCAAGCCACTTAGCCCCATAAAAATCATATATTCGTGTACCTGAAGACTTGTTGACCAAGAATATGTTGTTAGTTATCTAAATAGTCCATTAAATAATCAAATATTGGTAATAATACACAGAGAATCGGAGATACTGTCAGGTCAAGTCATGTCTGCTTAGATTGGATAGCATATTTTTTTGGGAAAAAAATTAAGTGAAAGAAAGGCTAAGATAGTACGATGCAGTGGATTGGATGAAATTTGAAGGAAGCCGAAATATTATTGGCTAACCTAAATATACAAATCTAGTTGGTAATAGTAACACATAGTGGTTTGAGATATTTTAAAAAAAAATAAAGTTTCATTCAAAAAAAGAGATGCTTAGTCTCATTGGCCAAAGCCTTTTACTTTGACGAAATAGTAGGCTGCTCGCTGCCATTTTTTCAAAATATTCTGAGGAACAAGCAGCGATGAGCAGACGTGTGCTTTGTTTTAAACTAACTAACAACAGAAAGCAGTCTGAACAGAGGCAGTGATGAAAGTTTGCCATATTCTATTGCCTAATTCATCGTTACTTGTTTATATTTCCTTGATATGTGGTAAGATTGATTTTATTGACTTTTTAATTAAAAAGGGTTGTATGAAAAAAGAAAAGGCCATGTAAAAGATTGTAATTAAATGGTTCCATGGCAGACTTAGGCATGGCCTAGATGTTGATCCATCATATAAGGGACTATCTAAGAAGTCTAAAACTACAGGTCTATATATATGTTGGTCATACAGGAACATTACATCTATCTTATTGCATGGAAAAGATTACTGCAGGAATGACAGAGGCGTAGCATCCATTAGGGAAGAGAAAAGAAAACTGGTACAATTTGTTCCATCAAACTAAAGTGGAGAAGCAGAGTTGTCAGAGAGAGCTGACCATGTTCTTTTGTATTGAATGTATGTTTACATGTAAATTAGGAGGAATTAGTTTGATATTAAGACAGAACCATAACTTGCATCGACAGGGGTTCCTGCTGGCACTTGTCTGGTGCTGGTACTCGATGATAGAGAAATTCAGCACGATTTCTAAGAGTCTCTGGTACCTGCTGGTATTAAAGAAGTTCAAGACCAGAGGAAACTGAAGTGTTTGGCCAAACCAACTACAACTGCTGTGATTCCAGGACCCAGATAAGTGCAATATCTGGCCTGGGACAACTTATCACGACTAAAGAAAAATCTCCTGTATAGACAAAAACGTTCCTCCAAAAGACTAACATAAACGATTCTAGTGAAACAAAAGAACATTGGGATGATGATAATCCCCAACTTGCCTCCTAGTACCAGTAGTTAAATAGAGTAATTAACATCAACTTGAAAATTTGTAACAATGTACTATGGACATATTGTCTGTTGTATGTAAATATATTTATATATATTTGTAAATATATCTATCCATCTAAATTGATTCTCATTGAACTGTAGTCCTGACCAAAACAACGTTAGGCTCAGGACCAATAAAGTTTAACAAAAGAAATTTTAAATATAAAATTTAACAGCTGGAGTTAGTTGAGTTTATCATAGTAATTAGTATATGTTTGTATATGTTGTTGTATTGAGATTCTTTAACAACACTCTTACAATACCCTAGACACTTTATGTAGCTTTCAGTCACGCTAGTCAATAAAGAATATAACTTAGAGTGAGATCGTAGGGTGGTAACAAGAAAGGTACTCTGTAACACAGTTGTCCATTGTTTACCTCAGAGACCTTCACAGTTGATCTCACTCAAGTACAACTATACGCACACCATTCTTCTTAACATCAAAACCCACCACAATCATCTTTTTTAGAGTCAGGGACCTACATGTGCTTGACCTCACATAGTTGACACAGACTCAACTATCTTTCTTGTTAGGTATAACATCTTCACCTCCCCAGCAAAGTACATGTTGCTGTCATTTTCGACGGAGTCATCTGTCAAGTTATTTGCTTATGTTTGTATCATAAGTATAATTGTGTCTTTACCTGCGATGTCAGGTTGATTAGGGGTTGTCTTCCCTTGTTTATTCATTCATTGTGTTTGACATGTAGGGTCAGAGGTTGTCAGTTCGGGCGTAGGCCTATGGGAAGGTTTTTTAAGCGGGAGTGAGATATACTTCCGGAAAGCCGGGAGGTCCTGTTTTTCTGAAGGGACCAAGAGTCCATTGTTTTTCGGGGAGAATCTTCGAAGTAACTGCTATGGCAGTTTTCCCCAGTGAATCTCTGTGCGTCGGGATGACGACAGAATTCCTTGTGTAGTTCTGATGATTCATTTACCAGGTAATACCGACCTTTATGCATTATTACGCTTTTCGGTGGCAGAACATGTAAAGGATTACCTAGGGTGAACAGCAGCTCACTGATCCGCCATTTCAGAACTTATATATATTTGTGCTCGAGGTAGCCATCCAAGACTGTTAGTCTTATATTGTCCAGAAATCCAGTGACGAAGATATATTGTGGGAGCCGCAGATTGGCGGAACTTCTATCTACAATAAGTATTACTGCAGGGTTGATGATAACCTATTTAACAGAAGTACACGGCCGACGTCAGAACGAGGCCTGTGCTTTCGGCTATTATACTACAGCCTGATATGTGCAATTGGCAGGGAGTGCCAAGTTGCACCTGTGTGTCATAGTAACTAAGGCATCTGACGCGTTTAGTCAGAGACGCCAAGGGCGACGCTACGAACTGTCATTATTGAAGAACTTTGCTATTGACCATGCACGTCTATTCTGATGTTTACCTTTTTGAATGCCAAATGTATACCTATCGATGTCAGGTCAGCATGACCTTGTTACACTGACTGTTCCTGTTGATACTATGTGTGTTCCCGTCAATAAATGTCTTGAAACATGCCTGCAGTGTCAAAGCATCCTTGATTACTGCATGTGAGAGTATGGGTTGCAGGATCTACATCTATACGAGCCTAAACACATTCGCGCCTTCATTCGCACCCACACTCAATTCATCATACGCTCGCACTACACATCTAACAACATGTATACTGTCTTGGGCCAGTGATCACCTCAACAAGAAAAAAAAAAGACAGTTACATTTCTGGTGGACCAGTTACGTGGGCTCTTATGATACATTTCTTGTCGCCAATGTGGCCTAGAAACTTACATTTCTGATGGACCAGACCTGTGGGTTTAAAAAGAACAGAGCGAGCATTTGACATTATTGTTGACATTTATGGATCCAGAAATTTACATTCCTGGTTGGCTGTTACATGTATGATGTCTCCAGTTTTGTCGAGAAAGTTACAAGAAGGACAAGTACACATTACACTTCTGATCTGTGGGTCTAAGCTACACACGGGACAGCCGTAACACAGCACTAATTCTACACTTGCAAGTTTTGGCTACAACAGGACAGATATAGGTCATCAACGGTTGACACAAATAAACAGTACGAGCATTTATATTATAATGCTACATAAAGCATAACAAGACAAGTACTGAAGTGAACTACTAGGCATTTGCTACGTGGACCATAACTGCATAGAAGGCGGGTTCCTATTGTAAACAGTACTGCGGGTTGTGACACGTTTCATTCAACAACAGACTTTTCTAGGTCAGAGCATTCAAGCTACATTGTTGGAGGTCAAGTGTCTGTAAACAGTACGTGAAATTGTAAACATTCAATGTGCAAGCCCTAATTTGAGAAGGTCATAGTAACTTTGGTTCGTGAATACCACTTTATGTTACAGTGGATTTGACGTTCAGTGCGCGTTTGACATTTCGTTTCTGTGTTCGCAAGGAGCAAGAAATTTATTTTAGTTTCAGCTGTGACTGAACTTGTTCTGCAACACATTGAAATTGATTGCTATATGTTTATGTCACTTCTACTGTTTTTGGTGTATTTTTCTGCGGGTTTTTCGGTTGGTGGGTCTTACGGTAAATATGCCACTTGATCGAGGCTTACTGTAAGCGGTCTGTAGGTGCAAATTTTCTTAATTTGGAAATTTGCTAGTGACAATTGGTCGCTATTGATGTTAGCTGTGATGTATGTAATTGTACTTAACGTTGTTTTTGTAATATTTTGTCTGTTTTTCAGTTTTGATTGTCGATTTGTTTTGTTTGTATTCTGTAGGTCTCTCCTTTCTTGTGTATTTCTCTACACATTTTTGGTTAAAACAGTGTTGCCATTTGTATTGTTTTGTATTTTTGTCTTTGTATTTTTTTTTTTGGTTGTACTACATTACTGTCATGCACAGTCTACATACACATACTTGGTCATGTTTTGATATTATTGATAAGGTAGACTCTTCATATAGAGTTTGTTAAATAATATTATATAAGATATTTATACAAGTTCTTTGATAAAAGACTTGTTATCTACAAAGATTGAGACAAGGTAAAATACATATTCAAGTTCTTTATAAAAAAGACTTGTGCCCATAGTGAGTGGGATATAAGGGAATTTTTTTTTCCCACAGGTACTCAAGTGATTTTTTGGGTACATTATAAACAAGAGGAACATACAAAGTCTTTGTCTAAGACTAAGACAGTAAAATAAAGTGAAGTGAGTATACAAGTCTATCATTTCAGACTTGTCTCCCATTGAAGTGGGATAAGGTAATTTATTTAATTTTTTTCAGGTTTCTGATCTCATTAGACAGAATGTCTACATTGGATTTCTTCATCCAGCAAGGGTTGACCCTTGGTAAGTCTGGTAAAGAATTGGAAGAATATTCATCTGCTCAATTCGCCATTGCATTAAAGTCAGAAGAAAAGAAACAAAAAGAGGAAATTAAATTGAAAGCAGAAGCTGAACTAAAGAAGCTAGAAGCTGAGAATAGAAGATTAGAACTTGAAGAAAGAAGGTATCAAAGAGAGGCTGAGGAGAGAAAAGCTCAAGCTGCTGCTGAGGAGAGGAAAGCTCAAGCTGCAGCTGATGAAAGAAAATTCCAGATGGAAATGGAAGACAAAAAAATTCAAGCTCAAGCTGCTGCAGAGGAAAAAAAACTTCAAGCTGCTGCAGAGGAAAAAAAACTTCAAGCTGCTGCTGAGGCTGAAATTAGAAAAATGGAACATGAGGAAAGAAAACAGAAGATGGAACTTGATGAAAAACTCGCAATTTTGGAGTTAGAGAAATTGAAATTGGCGAGTACGGGTGCTCAGCAAACAACTTCGAGTACGACAAAGGAGTTTGTTAGTAGGATTAAATTGCCTCATTTCAATCCTTTAAAGGATGACGTAGCAGATTATCTAGATAGATTCCAATTTTTGTGCGATACGCATAACATAAAAAAGGAAAAATATGTTGAACAACTGATGCCATTTTTTACAGGTGACACAGTGACTACTCTTATGACAATAGACGAACATGAGAGGACTAATTATGATGTTGTCAGGGCAGCATTGCTAAAAAAATACCAATTAAAACAAGAAGACTATCGTCTTCGTTTTAGGACAATGTTGCCAGAAAATGGAGTAGATTTCTCTGATTTTGTTACAAAGATACGTCGTACATTTACACGATGGGTTGAGTTGTCTCAGATTGAGAAAACATATGAAGGTCTAATGGACTTATTATTGCGAGATAAGGTTTTGTCATCTGTTAATGATTCTTTTCTTGCATTCCTTCATGAGCGTAAGCCTAAAAACTTAAAAGAAATGGAGGAATACTGTTGTCAGTATGCCACAGCACATCCCCATGCTACAGTTAGCAATTCTAAAGTGAAAGAAGGGTTGCCAGCTGCTTCGGCAACACCATATGGCCCTAATTTCAGAAAAAAAATTTCAGGGTGCTCAACAAAATTGGAATAGGGGAAGTAATCAAAATTACACTCAGAAGCGGAGTAATCCAACACATGATGGTTCTTCGTCTATGCAGTGGAGACAAGATGGTAGTTCTCGTAATTTTAGTGGTAATAATTTGAGACACTTTCGTAAAGGCTATCCAAATAATAACTATTCAAATTTTCGAGGTAATCATTCTCGACGTCAAGATTATGACGATGGTGAATTTAGAAACCGGGATTCAAACCGGAATGATGATTACAATAGGCAATATGATAACAATTACAGGGGAAATGATAGTCGAAATAATTACAGGGGAAATGATAATCGAGGTAGACCTAGGTTTAACAAAAAAAGACCTTACCAACAGGCAAACTCTGCACAACAAGAGTTTGATGGAGCCTGTAATACAGTAAATGATAGTGGTAACTCTAGGGCTATCACTGGTTGTGCTTTCGATTTTGGGAGAGCAACTGAATGCCCCCAATGCTTAACATTGTTTGACTCATCAACTGTATCTACGCTAAGTTGTGGTCACCCTCTACCTGCTCTACCTGCTACAGTTGCGCATGATGGGAGAGGATCTCTCATCTTACATAAAGGTCTAATAAATGATAGGCTAGTCTCAGTACTTTTCGATTCGGGATGTACTACCGTCGGGGTTAAGGAGTCTCTAATAGATCCTTGCTGTGCCACTGGAAAAACAATCAAATGTGTTACATTTGGTGGTACTATGGAAAGCTATCCTACTGCTATTATTAGGATTGACACTCCTTTCTTCACAGGAGATGTCCATGCATGTCTTCTTCCTAATCCTATTGCGGATCTTATAATCGGTCGTATTCATGGGGTTAAGGAATGCACCCCGCAACAAATTTCTAGTTGGGAAGAAAGAAACATTCAAACGGTCAATGCAGTGGTGACAAGAGCTCAAGCTCTTAATCCCCCAACTTCATCTGATAATAGTAATGAAGTTGATAGCCAAGACGAGCACTTGGTGATTTCCCATGACTCGTTTGTTAAACGTCAAGAAGAGGATCCTTCTTTGAAGAAATACTTCCTTCTTGCAAAGAAAGGGGATCCCAATCAAAATACGAATCACAAATCGTATATTACTATGAAGAATGGTATATTGGTACGAATGGTACAACACTCGGACAAGTCTATGCACTCGCAAATTCTTGTGCCTAAGTGTATGAGAGCCTTAATTCTTCGGCATGCACACGATTCTCAGTGTGCGGGACACATGGGTTTTTCCAGAACTAAAACTAGAGTCCTTGCGTCATTCTTTTGGCCATTCGTGAATAAAGACATCCGAATTTATTGCCGATCTTGCAAAATTTGTCAAGAGGTCAAGTCTAGGGGTCCGAGACATGCTGCTCCTATTCAGGCTGCAGATATTCCGATTCGGCCGTTTCAGAAAATGGCTATAGACATCATTGGTCCGTTCAAAATTAAGTCAGCCAGAGGACACCAATTTATCCTCACTTGCGTGGACATGTGCACGCGTTGGCCAGAGGCTATTCCTCTGAAGAGCATATCAACTGTCGATATCGCTGATGCTCTTTGGCTCGTATTTTCTCGTCTGGGATTCCCCGGAGAAATACTGTCGGATCACGGCACTCAGTTAATTTCGGACGTTATGTCTCAGGTAATGGCTACGCTAGACATTAAAAGGTCTCTCAGTAGTATTTATCATCCAATGTCCAATGGATTGGTAGAACGTCTTAACAGGACACTAAAGAACTTACTTGGCAAGATAACGGAGGATCATCCTGAAGATTGGGACAGGGTTTTACCTGCAGTCCTCTTTGCCTATAGAGAGGTTCCCAACGAGCATACAGGGTTTTCTCCTTTCGAACTTGTCTTTGGCGCGCAACCGCGCGGGCCAATGTCCTTGTTACACGATTTGATAACTTCCGATAATATTGACGATGATACACAATCGTCATATGAATATGTTATAGCTCTTAGAGAAAAGATTATCGAATCGTGCAGGTTAGCAACTTCATCTTCCGAATTTGCGAAAGAAAAAGCTAGGCGATTTGCTAATAAGAAAAGACGCCTACGTCAACTTTGTCCTGGAGACAAAGCATATGTCTTACTGCCCTCAAGAGAGAATAGACTTCTCATTTCTTGGAAGGGTCCATACACTATAGTCTCGAAAATTTCTGATGTCGACTATATTGTCGATGTGGATGGAAGGCATAAAACCTTCCATATAAATATGCTAACAGAGTTTATTGAACGTCCAGACTATTTACAGCCTATTTTCCAGGCGACGGACGACTCTCCAGTTCAACATGGTCACATCTCATCCCTGTCTGTTATACAGGATGAGGAAACTATTTTTTCTGACGTGAACTTACCTCTTCCTGCGATTCCACTTACTTCAACGGAATCGTGGAGAGACGTTACAGTCTCTTCCAACTTGTCTTTTGAGGAACAACGTCAAGTATCCTCTACGTTACAATCATATCAGGATGTCCTTACCGACATTCCTGGACACACAGATGTCATAGAACATGACATCATACTTACTGATCGTAATCCGATCAGAGTAAGACCATACCCAATACCTATTCATTTTCAAGCACAAGTCGAGAAAGAATTGGATGAAATGATTCAACTACAAATAATTGAACCATCCACTTCAGCTTATTCTTCGTCATAGTTATTGTTCGAAAGAAAGACAATAACATACGTCTTTGCGTTGATTATCGCAAATTAAATCAAGTTACGAAGTTCGATGCTGAACCTATGCCGTTATTAGATGATCTACTTATTAGACTTTCTAAAGCTAAATTCTTTACTAAACTAGACTTGTCGAAAGGTTATTGGCAAGTCCCACTGACGGAACACGCCAAACCTCTCACTGCTTTTTCGACACCTAGGGGTCTGTTTCAATGGAATTTTATGCCTTTCGGGCTTATGAACGCCCCAGCGACTTTCGTACGCATGATGCGACGAATTCTATCAGATCGTGCAGATGTCATTGCATATTTAGACGACATCTGTCTTTTCAGCGATACTTGGGAAGAACACTATGTGGGTCTGAAGGAATTGCTATCTACTCTACGTGAGCATAGTTTGACTGCTAAACCCTCTAAAGCTTTTGTTGGGTTTAGTGAAATTTCCTTCCTAGGTCATCGAGTTGGTCATGGTCTGTTGAAGACAGAGGACCAAAACATTTCAAAGATATTAAATATCTCGGTTCCGAAGACAAAAAAGCAAGTGCGTAGTCTCTTGGGATTGATACAATTCTATGGAAGATTCATTGAGAATCTGTCCTCCATTATGGCACCACTTTCAACGTTATTGAAAAAAGGTTCTCCTAATATGGTGCGTTGGTCCCAAGAATGCCAATCTTCATTGGATCAGGTTAAGAATTTGTTCTCATCTCATCCTATCTTAAGACTACCGACGATTGATAAGACTTTTGTCCTTCGTAGTGATGCCTCTTCCACTGGCATTGGAGCGGCACTAATGCAGGAATATTCAGGAACTCTGCATCCTGTAATGTATATTTCTAGGAAGCTGAATGCGGCAGAAAGGAATTACTCGGTTTTGGACCGTGAATTGTTGGCTATGGTTTGGTCCATTCTTAAGCTACAAAGGTTCCTTCTGGGCGCGCATTTCTTTATGGAAACCGACCAAAAAGCTCTTACGGCTATGCAAAGTAAGGATTTGAAGAGCTCGAGATCTACTCGTTATGCTATTGCTCTTCAGCCTTTCCATTTCACGGTGCGAGCTATCCGTGGTTCGGATAATGTGATGGCGGACATATTGTCTAGATGCCCACATGATTCCAGTTAAATCTTGTGTCCTAGTTTTTCCTGATATATTTTCAGACTTAGGTCTGTCCTTAATATCATAATATGTTGTAATACAAATGTATTTGGATGATGTTTAGATAATTTAACAAATTTCATTTTGTCCATCCAGCAGTGATATGTTGCTAAAATAGCATTGACATTTGTATATTGCTATGATTATATTATTTAGTAATGTTTGATATATGATTGGTATTGCCAGCAACTTAGGTTTCTTGAATGGTATCCCTTAGTTTGTTTGGTTTAAAGGAAATATTTTCTCCTATGTTGGGAGATGATTTGTACCCTCTTCTATTGTACCTGATATTAGGTTCATTGTTTGCATGAGCACAGAAGTGATACTGGTGCTATCTTGCTCATGAACATATTAAAAAAAAAATTGCATTTTTACAGGGGGGTGGTAGTAATGTTGCTGTCATTTTCGACGGAGTCATCTGTCAAGTTATTTGCTTATGTTTGTATCATAAGTATAATTGTGTCTTTACCTGCGATGTCAGGTTGATTAGGGGTTGTCTTCCCTTGTTTATTCATTCATTGTGTTTGACCTGTAGGGTCAGAGGTTGTCAGTTCGGGCGCAGGCCTATGGGAAGGTTTTTTAAGCGGGAGTGAGATATACTTCCGGGAAGCCGGGAGGTCCTGTTTTTCTGAAGGGACCAAGAGTCCATTGTTTTTCGGGGAGAATCTTCGAAGTAACTGCTATGGCAGTTTTCCCCAGTGAATCTCTGTGCGTCGGGATGACGACAGAATTCCTTGTGTAGTTCTGAGGATTCATTTACCAGGTAATACCGACCTTTATGCATTATTACGCTTTTCGGTGGCAGAACATGTAAAGGATTACCTAGGGTGAACAGCAGCTCACTGATCCGCCATTTCAGAACTTATATATATTTGTGCTCGAGGTAGCCATCCAAGACTGTTAGTCTTATATTGTCCAGAAATCCAGTGACGAAGATATATTGTGGGAGCCGCAGATTGGCGGAACTTCTATCTACAATAAGTATTACTGCAGGGTTGATGATAACCTATTTAACAGAAGTACACGGCCGACGTCAGAACGAGGCCTGTGCTTTCGGCTATTATACTACAGCCTGATATGTGCAATTGGCGGGAGTGCCAAGTTGCACCTATGTGTCATAGTAACTAAGGCATCTGACGCGTTTAGTCAGAGACGCCAAGGGCGACGCTACGAACTGTCATTATTGAAGAACTTTGCTATTGACCATGCACGTCTATCCTGATGTTTACCTTTTTGAATGCCAAATGTATACCTATCGATGTCAGGTCAGCATGACCTTGTTACACTGACTGTTCCTGTTGATACTATGTGTGTTCCCGTCAATAAATGTCTTGAAACATGCCTGCAGTGTCAAAGCATCCTTGATTACTGCATGTGAGAGTATGGGTTGCAGGATCTACATCTATACGAGCCTAAACACATTCGCGCCTTCATTCGCACCCACACTCAATTCATCATACGCTCGCACTACACATCTAACAACATGTATACTGTCTTGGGCCAGTGATCACCTCAACAAGAAAAAAAGACAGTTACAGTACACTTGCTACATTAATTCAGAATTTGTGTCAGCTCCACTTCCTTCCTTCTGGTACCCATCACTGCAAACTGTCAGTATCTTGATTAGTCGATACTTTTCATTGGACGATTGCCATTCAAGACAACCCTTCAGAGAAAAGTTTTTTTTTCTCATTGCAACATATACTTCTCTGATGAAAATACCACAACAAAACTTTTCTATTGGTAACTAGTTCTTATATAAGAGAGCCGCGCTGGTGTAGTGGTTACCAAACTGCGCTGGCGACCGGGTGACCCAGGATCAAACCCGGGCGAGGACATTTGAAGATTTTCGTCGACCGGGATTTGGACTGGATTAACTCGAGCCGTGGTGAGATCATTTGAAGGTGTGTCGTTCGACCAGGGACTGGCGGCTCCTGAGCCGACCCAGATCTAATGGATACCTCCGAATTCGGCGAGTATCTGCCTGAATGGCGAGGGACACCACAAGGCAAAAAAAGATCACGTAAAAATCAGTCTCAGGTTAGACATACTAACCTGAGATTTCACCTAGCGGGCGTAAGCAAACAGAAAGAAAAAAAACGAAAAAAAAACTAGTTGTTATAGTGTTGTATTCGTTGCACTTATTTTTGGCAATATCTGTTGTGGGAAGGTTGAGAGGTGCGATTCGTACGTTTTTCTTCCTGGGAATTAATGGCATTGATCTGTTTATAAGTATTTGTGAGACCAATCATGCTGTAGTGAACCTGGTCTGTTAAAGACTTCGGGAGTTGTGAAGCCTCGTGTTGTTTATTGATCATTTATTCGTGTTAGCTGTTTCAGTTTGGTTTGTGTAAGCAGTGTTGTGCAAATTTAGTATCTTTCTCTTGTCGAGTTGACTTGTAGTTTCCTTACGTTAATCTTCTTCTATCTTGTATACATTTTATAGTTCTACTGTGTTTATTTGTTGGCAGGAGTGGTATTAAACGCCTATATCTACTTTTCTTGAGCTTTCATACGTTCTCTGCCCGCCTGTGGGTTATTGTTTGTCTTTATTATTTGTGGTGTATTTCATCATCACGATGCTCATCTCGTCTTCCTGGATGACATTTATATATTTTATGCATGTATATTTGTTAATGTGATTAGTGAGACTGATTGTTTTAATGTTGGGACAGAATGGGGCGACCCCTCTCGATCTCTGTTTCACTCCAGCAGTAATCGGTGCATTTGTGGTACTGATTTCATTGTGTGATTCCAACTGTCGCACTCTCTTTTTTTCTTTCTGTACTATGTAGCAAAAAGTTTATATTTTCAAGTATTCTGTCATTACTTTCAGTACATTGTGTCTTGTCTGTTATCTGAAACTACTTGTGGATGATGAACACCTCACATTTTCAAGGAGAGGTAGAGATAATATTACGAGAAGCAGGTTGGTAAAATTCCCTTCTACTAAGCTTGGCCGTAGCAGATTAACACGTACATCGCCTAGCGCTATTTGCCTAATCACCGAAAAGGCGGGTGCGCGCATCACCAAAGCTTGGAATACGGGGAGACATCTGATGGACAGACACAGATAAGAGATTACTTTCTGATAAAGTAACTAATTGTTACTTTTGGAACACGTTGTCAAATGAGATTAACGATTGTTCGCGAGTCTGTACGCAAGGCATTGTATGTCTTATTGCCATAAATGGTAATACGTGACCTTTTGCTTTACGCACCTTATTTCACGTGAAATATTTTGAAAGCACCACACCCTAACACGCCTGTTTGAAAATGATTGAAGCGTTTATTTAACTCCATAACAAACAGATGCGTGCGAGACCGGGAATATAACCTGACACGTTTCAGTGTTATTCCACTGTGGAGATCGCTTGTCAAAACACCAGACCTTGCTAGAGTTAAGCCTAGAATTCAGAATTCCCTCTTAACATACCGGACACCTGTTTATTGGAGAATTTCGGACGGACTTTCATAGCCCAGGAAATCTCTTTCATATTAAATAAGGAAACCGGGAGTGAGGAAACTGAAGGACCACACACAACCTCAGAGAGGGAACTCATTAAATTAACGACACCTCAGACGCGTGTAAGAGGCCGACTCAAGTCTCTTTTATTCATCTTAGCAAAATTTATGTGAGCCAGGATTGGCGTAATTTGTCATTTTACATTCTATATTTCTCATTACTAACATGTGAACTAACATATATATGTATATTGCCATGTGACTTTTAATATGTGCAAATCGCTCGTGGATTTCCAAGTCATTTGAGGCTGGCAACCTGAGCGTATAGAATGATGATTCATGAACCACCACTGCACGGGCTGGTGATTGCTTTGGTGCTAGTTTCTTAAAGAGAAATAAAGCATAAAGTAGTCCAGGTTCATATGGAGCAAAGAGGAAAAGATGAAAGAAATGGTGAACATTCTAAGTATAAATACTTACAGTTTCCAAGCAGTGTAAAGGTCCATATAAACATTTTGACTTTAAAATTAATGTACGTTCCCATGCTCTAAACCAGTGTAAATGTCTGTGTGAAAATATTCATTTCAAAGTTAATGAAAGTTTCAAAATTTTCAATCAGTGGAGATGTAGATGTAAACAGATTCTATCTGTATTATTAATCTTCTAATTTAAATGTAATGTAAAACTAAAGCTATTCAATTTAAATGTAAAGAAAGTTTTATCCCGAGGGATCAAAAATTTAATTTTCATCGATGGTAAATTCTGAGATAAATGGGATGATAGAATAGAAAGAAGGGGGTACATAAATATGTACCGGGAAACGCAATACTGAGGAGAGCGTTTCGTTTCTATTCTTTATCATAGTTATTGGTGGTACCAGCAAAAAGTACTATCTCTGGAACCAAGTAAAGGTAGAAGTGGACTGACGATGTGCGAGACGCCATCATAAGAGGGTCTTATAGACAGACGCAGGACCAGCTTAGCCGTTACTCTTTGACGTTCTAGGAACGTGCGGCGCCTTTAACCTTGACCAGCGACGAGTGAGAACAGTGTAAACATAACCCGTTAGCGGGAGCAGAAACTACTATTGGCAGCTAAGTGAAAATATATACGCTGCCAAAGTGAATGTGTTCCCATCATCTCTACTATAAATCAAAGATGAATATTCTCTTCTAAACTATTCAATTTATTTTCAAACTGTTAAAAAGTAAAGTGATTATTAAATTTTGTTATTTGTAATGTTACAAATTTAACTTCGATTTAATCATTTTAAAGTTACTGCATGTTTGTCTCAGTCAATTTACTACACACACTCTAAACAGAGCTATACCAGAATAGTAAGAATTCCACTGAGTAAATCAGGGGTGGGGCTTGAACGAGCTGAAATTAAAATGTGCTTAATTCCTTCACAAAAGTTGTCGGCAGATTCTAGAATTAACGTGCTCAGCAAAAGCAGCATTGTTTTGACTTATCTGAATATCTTGTGAAGACCCCCTTTGTAATAGAAGTGTCATTACCCTTCTATTTATATCTCTGCCAAGAGTAATCTTTGAAGCCCAAATTAGATACTCTTGTGTTTTGGCAACTGTTGGACCACTACTGCAAAGCAGGGGAGACAATACCGTCACAAGAGTTAGGTATTACGGACTGTTTGAGTAATAGTTATTTCATTATTGTTAATTGCTTTTGCAGCAACAGTCCATGTTAATTTGTTTTCATAAAGTAGTTGTTACAGAATTTCATTAGCTAATTGCTCAAAGAGATTTAGACATGTGAAATTCTGGAGGCTATGCAAGATTGTAGTAGAACTTGTGAAGACAGAAGACGAAGGATAGCTTTGTGAGAATTGGCATTAGCGATTATAAATGGTGATGCATACGTAGTATGTGGCTCGTGTAAAAGTTAAAAAGTCAAATGGTATGACTGTCTATCATTAAGAAATGAAAAAGACTTTTGAGATTAATGTACATCCAGAATGCAGGGAATTTATAGAAAAAGCTAAATTGAATTTGAAAAAAGGAACAGAACCAACATTGACTAAGAATAAGATGAAAACTGAAACACGAAGTGTGTCAGTACAAACTGAGACAAATGATGTTACTGTTCAGACAGATGACATATGGGAAAGCACTTCACTTCCATATGAGATGTGATCGAAACTGACTGAAGAACAACCGGTTGAAGGCTTAATGGGTGAATATTCAGTCAAGATTAAGGAAGAGGTAAAACTAAATGAAAGAACGTAAATGAGTGGCAAAAAGACTAAACAACTACACATAAAAGCATCTAAGGAATCTGGTTGTGTTCCAATGCTTATGCATATGAAGTCTTTTCACGCATCTCAATAAATTCCGATCTCTGAGAGTGATTCAGTATCGAACATAGATCAATTAGACAAATTGATTCAAGAAGGAACCTTTGAGGAAAAACGTCGGCTATTAGAAGAAACATGCAATGCTCTTAAGCAAAGATTAGAAAAAAGCATTTAGTGTTAAAAACATAGATGATGAATACAGCGCTGAGGAAAAAATACTAGATGATGAATGGGGATCCAAGTGAAGGAAATATTGATCTCCACAGGATGGATTAGAAAGGAAGACGCGGAAGCTTTGATGTTGATAGGAAACTCTTTACAGAGCGATACAACAGGAAGCAATCTGATCATCAGAAGCAGTCCCCCCGTACGACAAGTGTTTCGGCACTACATATTCCTTTACATTCTAAGGGGGGCGGGCCCACTTGGGTCATGACTCCCAAGCGTCTCAACCTCCTGTTGTCTTGTATCGAAAATTAACCCATTTCACTTATGGTAGCAACTTTAATCCACAACTCCGCCAGCCGTGGAGGCAATTGTGAAAGTAACAAAGAGAAGACAAATGATTCCGCTCGCTCCGTAGCACATCACAACTACGGACACACACTGAGTCACCTGCGCGAAGCCGACGAGACTTGACACTGCGCGCTCCCCACTGAAATTCTTCCTGACACCCCTTATAGTTTACATCGCCTCTCGCCTCTCAGCCACAGCCCTTTCACTAGTGCGCCTAAAAACTCAGCGTATTGTGGACTTAAAAAAATGTCTGGTGTTTTCTGTACCGCAGCGTTTATTGTCGCGATTTCCATTGCCCATTGCGGTTGTTCCACAGCCAGCCTGATGCCTTTTCGGCAGTTTCACTAAGCCTCTTCAGTGCCCTTGTTCTCGACTGTCCTTTCAGCCCCAACAGTTTCAATAGATCATACACTGATGCAGCAACAAGCCCTCTTGCGCCCACTTCAACAGCCATGACCCTTGCAGTGAACCCATCGTGTCTCAGATCCGCGACCAGATCACTATTCTTGGCCGCTTTGAACGAATGTTGCTCGTCTAATCTGGATTCAAATGGCACGGTCAGTTCAATCAGTATTACCTGAAGCGTTGCTGAAGAATGAAGCACTATATCCGGCCGTCTCCGCGATTTTCTGATACTCTCTGGATATGCCCCTCGTCCAGGTAGGTCTACCGCCATCTCCCAGTCGATTGCACAGTCAAGAAGAGATGGTAAACTGCTACCAGGTTTACTCGGTTTGGGGTGTGCTGACTTTCCTGCCCTCAGAAAGTATGTATTTGCGGTGCTCGGCCCGGGTTTGCTATTCGCCTTCATCCTTCCCAGATCTATTGTCGCAGCAAGCTCATTTAGCACTTTGTTATGGCGCCAAGTGTATCGCCCTTGCCCTAATGACACCTTACACGCTGAGAGCACGTGTTCGAGTATCTGCCTCCCCTGGCACAGGGGGCACTGCTCATCATCCCACTTTCCCCATTTCACAAGGTTGGTGGCCGACGGCAGCAGATCATATATTGATCTAACAACGAAGCTGAGCCTAAGAGGTGTCATATGCCATATATCATTCCATGTCAAGGACCTCTGCAGGGCTCCTTCCCATGTAGTCCATTGGCCTTGTTGGACCTGCTGCACTGCTTTTTGCAACCTCTTATCATTCTCAGCTCCTCGTTTCTCCTGAACTACCATGTCTCTGCGCTCCCTGCTTGATGCCTTGGACCACCAGCGGATGTCTCCATGACCAAATCTCCGTCTATTCGTTTGTGTGTATCCGATTACCTCCCTCAGTTTGAGTGACTCTTGGGCAGCATCAACAGCTTCTTCCACTCTCCACTTCCTTCCATTTTTCAGTGTGGGCTGAATGGACTTAACCACGTCATCAGCTGACTCGCGTAGCATCATTGCAAGCCTTGCCTTTCCAACTTTGTACTCTTCAACAACTGATTTGAAAGGAAGCAGAAGTTTTGACTTTTTGCAGTACAGTGCTACATCTGACAGACCTGGTGGTGCCCCTAGCCACTTTCTCATGAACTTGTTGACCTTCTGCTCTATAGCCTCCACTGTACTTGTGCTTATTTCATATAAAAGCAGTGGCCACAGCAATTTCGGTATCAACATGAACTGGAGGCACCACAGTTTGAACTTTCCCAAGAGTCTGCTTTTGTCTATGATCTGTAGATCTCTGTCTGCCATTTCTATTGTCTGTTGCACTGCCTTCGATTCTTTTAATGAGGCATCATACACACTGCCAAGACTTTTAACAGGGTCCTCAATGACAGTAGGGATTCTTTGGTTGGAAACCATGAATATGTTCTCTATCTTCTCTTTCCTGACTGATAGGCTTCTCGACTTTTTTGGTTTAAAGCTCATTCTGCACCAGCTGACTAGTTCATCCAGGCGTTCTAACATCCTCCGGGCCTGATGTTCATTTGATGTCAGAATTGTTGTGTCATCCATGAATGCTTTGAGCGGTGGCATGTGACACATTGAACCGAGATTTGGACCTATAGCCATTCCTTCAGCCGCATTGAGGATTACCTGCATAGCCATCACGAATAGTATCGGAGAGATGGTACACCCCATTGCAATTCCAACTTCAAGGCCAATCCACTTCGTTGTGTACTCTCTGGTTGAAAATCTGACAGCAAACCCTGCGAAATACAGCTTCGGCATTGCTGCAATCTCTTGTGGAACATGATACATTTATAGGGCCTGCCACAACATCTGGTGTGGAACGGATCCATAAGCATTCGCTAGATCCAACCAGATTACATGGAGGTTTGTTCTGTCAGACTTTGCCTTTTGGATTGCTTCCCAGATCATTGTGGCATGCTCTAGACATCCTGGTGTACCTGGGATACCTCCTTTCTGAATGGTAGTGTGTCACAAAATTAACAATGATACATCGTTAAATTATCTCCAATGATACAACGTACGGATAAAACTAATGCGTAAGCTGCTAGAATATATGATCGCCCACGCCGCGGGTCATCACCCGCCATGGAAATTAAATTGTTAGACTTGAAGGCAAAACAGAACGGAGATCAAAAGGAAAAATCTGACTGAACGCGTGCTTGAAACTAGCGAGGCAAAAAGGACGCAAATTGGTGGGGAAAGGAGGAAAAAGTCACGTCCCCAAGTTGACATAAAGTAAAGAATTCGACAAAAGGGACCTTGGATATTATACGCCATAGTCATTTATTGGACGCTTTTGCTTTAACTTAGCCCGTTTATTTGAATGCAGTGATGAGCGCATGCCAGAAAATTCTAGAAAATATTTGAAAAGTAACTTTTCTTAATAATAATGTTAGGAATATAAAACCTAGCTGGCCGGATGGCCCATCTTGAGCAGTGAAATAATATGCTTTCATTTATACAGACGGACAGATAATACGAAAGATATTGACAAAAGACTGTGTTGTTCATATCAGCGAACGTCTGCATTGAGATAAAATCTGTCACTAATTTTCAAAAAGTTGTGGCCTTGAAGACGCAAGTACTAAAATCTAGTGGAATGAAGAGACGGGGTGGGATGGTGAATTGTGGCTAAAAATAACTTTAAAGGCGAAATTGTGTAGGGGAAGGCAGGGTTGGTTCAAAAAACAAGTGTGTTTTTTTGTGAAACGCAAGTAGAGACGGACGGACCAACAGACAATAAGGCATACTTGACTGAGGTCTGACTGAAATGACTTTGTGGTAGGATATTTGAATTTGAAAAAAGAAAAGGCAGTGATTGGCCCTAGATGAAGATATTATCGGCGCTCAGACGCGCATTTTGTGCCATTCAGTATTAGCTGTCCTTGTAGACACAATGAATTATTAAGTGGTGTAATTCCCAGAAGCTATTGAAATATTTAGAGGGACGCCATCATAAGGCCAGCAGCTCAGCTGAGTTTTGCTAGCATTTATTTAACTGTGTTCTATATTCATATTTCTGGTAAGACTGAAATTATTTCTTTGTACATTTTGGTATTTGTTTGGGGTTCGAGTGGTTTGATACTGCCGTGTCATAGTCTATTCCTTACAACAAGTAAGGGTTCGCTCTAGACCCCCCGCCCCAGTTCAGGGTCTAGAGACAAATAGAATACATGGGCTCCAGTAGGGATTAGGAGGGACAGATCAGGTGTTGAGATCAGTGAAACATATCACCTGTCATATTTTATGGCATGGGGCTAATGAACATATTTCAGAATCTGTGGTCTGGGAGGGCTTGGCCTATGTGAGGCCGACTTGGTAAGATGTGTTGTTTGGTCAGAAAGATCTGACCCGTCTATGTGGTGTTGTTGTTGTGTAGTGTTGTGTCCAGAAATGGTTAGAGGATGGAATTCTGACACATGACTAATACTTTGATTGCAGAGCTGTGAGTTTCAGTTGGCACCAGAGCTACACCTTCAAGTTACGTGAGCGCCTGGTCTGCTGAGAGTTCACCAACTCAACTTATTTCCTAACACACCCATAAAATTTCCATCAATTAACTGGACAATGTGTAATCGCCATAGACAGGGAGTGATGAGGCCACCCCAACAACACATCCATTAACTGTTCTCCCACATAGATTAATACTGTAAACAATAATAATATTAACTAGTCTAGTAATATATATATGTACTCACCTTGCATTTATTATGTAATATTCATGCATTTTTTCATAATTTCTAAAACCTTTCATATGTTCTGGCCAAAATAAAACCTTGGTCCAGAACAAATAAATGTAAGAAAATTACTATCAAAATTTTACACAACTGAGTTAGTTCCGTGTATTATAACATTTTATTAATATTATTAGACTTAGTAAATATCTGTGTGTGTGTCTGTAAACTACCACAACACATTACACATCATTACCCTAGACATTTAACGTAGCCACATTCATTAGTAAAAAAAGATAGGTGTGAGGTCGTAGTGGTAGCAAGAAGGGCCTTCTGACAATTCACAGCTACATTTTATCTCAGGAGCCTTCACAGCTGACCTCATGCATCACACGTAGTAATATCACCATCATACAATACCATCAAACCCACTACATATATTGGGGTCTCTTTGTCCCGGGATAATTAGCCCATTAAATATATTAGGATCTCCTGGGGGAGAATAAGATTAGGGGAACACATTATAAAAGTTAAAAGTGTCCCTTAAAATTAAAAGTGTCCCTGAAAATAAAAGTTGGTGAATCTTCACAGCCAGTGGTAGTTAATTAATTAATTAGAATTATTTTAGATTAGAGTAATTAGAAGTACTTTAGTGGTTGGAAATTTTATCTTACACATTGCTAGATTTGTTTAAAAAGTATGGCGGAGCTGGCAAAATTTAGATCAGCTGCTGTGCTGACGGCAAAGGAGATGGGAATGGATGGTCAGATTTTAATTCAATATGTAACGGCTGAATGTGATAAATATATTGAAAGGGGAGATAGAAAGGTAGCTGAAGAGAAGAGGTTACAAATTGAGGCTGATAGAGAAATTAAGAGGCTGCAGATTGAGGCTGACAAAGAGGCTAAAGCATTGGAGGCAGAAGAAAAACGACAGCAAAGGGAGGCAGAAGATAAAAAGGCCGAAAGGGAGGCAGAAGATAAAAAGGCCGAAAGGGAGGCAGAAGATAGAAGGTTGCAAAGGGAGCATGAATTACGACTCAGGGAGCTGGAGCTACAAGGCCAGGCTCCTGAAAATGGGCCAGCCCTTTTGCCTCAGATGCTACGCCCAGTCTGGGAGCCTCAACATCAGCTATGGGGTTTCATTTAGACCATTTTGTTGAAAAAGACGATGACATAGAGGGGTACCTAGGACGTTTTGAGTTATTAGCTACTACATATGGGTTAGAGAGAGAGAGAGGTGGAGTTTAAAGCTATCACAGGGACTGAGAGGTACTTCTTACGAAGTCTTCGCAAAAATGAACAGAGAAGACCAGGAGAATTATGACATGTTAAAGCAGGCTTTGTTATTGAGGTACGAAAAAAATGGGGAATTTTATCGTAGGAAATTTAGAAATGCCAAACTGTTGTCTGGGGAGACATACCACCAATTCTCTGCCAGACTAGAAACCTATTTGGAGAAATGGACTGCTCTGGGGAAGACCCAAGATCTTAAAGAAATGATCATGATTGAGCAATTGAGAGAGTCCATGGCTCCAGACATGAGAAAATTTCTCATGGAACAAGGTGCAGAGAAGTTGGGGGGAGGTTTTAAATGTCGCTGAAAGGTATCAGGCAGCCCAGGCAGAGGTAAGTGGTGCTAAAAAGAAGCACATAGACAATTTTAAAGCTCCACAGCAATTTAATAAATTTGATAATAGAGAGCAGGGAAATAAAGGTAGGACAAACTTTGAACGGCCAAGAAATGACTACCGAGACAGAAACTCACAGTTCAATGACCAAAAATCCAATGAAAGAAAACCGTTTAACCAAGGAAAAAGATGGTGTAAATGGTGCAAGAAAGATAACCATAACACCGAATTTTGTAGAAGGAAACCTTCAAACATTGCTGCAATGAAGTCGGGGACTCAAAGATTAAAGGTTAATCCTAAGGGACAGCAGGAACCTTATCACCCCCCAGTTTGTGAGGATGTTATTTGTAATGGGGTCACCATAAGGTGCCTTTATGATACAGGTTTGGATTATAATTCAGTTGTGAAGTCTAGCCTAGTGGACCCAAGTCAGTATACCACAGAAACAGTGGAAATACAAGGGGCAACTAAGGACATACCACTCATGACACTTCCCATCGCAAGGATAATCGGTGAAAACTCGCTATGTGGAAGGAGAAATCAGAGCAGCAGTGATAGATGAACAAATCTACCCTCTGATATTGGGGTGTAGATACGTCTTCTTGGGGAATCCCGAGAGACCTGTGATCATGGCGACAGCGCAGACCAGGTCACAGAAGAAGGAGGAAGAAGGTGAACCTATAAATGCTCATCCAGAGGAGATGAGGAAGGCGCAGGCTGAGGATAGGACACTCAAGCCATGTTTTAAAAAATTGCCCAAATGCCACACACCTCCGAGCAAGGGGGAATATTTCATGAAGAACAGATTGCTATATAGGAAGACAGGAACTAGATCCACTGGTCACGGACAGTTGGTTCTTCCCAAGATATATAGGGCAAATTTAATAAGGAGCTTACATGTTGGAAAAGATGGGGACCATGAAAACGTCGGTACCATCTGCCAAAAAGTTGCTCGCAAATACTATTGGCCCGACGTAAATGTCGATGTTGAAAACTTTGTAGAAGCATGTGGCATATTTCATGAGGGAACACCCACAAAGGGAAAATATGTGCAGGACCTAGAAACGCCACGGGGCAAAATTAGGCCTGGAAGGAAAACTAATGATACTCAAGAGGAGGACAAAGTGCAATGGAGCCCCTTTTTCACACCCGGTAGCCCTTCACTTGAATGGATTCAAAACATGGCCACTATGCGACGAGGATTCCCGCACAAAGAAGAAATGGTTCTTTCAAGGGGAAACTAACCAGGAGAAGTTTTTGACAATCCCTCGGTCAGACACTTTATATAAACTGGAAGAACAGAAAAGAGAGCGAAGATCTCTCATAAGCAATCTAAAGTGGGGAGATAAAGAAAGCTGGCACAAAAAAATTGGTAGTGGTCGATTTGTGAGTGCATTGTTTCTAGGAAGAAAAGTCCTCACTATAGGGCTTCTAATGGACGGGATGGCTCCCGCAGACGGGTTCCATGAAAAATACGTAATAAATTAAAGGTCCATTAGAAGCCCTATTAAGGACCTGGACAGATGAGAAGGCGGAAGAGACTGTTACCTCATCTTATCAATACGTGAACGAACTGACCACTCGTTTGAAAGCTGGATGGAAACTGGCAAATGATAATTTGAAACAAGCCAGGAAGAAACATGCAGCATATTTTAATAGGAAGGCAAAGGACAGAGAACTGGCAGTGGGAGAGAAGGTGCTGCTTCTACTACCCGGGAGCCAGAATAAATTACAAATTGGATGGCAAGGTCCATATACGGTTCTAGAGAAGGTGTCTAGAACAAACTATAAAATTGACAAAAAGGGGAAGGAGAAAGTTTATCATGTAAACCTGTTAAAGAAGTATCTGGACAGACCACTCCAGGAAAGCACCCCCTTACTGACCTTAGCTATCGCAACTCAAATGCAAAAGGAACCACTCACCTCACATGAATACCCATTACATCCTTGTGAAACAGCAGCACAGGTAAAAGTCAGTAAGCACCTGACTAAAAACCAGAGGGAGAGAGTTCAACAGATAATGGAGGAACATACAGATGTATTAACAGATAAACCAGGCCATACAAATTTGCTACAGTATGACATGAAACTGGTAGACTCAAACCCAATCTGTATGAGAGCCTATTCTATTCCGTTCGCGAAGGAGAAGGCATTGAAGGAAGAAATAGATTATTTGTTGAAGGAGGGGATTATTTCACACAGTGAATCATCTTTTAGCTCTAGTGTCGTATTGTTGAGAAAACCGTCTGGGGAACACAGACTGTGCATAGATTACAGGAAACTGAATGCTGTCACAGAAGGACAAGTGGATCCATTACCAGACACAAAACAGTTATTTGCCAGACTGAACAAGGCAAAATACTTTTCAAAGGTGGATCTTAGTAAAGGCTATTACCAGATCCCAGTGAAGCCTGAAGTGAGACCTTATTTGGCTTTTAGCACTTCGGATGGACATTATGAATTCAACATGCTACCATTCGGACTGAAAAATGCTCCGAGTGTATTTTCAAGGATGATGCGCAAATTGTTGGATCCCCTGAATAACCCATGTATCACGAATTTCATGGATGATATTCTCGTCGCCACAGAGACATTTGAAGAACACATTGAAGCTCTAGAAATGTTATTTAATAGGCTTAGGGAGGCGAACTTGACTGCTAGGCCAACAAAATGTTGCATTGGATGCAAAGAGTTGGAATTCTTGGGACACACTGTATATCAGGGTAGCATGACCACTGATCCCAAGAACTTGGAGAAACTGCAGAGAGCACCTAGACCACAAACAAAAAAGGATGTGCGATCATTCGTGTCGTTATGCGGATTTTATCAAAAATATATCAAAGATTTTAACTCTATTTGTGCTCCTCTGACTGATCTGACTCGCAAGGGACTTCCAGATAAAATTAATTGGACTGCGCAAAGTGAATTAGCGTTCCAAGACTTAAAGGAAAAACTCACTAGCAAGCCTATTCTCAAACTACCTGATTTGACACAGGATTTTGTCTTAAGAACCGATGCAAGTAATGTAGGACTCGGAGCGGCTTTGTTGCAAAGATCATCTTCACCTGATGGGGAACTGAAACCAGTCGCTTATGCAAGCCGCAAATTGAATAAGGCGGAACAAGGATACTCCACAAGCGAAAAAGAATGTTTAGCGTTAGTCTGGGCAATAAAGAAGTTTCAAATCTATCTGTATGGTAGGACTTTTGTGGTCGAGACGGACCATCAGCCTCTCGTATTCTTATCTCAGGCTAAGCATGAAAACGCAAGATTGCTGAGGTGGTCTTTATTGCTTCAACCTTATCAGTTTAGTATCCAATATATCCCAGGCAAATTGAATGTCGGTGCAGATTTCCTCAGTCGGCACCCCTGTGATCAAAATTAGAGTAATGGCAGGCGTAAGGAGAGATTTTATCTATGTGTATCACTGGTTTTAGAACTTGACTTAGGCATGTTTTCAAGTGGGGAGATGTGTCACAAAATTAACAATGATACAACGTTAAAATATCTCCAATGATACAACGTAGGGATAAAACTAATGCGTAAGCTGCTAGAATACATGATCGCCCACGCCGCGGGTCATCACCCGCCATGGAAATTAAATTGTTAGACTTGAAGGCAAAACAGAACGGAGATCAAAAGGAAAAATCTGACTGAACGCGTGCTTGAAACTAGCGAGGCAAAAAGGACGCAAATTGGTGGGGAAAGGAGGAAAAAGTCACGTCCCCAAGTTGACATAAAGTAAAGAATTCGACAAAAGGGACCTTGGATATTATACGCCATAGTCATTTATTGGACGCTTTTGCTATAACTTAGCCCGTTTATTTGAATGCAGTGATGAGCGCATTCCAGAAAATTCTAGAAAATATTTGAAAAGTAACTTTTCTTAATAATAATGTTAGGAATATAAAACCTAGCTGGCCGGATGGCCCATCTTGAGCAGTGAAATAATATGCTTTCATTTATACAGACGGACAGATAATACGAAAGATATTGACAAAAGACTGTGTTGTTCATATCAGCGAACGTCTGCATTGAGATAAAATCTGTCACTAATTTTCAAAAAGTTGTGGCCTTGAAGACGCAAGTACTAAAATCTAGTGGAATGAAGAGACGGGGTGGGATGGTGAATTGTGGCTAAAAATAACTTTAAAGGCGAAATTGTGTAGGGGAAGGCAGGGTTGGTTCAAAAAACAAGTGTGTTTTTTTTTTGTGAAACGCAAGTAGAGACGGACGGACCAACAGACAATAAGGCATACTTGACTGAGGTCTGACTGAAATGACTTTGTGGTAGGATATTTGAATTTGAAAAAAGAAAAGGCAGTGATTGGCCCTAGATGAAGATATTATCGGCGCTCAGACGCGCATTTTGTGCCATTCAGTATTAGCTGTCCTTGTAGACACAGTGAATTATTAAGTGGTGTAATTCCCAGAAGCTATTGAAATATTTAGAGGGACGCCATCATAAGGCCAGCAGCTCAGCTGAGTTTTGCAAGCATTTATTTAACTGTGTTCTATATTCATATTTCTGGTAAGACTGAAATTATTTCTTTGTACATTTTGGTATTTGTTTGGGGTTCGAGTGGTTTGATACTGCCGTGGCATAGTCTATTCATTACAACAAGTAAGGGTTCGCTCTAGACCCCCCGCCCCAGTTCAGGGTCTAGAGACAAATAGAATACATGGGCTCCAGTAGGGATTAGGAGGGACAGATCAGGTGTTGAGATCAGTGAAACATATCACCTGTCATATTTTATGGCATGGGGCTAATGAACATATTTCAGAATCTGTGGTCTGGGAGGGCTTGGCCTATGTGAGGCCGACTTGGTAAGATGTGTTGTTTGGTCAGAAAGATCTGACCCGTCTATGTGGTGTTGTTGTTGTGTAGTGTTGTGTCCAGAAATGGTTAGAGAATGGAATTCTGACACATGACTAATACTTTGATTGCAGAGCTGTGAGTTTCAGTTGGCACCAATGCGGTGTCAAATGAGTTGTTGAATTTTACCAGAGTGGACCCGTGCAGTAACATTGGGTCAGAGCAGCCTATTATAGCCCCCAAGCACGGAGAGGTGGGGCCACCAGACTTCTGATATTGCCCCCAAGCACGGAGAGGTGGGGCCACCAGACTTCTGATATTGCCCCCAAGCACGGAGAGGTGGGGCCACCAGATCTCAGCACCAGAGCTACACCTTCAAGTTACGTGAGCGCCTGGTCTGCTGAGAGTTCACCAACTCAACTTATTTCCTAACACACCCATAAAATTTCCATCAATTAACTGGACAATGTGTAATCGCCATAGACAGGGAGTGATGAGGCCACCCCAACAACACATCCATTAACTGTTCTCCCACATAGATTAATACTGTAAACAATAATAATATTAACTAGTCTAGTAACATATATATGTACACACCTTGCATTTATTATGTAATATTCATGCATTTTTTCATAATTTCTAAAACCTTTCATATGTTCTGGCCAAAATAAAACCTTGGTCCAGAACAAATAAATGTAAGAAAATTACTATCAAAATTTTACACAACTGAGTTAGTTCCGTGTATTATAACATTTTATTAATATTCTTAGACTTAGTAAATATCTGTGTGTGTGTCTGTAAACTACCACAACACATTACACATAATTACCCTAGACATTTAACGTAGCCACATTCATTAGTAAAAAAAGATAGGTGTGAGGTCGTAGTGGTAGCAAGAAGGGCCTTCTGACAATTCACAGCTACATTTTATCTCAGGAGCCTTCACAGCTGATCTCATGCATCACACGTAGTAATATCACCATCATACAATACCATCAAACCCACTACATAGTGTCAATGTACCCATTTGCCAGGAGGTATGTAGTGAGTCTTTTCGCCATCACTGAGAAGAATATCTTCCCTTCCACATTGAGTAGTGAGATTGGCCTGAACTGACTGATGTCTGTGGAATTTTGCTCCTTCGGGATGTAGTTTCCGTTCGCCTTTCTCCATTCCTTGCTGACAAGCTGGGTTTTTCACGCATTCTTCAGTAAACGGAACAGTCGTTTGAGCACTTCAGGGCATCTCTTATACACCACATATGGAACACCATTAGGACCTGGAGCTGACTTGCACCGAGCTTTCTGGACAATGCTTTCTACCTCTTGCACCGTTGGGGGCTTGGTGTTAAATTCAGCTCCTAGCTTACTCGACCATTTAAGGCCTGCCACGCTGTTGAGCCCCAACGGGTTGATCACCCGTTTGCCAGTCACTTTGATTATGGAAACAACGGCAAACGGATTGATTTGTCGTTGCCCTAAAGACGCCATTAGGCGTGATGGGAACAACGGCAGAGAAAATCTATTCGCTGTTGCCCTTAAGACGCCACTAGGCGTAATGGCCACTGACTGCTTTGCCGGTCGTTGGCTAAGGACGGAAGAAGAAGAAGAAGATGCTGTTGAGCGGCTCATCTCTGCGACCAATAGAATATGTCATTCTAAGGTGTTCTTCCAGGTCTTCTTTCTTGATGTTTAGCGTACCCGACCGTGGCTGCTCAAACAGTTCTTTGGCAAATTTGAAGGGCTCCCTGAAGAATCTTTCCCTATCCCTTCGAGTCTTCCTTCTCTTCCTGCACAACCTTTCTGCTCTACGAAGGGCATTATGTTGGCCTTTCAAGTGCTCCCAAACCTGTCGTAACCCTTCCTTCTCTGTGGCAAATGCGTTCTTGAAAGGTTTTCGGGCATGCTTCTTCTGTTTCCTGATTTCTTCTATTTTAATTTGTCTTCTACTTTTTCGTGGTGGGTTACCTTACCTTGCCTCCCTCACTCCGAACACTTTGCGACATTGCAGACATATTATGTCGCTGAAGATTTCCATCTTCTTCTCCAAAGTTAGCTGCTTCAGGTTGTTATCCAACTCTTTTGCCAAGGCTTCGTCCAGCTGTTCCCAAAGCCCTTTTGCACTGGCAAGTGGAAACTTGATTGCATCTCTCTTCCCGTCCAAGAAGTGTGTGAGATCATCATCAGGCACATCAACTTGAATGTACTCAGCACTGTGGATTGGCTCCTTGCTGCGTTCTTCTAACGTCTTATCCGTCGAGACAGAGCGCTGTTGATCTCCCCCAGATGACCTCCCACACCCCTTTTTCGTTCGGTGGATTTTCATTCCTCTTTGAGTAGAGAGTTCCCTACCACAGTGTTAAATCCTAATTCTAGTCAAGGGGAATTTATCAGTGAAATACTTTTGTATATACATGCCGGATGGTTGTTACCTCCCGTGTGTGCTTCTAAGTTGGTTTAGAATTATGACCGAGAATTTTCGGGAACATTCTCGAGTGAGCTGAGTTCACGTCTCAGCGGCATTTTTGCGCGGGTGATAAATTTTTGGTCTGAACTGTTTTTTGGGCGCGGAGATTTTGCTTGACATTCGAATGCCGAGAGAGCTTTGTGTGGGGACAGACAAATATAGTCAGGGTGTCCCGTTATGGGGTATAGTTGAGTGAAATGGATTTATATTTCCTAAGATTTTTTCATAGAGCCGTGGATAGAAGGCTCATTCTTTGTGCACCGTAGAATGTGCATTATTTGTGAATTTTTCAGGCCTTGGAGGCCAGTATATACGTAACTTCGAGGGAGCCGCGCTGGTGTAATGGCTTCGGCGTTGTACTGGCGACCAGGTGTTCATGGTTCAAACCCGGGCGTCGGCGTTTGAAGAAATGTTTACGGCCGGAAATTTGACTGAATAGCCTGAACGGCTCCTGTGATAAACCCTCTGTGGATGGGAAGGAGCGAAGCTCCTGACCGGGTTGGAAGGAAAGTCCTCAGGTTCCCCAGCCTCGCAATGACATGTCATTGGGCCGAAGGGCTGAAAGCCTAAGTGCCGCTGGTTAAGAAAAAAAAAAATACGTAACTTCGACGGGGATAATATTTTGAAGTTTTGACAGTGTCTTAATGGGAAGGTGTTTGCTCCCACGATTTGTATTGACCCAGGCCTAGGGGTGATTTGAAGAAATTTATAAGTATTAACTGCTGTACTTACGCAGTCATTGTGCCTTGGATTTATGTACTAGCTATTAACTATCCATGGATTTTTTATGTGTACTTGAGATGCCAGGAGTGATCGTGAGCTGTACGTATGACAGTGTACTGTACCTGTGACTATGTGCTTAATGATGTCCTTGTGACTGTAGTGTATCAATAAAACAGTGTAGAACGATAAGAACTTATAACCTTTTCCTGACTTCTACACGTGTGTTTATGTGCCTGTGACTATTGTTGACTTGATCCTGAACCACACGCATTCTCATTTATTGTCAGTTCACACGCACACACACACCCTGTCGGCAACCTGTGTAAGCCCGACATAGCTGAATGCCTTCATCAGCGCACCTTCCTCTTGAACATTGCCCACCACCAGAAGTACCCGGCGTTGCCCAGAAGTCTCTCATCATTACACTAATAACATTACCAGTGGAGATCTTATACCACAACCCTTTATCAGTGATGGCCTATGCGGCTCGTTGAGGTCTACCTACAAACTGTCCGCCATTTATACATGTTATCACACAGGCACATGGAAATTCCAGCTGTTGTTCAGAGCTTGAAGGCCGTGTAACGGGTCTGGTCGATTCCAATGAGGCACCTGTGGATTCATCATTCTCCCCCCCCCCCCCCCTTCGGTGAATCCTGGGGCATCTATCATTTTTGAGTCCTGTAGCAATTGAATACAGCTTACGGGGTGCTAACGCGGTCAGCCGGTTTCTAGTCTTTCCCAGTGTCATCTGTCTATCCAGAATATAGTGTCGAATATAAAGTGTTGAATATAAAGTAAATTACACTCATCGCGTTAACGTTACTGAAATTGTGGATTTTTTAAAAATATCATTCATTGAACAATGGACGACGTTAAATGGTATGTGACTTGGTTATCACATTTCATGTATGACAGCTTGGGTTGTTATAGTTGAAGACTTTTGGTTGTTGTTATAAAATATTTTACTACATAATAATGTATTGTGATGAAACAACTTGGTTTGTTGGTTAATTTTTATTTCTTGTAGTGTGCCTAACTGAGGGACTGCTGTGTATAAGACTTATCATTTTTACACGCTTCTATTTAACTTCACTTGTATGTCATTTTCGTGTCACTTTCAAATCTTACAATCGATTTTTCAATCACTTCCAGAAGAGCGATAGCTTTGAAACTTGGCATAGTTGTGTATTCTCGATGACAATAAAATAATAAGTCAATTACTAATAATTTAATATTGTAATTATGACATTATGAGTAATTAAAATTTTTTGTAAAGAAACGTAAACAAATTAGGGGCCATAATCAAGTTAATTAAAAATTCAAGAGTACGTGGTGTGCTTTATGTCGCCTTAAGTCGAGTTCGATATCTAGATGGCCTTGAAATTGAAGAAATTGATTAAAAGAAATGGGTCGCTTAAGAAATTTTAGACCAGATTTACAAGTAAAAATATTGTTTATGTTTTAGTTTGTCATAATTTTTCTAACACTAAAAAGAAGAAAATTAAAAATGAAAACAAAATATTTTAAACACACGCTTTTAATGCACTAAAAACCCAAAAATTATTTATCATGGAGTTTATAGCCTACAGTAAAAAAAAAATGTAACGTTAAATTGACAAAAAACGTGGGGCGCTT
Organism: Oreohelix idahoensis; assembly: GCA_024509875.1. Classification (NCBI taxonomy): domain Eukaryota; kingdom Metazoa; phylum Mollusca; class Gastropoda; order Stylommatophora; family Oreohelicidae; genus Oreohelix; species Oreohelix idahoensis. The sequence continues at coordinate 94,323 of JAMPIV010004483.1, forward strand.
AAGCGCTTATCGTATATTTTATCCATAAGTGTCTAATGAAGTATAAAGCAGAAGTTAATTTCATGCAGAATCAGCGCCCTAGGCTTTTTGTCAATTTGATGTTACATTTTTTGACTGCAAGCTATAAACTCCTTGAAAAATTATTTTTGGGTTTTTAGTGCATTAAAAGCGTGTGTTTAAAATATTTTTTTATATTTTGTTATTGACAATGAGGTGTAGTACATTGTGGCAGGTTAGGATGAAAGATGGACAGATAGAATGAGTGAAAGTATGAAAGTACCAAAATATATAATCACCTAAAATTCCCATCGTCAAACTATTCTTTCAACAAATATTCAGCATGGCTTTTGGCATGGGCAGTAAAGTATTTCTGAACAACTCAACCAACCCTGTGAAATCTCCAGTTTTATTTCCTTTTTTATAAAAAATTGGCAGAGACGTTAGCGCATGTTTGTTAATAGGAGAAATCTAGTTGAAACAAGAAATTTTCCGTTCCAACATTCTGGGAGTGATATTTGCCCGTAGGATTCTTGTGCTCTATACAGGTTAGCATCGACTTCGTACTCACTTCTTGCACTTTTATATTCTTTTCCACATTTGTAGTTTTGTCGTTTGTCATTATTCCTCTTTCAGTATGTCACAGATTCTCCGACCCCCACAGGTTTATCGACCACTGGGTTTACTGTTTGTTCAAAAAAAAAAAAAAACTGAGCCACATAATTGTACAGATTTATTTTCGACATCACCGCAATTATCAATAACATCACTTTTAAGCACATTTTTCTAAACAGCAGCAACGTTACTTGTCTTAACATCACTGCTAAGTGATGCCACTGTCGTCATCAGCAGTCGTATCACACTAATCAAGTGCCGGCGTATCCACAATTTAGCTTGCACATTTTGGGAAGGGCTCTGAGAAATATTTAAGATTTTGTCAATCTTTTGGTAACTGCTGAGACTTCAGATTTCTTTTTTGACTGAATACGTTTGTTGCTCGTTGAAACTCATATTTGATATGTGTTTGCTCTTCCCATTTCTTTGCTTCTATGCTAGAAATTTTTGCCAATATAAGCATATACTGATTAAACTAAACACGAAAAAAAAAACATTTTTTTCTATAACATCCATTCAAATATTCCGTTGATAAATTAACGCCTTACATTCCAACAACAGAAAATGAAACACTATCTTGGCACAAAATTCACTTTAAACTTAATCTGACCAGTGAGCGTAGCAACGCCAGGTCGTAAAGTTCATTGCCAGAAATGTGTGTCAGGAGAACGTGTTAGTACATGTCAGATTTCAATAATACCACAAAATGTCTAGTGTTTGACAATGCACGGATTCCATGTTTTATCCAAGCTACGCTAAATACAGGCATAGCAATGAAAAAAAGCACAAGGTATCAAAATTACTTGTCCTTTAATGACCCGCGGGAGACATTGTCAACTAGAAATAACTTTCCGAAGTAGGACGAGACTACAATCGAACAGTATCTTTTTATCAGGTTAGCTAGATCTAAAAATTAGACAGGTCAAACGTGAACTTTCTGACGCACGCACACAGGAGATCATCTTATTATTGGTATGAGAAATTGAGCCATGCTATGACGTTTAACACAAAGTATAATAAAAAAAGATTATTGTTAAGTTAGAGGGTGCTTCGTGACACTTTATTTCGGGGCCCATTGGATGCTCGGGGCCACAGGTACGTGCCCGGTCCATCAGGACCATAGTTACGCCGCTGATCACTGATTTGATGAATTAGAAACCTTATTTTTAAATGTCAAATGTGTTTATATTTCAATTAGTACGAGTTTCGTTGATTCATTATTGTAATAGTTCAAGAGGCATGTTTGGGAAGATTGTGTGGCGATGTCATAAACTGGTATGCTAAAAGTTCAGTCCTTTTTTTTTTATTTTGGGCAATTCACGCTTCCTACATTCAGGCTGCTTATAGTCTCTTTGGGCTTATTAGCAGCTCATGCTAGTGTAGAGCGCTTTTTGTTAACTTTAAAGTTAGTTTACATTTATCTGTGCCTTTTTTTTTTTTTTTTTTTTTTGGTGAGGCGCGCCCGTTCTGCCTAAACACAGGGTCCGTCGGATATTTGAGATGCATGTTCAAATATTAAAGACCTTGATGTCAAGAATAAGTATATACATCTATCTGCAGCAAGATATGAAAGACGATTTCATTGTAGTAATACATGTTTACAGACTTTATTATGATTATAAGAATGAGACAAACATTCCAGATTCAGTGACACACTGTTTGAAAATTCTTGAATAAATAAAGTACGTTTTTCAATCTTACATTGTAGCTGTAGCGTATAAAGCAGTTGGAGCAGTTACTATTGATGCCCAAACGGAGCTGAAACTGAAAATAAAAGAAAATAGGATTGCAGCAAATCTCCGCCTATTATGATAGGTTCCTCGCTTTTACTGACAACGTCCTATCAAACAGTATTTTAAATTGAAGGCTTTACAAGGTAATTAGCTATTGGCGCACTTTTTTTGTACACATGTACATCTTCTTCATCTTCTTTGTACACTCTCAGGCGTCAACTTGAATGCTTCAAAGAAAGTAGCAGTCCGCTTGTGACTATTTGCGTCTCTGTAGAGCTTTTCCACGAATGGTACTGCTGACGGCCATATGTACTTTCTCTGGTCCTCATATGTTGGGCATCTTTGATACAGATATTCAGCAGTTACACTCATTGGTAGTTCCTATCTTTAGCTTGTGGAATAGATGGTATCCCAATCTGTCGTGGCCCGTGCGAAGTCTGAAGATTACCACTTGTTCTCGTCTATGCTAGTATGCATCATGTTGTGTATGATCTGGACACTCATGTAAAGTTTATCCACTGTTATTTCACATAGCAAATTTATCCACTTACAGTTCCACTTAGTTTATTCAGTTTACTGTTTACTAAGTACTAGTTTAGTATTTACTATTCACTTTTACTGGTTAACCTAACACAGACTACCGTAGTGTCGGAAAAATAATGAAATAAAATAGACTAGCATCCTAGTAAAAACCATCGCTTAAAACAAAACTATCGTTACCCGTTACGGTGGGTGAGGTGAGGGCTGAGAAATAAAGGCCTCTTGCCTTTTTACCCAAAATAAAAAAATAAAAAAACATAGATCTTACTGGATTTCGAACCCGTGCCTCCAAACTAAAGGGTCCTGTATCTTAACCTCCCTGTCACCCTTTCCCCAACATCCAACTATCATATACAAGATAGCATCCAACTATCATGTACAAACAAGTGCAAACCTGCTAGTATATGTGCCTAGATGTTTTTTCCGTCTGTGTGTACGTGTGTGTTTGTGTGCGTGTAGGTCTATATGTAAGTGCAGTTCTGGTGCAATCATTATATCATCTAGGCAGCTGCCTACGTCGCAAACCTCAGAGGGGTGCAGTAAAGACATTTGAGGGCACAGTTGTATACATATGATTTTTTTTAAACTATGTAAAGTAACGGACAATTTACATTTTTATTTTAAATACCACAACAGTGCTATAAAATACAATTAATTATAAAGTCTTTTGAAAAATGCTTTGGGGTGCAAGTAGTTGGCCTTGCCTAAGGTGCTAAATAGCCTGGTACCGCCCCTGCTTATGTGCCATCAAGGAGAAACATGACTAAGTTAACAATATTGCATGCATGATTCAACCTAAAATACTAATTAACTGCACTTTTATACAAGGGAAAACACTAAGTATGAATTCCTTAAATAGTAAATAAACAGCGCACTAGCTTAAGTGACCAAATCCTATCTATATATAGGAAGGTTAACTGTGAAAAACTGATGACAAATGTTTACTCTATGCCTTACACTTCTAGCTAAATGTAATATCCCAATCCTGCTCTGAGAGCTAGAGGTAACATAAAATATATCTTGCAATAAGCACTGAAGTTAAACTGACCAATTTATCGTTCATATGAATACCGAATTAGTAAAAGCTACACCAATAATAATAAGTCGATTACTACACAATCCGTTGCGACAGCATTCCTGTTCTTACGATTTCAATTTGAACACAAACAGATATCATAATCGACTGTGGTAATAAACTTTACTAGACTACACAAGAAAACATACAATTGGCGAATCAGCTATTATTGAAAATAGAGACAACCTCTGAATATTATTAGGGAAAAAAAAGTTAGTAAAGACTTCAAACCTGAAATGTCTTACACTATTACTAAAATTAGAATATTATGAAATATACACGTAGATGGGAAACATACCTGGATCTTGATAGTCTTTAAAGACGCACTTATTAGCACAACACGATGATTTACTATTGAACTCACTCAACAAATGCTTGAGTTTAAATCTCGCCTGACGACGTGGAAGTCGTGCTATGGTACATTAAGCTACGCCCACATCTATGTGAGAAGCGAATCAGATTTCTGGTGCAATGTCCGTATCTTATCATTCTATCTTTGTCGTCTTTATGAGACCACACAAACGTATCTCGTGTCCCACCTCCTCAGGTAATTCATGTTAGCAAATGTTTTACTGGTAATTGACAATATGTTAATGCAGTCCTCCACTTCAAAGTGCAGTTGGCTACGTTGTTAGCACATTTTTCTCTTGTAACCGGAATGATTACGACATTAGTAGTTAGCAATTATCCTTTAAATTATTTTAGTACACAAGTTATTGATGACGTCATTATCACATAGCCTCATATCGACTTTTTTTAAATAAAGCCTTCCAGACAGTTACAGGAAATAATACGAGACCTGAAATCTCTAAACAGAATTAAATATACCCTCGAATAAAAGGTTATACCATTTGCTATCATAGAAACTTGTATAGTAACTGTGACGTAAATATGACATAGACATAACTAGTGAACTATCCATCTTAACTAGTGGCTTCGCCAATGAAACAGATTATCCCAAAGGATATCCGGTAGACTGACAAATCAAAATAACTTCCCCAAACAGTCTTAGAAACCAGTTTATGATATATGGACCGCCCAAACCCCTAGCAGTAGAGTTCTTACAACGATTTATTTGTAGCTACATGGAGACTCCAGTGAAGAGAATTACGGCTAACCCGACCCCAGCCCTATGACACGTTTATTCTCTAAATCAACGGATATGTTTTCAAGGTTCTGAATACAGAACATATTTGGTAGTCAGTATGACATATTCCTCAGGTGGGTAAAATCTCGATTTAGTATTTCGACCTCGATATGGTAGACAAGAATAAATTGTACATTTGTTCATCAAAAATTGGAGACCTAAAATTTATGAGACTATGTATATTGAAGGATGAATGCTAACGGAATGAAAATGGAGTCGCATTTTAACTACGGTTGTACATCTGGAGGAAATCTAAATGAAAGCTTCGTTTATATATTCTGCGGACTTTACTTCAATGCAAAATGAATTGTTGCTTTTGAATTACTTAAAATTCAGGGATCTAGGAACTATTAAGAGTACTGCCATTACTACTACATGAGCTACTTCCCATTCAAAATCTAAACCGAACCTGGAACCCGTACAAATGGCTCAAGTAAAGTAACATCTCTGGAGGTTTATCCAGTGAACACAAACTTGATATATGAACACAAACTTGATATATGAACACAAACTTGATATACTACTTAAATCAAAATAAAGTCGGAAATTCTTCCTATTCTATTTCTTTATTCTTTCAACGGAGAATAGAATTACTGGTCACAAATATACATTGTCACAACACCAGCTTCTTAGTTGGTGTGTCAATGTAACACGCAACTCTCACTTATACAAATATACCTATCGTTCTGTTCCGATCCTCTCTAATATTTTCCGACAGAAAATATATATATAACAGCTAGAGAGAAGAAGAAAAGAAATAAAACAGAAAAGAGAACTACAACCAGTAACATTCCAAATACTATCTGTGTCATTACGGGCAGTCTCTCTCCGCGAAGTTACAGGGTTCCGAGATAGAAACCACACCGTCACGACCCAATCTACCCAGCTGTAAACGTGTACGTGAATCTGCTCTTGAGATTCCAGATACCGACTGCTTTGTAATTGTAGCAAAATATGCGAGAATAAACGCTCAATTCAGTACGATTTAGGCATAAAACGATAATAAGTACATTAGCCCGCATGTGTCTGACGGTTGGCATCTTCGAAGCCAGCAGCGCTGCTTTTTGCACAGTGCTAAGCCTATAGAACGATTTCACGGAAAAAGTCTGACACGCTTTAGTTTCATTTTCGACAAACACTACTAATATTTAACTTTTGCCCAATCTGCTGTATACACTTTGTAGTCTAGCCTTACAATTAACTATTGGCGGAAGTATACCGCAATATAGCTATCTGAAGTAACACTTTCTGTCAACTTTGTAGCAAAATCCGTAGTAATCCTTACATTTTTTGGTAATATTACACGATACAATGCTAACTAGTAACGCACATTCTTAAACCCGCCCCGTCTACCCCGCTTCGATGACACAGTCTGCAACGCATATATTCACACTGCGAAAAAGCCAGCCAAGGTAGTACACGCAGACAGTTTTATTTCCTCCTAGGGTAGCATTTCTGATGTAACTAAAACAAGTAGTTATTGGAAAAAATACATGCTCGCAAGACGAAGGAGAGGAAAAATGGCGGACTTGTGCAAAATTTTATTTGACGATGGACGATGACATAAATTGGAAATTTTAAACCATTATGAAGTTCCCCATAAGAATTATATGGTAGTATGACGTAAAGTTAGCTGAGGAAGAATGTACTTTAAAATATATGATAGTCCCAGTATTAGAGAAGTTATTGAAGAAATACTAATATCTAAGAACACACGACCAGACACACTGGCGTTCCTGCTCATGTTTTTTGGTAACGTTAGGGGGACGCGAGCTGGAAAAAGAGGCAGGGAGGTACATTCAAATTCGCTTAGGGTGAACAGAGTATGAATGGGAAAGGGGAACGGTAGGAGAAATGTAATCCTAAACGTGATATCTTTTGTATTGGGCATGACTAGAGCAGACGGGCCAATCGACCACCAGTTATTCAAAATTGTTTTGGGTTTTTCATTCAAACTGCATTTGAATTCAAGTAGTAGAACGTTACGATTGGCTAGGCTGGTAGATATTAGCAAAATACTTTGATTATTCATTGCCAGTTGAACTAAAATTTGTATACAGATACGCTGAAAAACAGCTGTGTTAAATTTTAAACTTAAATAAAGAATAAATTCACAGTCTGTACAGTTCGGAGGAAGCTGAGGCCATTTCTTCACAAAATCAGCGTCATTTCTTTATATATCTCTTGATTGTGGTAAGGATATTTTATGAAATTTACTATGTTTGGTCCAACTACAAAAGTTAGATACTGCTTTTGGGGAAAAAGTGAAGGACATGTCGGAAGCAGACATTGTTGAGTCCACCCAGTAAACGGTATCTGACTGATGTATGTTGTTATGATTATGTTGACATATTATTGTATTAAAATAGATTAGTAAAGCCTCTGTGTTCAATGAACACTGTTTACATGCCTGAAGCAAATATAAGTGTAAAGAAAGGAAGAGAAGATCATATCTTAGGAAATGTGGTTACTCCACATTATTGTATGAAGGAAAAGTATGTGAACGTACAGTGGTGTATCTACTATAAGGACTTGAGGTGTGGTCACAACAAGGTGGGAGTCCTATACGATTCGGGGCTAGTGCATTTATAAGGCACGCGAGGCTGACCCCATACCTACATAGGAAATTAAGTGTTAGAATAAATGATCAGAGATAAAAGACCAGGGTGTCCTTTTGTTGCAGAGGGTCTATGTTCCTGTTGCCGGCTGGTGACAGGAAACCTGCTGAGTGCTTATAAACGCCAACCAGTCTCCAACCAGACTTATATGCTGTCGAATATCCAGTAGGAGCTTTGGCGAGTGTTGTACTTGAAATTTCTGCAACTACCCATCGTATTATCTTACAACAAGGACTCTCAGGTGAAGAGTAAAACCTCTGGGGCATCTCTGACATTTTCTTGTGTTTCAAAATATTACACAGGAATTTTATGGGGGTATGAGGAACTTCAGCCCTCATATACAGTGACTCTCCCGGTAGATAACTAAAGTGAACTCTGTAATATTTCATCTAGGAAGGGCATTTATAAATTAGATAACTAAAGTGAACTAATTTAATATTCCATACAGGAAGAACATTTATAATACATAATAACTTTTGGTTATTGGGCAGATTGTCCCAACAGTTTTAATTGTTCCTTTTCTGTAAACTATCTTGTTCTTATTTTCAAAGACCTGTCCACAAGCTATGAATGGACAGGCAAAATAAATTGTAAATATTCGTTCAAAGAAAAACTTAACTGCTAGTTATTAACTTTTTTTAATAGAAACTTAAAGTGTTTGATTGTTGTGTACCATCATTCATTTCTCCCCTAGACACTAGGTACACCATACACCATACACTAGAGCCAGAAGATTGACCGTGTGAGACCTAGGGAGGTAGCGTTAGGTTCTCTGTACATAATTCATCATCATCATCTATAGAGTCAGAGACCTACATGTGCTTGACCTCACACGGTTATAGCAGACACCTTTTCATTCTTTTTTAGGATACCATCATAACCTCCCCAGCAAAATCAACTTTGCTACATAAATTGGTAGGCTTGTCCGGGCATCTGAATTTCTCTTAGTACTACATTCATTGGGGTCTGGGGTTTAGCTTTAACAACAGTCTAATTTTCCCAGGGAATCCCCATATAGTATTACCCAAGATTTGGGAAAGGAAGAAAGTGTCAGAGCCCAGATTTAATTAAATAAATCTATAATTAGTTAGAGATTTTGTTAGAACATTTTGGACTTATTAGAATGGCAGATCTGGCCAAGTTTCGCTCTGCGGCTGTACAGACTGCTAAAGAGATGGGCATGGATGGACCAGATTTGGTTCAATATGTAACTACAGAGGTGGATAAATTTATTTCCCGGGAAGATAAAAGATTAGAGAAAGAAGCAGAAAGAAAGTTAGAGGCTGAAAAAGAAATTAAGAGGTTGCAGATTGAGGCTGACAAGGAGGCTAGGGCATTGGAGGCTGAGACTAAGACGTTACAGATAGAGGCAGAAGAAAAACGACTGCAAAGGGAGGCAGAAGAAAAGAGATTGACTGCAGAGAGGGAAGCAGAAGATAGACGATTGCAGAGAGAGCATGAGCTACGACTAACGGAGTTAGAAATTCAAGGCCATGCTCATGAAAATGGAGCTAGCCCCTTTGCCTCAGATGCCACTACTAGTCAGGGAGCCTCAACCTCAGCTATGGGTTTTCATGTAGACCATTTTGTTGAGAAAGACGATGACATAGAAGGATATTTAAGCAGGTTTGAACTTTTAGCTACTACTTATGGGTTAGAAAGAGAAAGATGGGGGGGGGGGGTACAGTTGTCTCAGGGACTTCGGGGAACAGCTTATGAAGTGTTTTCCAAAATGAGCAGGGATGACCAAGACAACTATGACATGTTGAAGCAAGCTCTTCTGTTAAGACACGAAAAGAACGGAGAGTTTTATAGAAAGAAATTTAGGAATGCCAGGCTACTGTCGGGTGAGACCTATCACCAGTTCTCCGCCCGGTTGGAAACGTATATGGAGAAATGGGCTACTTTGGGGAAAACCCAAGATCTCAAAGAGATGATACTCACTGAACAGATGAGAGAGTCCGTGGCTCCAGACATGAGAAAGTTTCTCATGGAAATGGGCGCAGAGAGGCTGGGTGAGATAATAAATGTCGCTGAAAGGTATCAGGCAGCCCAGGCAGAGGTAGCTGGCACGAAGAAGAAACAAATAGATCAGAGTAAGGCCCCTCAAAACCATAACAAATTCGATAATAGAAATAAGCAGAACTTCGATAGGCCTCGAAATGAATTTAAGAATAGACCCTCACAATTCAATGATAGAAGAAATGATGAAAGAAAACCTTTTAACCAAGGAAAGAGGTATTGTAAAAATTGTCGGATGGACAACCATAACACTGAAAATTGTGGAAGGAGACCTGTGTATATGGCCACGCTCCAGGTCAGGTCGAATCCTAAAAAAGAGGAGGAACCACCAAAAACAATGTCTCGTAAACAGTGGAGAAAGGCACAGGCTGAAGATAGGTCATTGAAGCCGTGCTTTGAAAAACTCCAAAAACTCCATACCCCTCCAAGGAAAGGAGATTTCTATTTGGATGATGGACTGCTTTGCAGGGCGGATAAAGCAGGATTATCTGGGTGTGGACAGGCAGTAGTGCCATCGAGATATAGGGCACAAATTATGAGACAAACACATGTTCTAAATGATGAACACCAGAAAATGGGTACCACATGCCAAAGAACATCTGTTGGATATTTCTGGCCCGGAGAAGTTGATGACATAAGAAAATTTGTCGAGGACTGCGAACAGTGCAGCGAGAAAAATTCCACAGGGTGGAAAAATAATAACCATATGCAAGAGAAGCATTATGGCAAACCGGGACCAGAAAATAAAGAGGGAACACCCACACGTGGGAAAAGGAACCAGAACCTAGACATGCCATGGGGCAAACTTAGGCCTGGAAAGAAAAATAATTATAATAAAGTGGACGAAGGGGAATGGGAACCCCCGTTTCACAGACAGTCCTCGCTCAAATGTTTTACTATGGCTACTATGCAGCGAATACAAAGAACTGGTATACCCCAGAATAAGCCGACAGTCCCTCGGTCGGACTTATGTAAACGGGAGGAAGAAAAAAGAGAGCGAAGTTCTCTCAATTTGAATTTGAACCTGAGGGGAGACAACCCCAGGGAACAAATTGGTAGTGGTAGATTCTTGTGTGGTGACACAAGAAAGAAACGTCCGCAAAACAGAGCTTCGAATGTAAAGGACCTGACAGGTGCCATGAATACTATGTCAGAAAAATTAAAAGTCCATATGTAGCTTTGCTAAGGACCTGGATAGACGAGAAGGCAGAGGAGACTGTTACCTCATCATACCATTATGTGAACGAACTGACCACTCGTTTAAAAACCAGTTGGAAACTGGCAAATGAAAATTTGAGACAAGCCAGGAAAAAGCATGCTGCTTATTTTAATAAAAAAGCGAAGGATCGAGAACTTGCTGTAGGGGAGAAGGTACTTCTTCTATTGCCAGGCAGCAACAATAAATTTCAGATCGGATGGCAAGGGCCATATACTGTTTTGGAAAAAGTATCCAGAACAAATTATAAGATAGACAAAAAGGGAAAGGAGAAAGTCTATCATGTGAACCTTTTGAAGAAATATCTGGACAGACAAATCCAGGAGGGATCACATTTAATGGCCTTGTCTATAGCAACCGAGATGAAGAATGAACCTCTCTCCTCGGTTGAATATCCACTGAAAACCAGTGAAACGTTTGCACAGGTGAAAATCAGTAATCACCTGACAAAAGGACAGAAGGAGAAGGTTCAAAAGGTCCTTGAGAAACATACAAATGTGTTAACTGATAAAACAGGGCACACAAATTTGTTGTCATATGATATGAAACTACTAGACCCAGCACCCATCTGTATGAAGCCTTATTCTATTCCGTTCGCTAAGGAAAAAGCTTTCAAAGAGGAGATTGATTGTCTGTTAAAAGAAGTGATTATTTCTCACAGTGAGTCTCCTTACAGTTCCTGTGTGGTTCTGTTGCGGAAACCATCAGGAGAACATAGACTGTGCATAGATTACAGGAAACTGAATGCTGTCACAGAAGGTCAGGTGGATCCATTACCTGATACTACTCAACTTTTTGCCAGGCTGAACAAGGCAAAATATTGTTCTAAAGTGGATCTTAGCAAAGGCTATTACCAGATTCCAGTAAAGCCTGAGGTTCGACCTTATTTGGCATTTAGCACCTCGGTAGGTCATTATGAGTTCAACATGTTACCATTTGGTTTGAAAAATGCCCCGAGTGTGTTTTCTAGGATGATGCGAAAATTGCTGGATCCCCTGAAAAATCCATGTATTTCGAATTTTATGGATGATATCCTCATTGCTACAGAAACATTTGAGGAACACGTTACCTCTTTGAATATGCTGTTTGATAGACTCAGAGAGGCTAACTTAACCGCTAGACCAACAAAATGCTGTATTGGTTGTAAAGAGTTCGAATTCTTAGGACATACAGTACATCAGGGTAGCATGACCCCTGATCCCAAGAATCTGGAAAAACTAAAAAGAGCACCTAGACCACAAACAAAAAAAGATGTGCGATCTTTCGTGTCTCTGTGTGGTTTTTACCAAAAGTATATCAAACATTTTCACTCTATATGTGCTCCTTTGACCGATTTAACTCGCAAAGGTCAACCTGATACTATAATTTGGTCAGCACAGTGTGAATTGGCTTACCAGGAGTTAAAAGAGAAGCTTACAAGCAGGCCAGTATTGCAATTGCCTGACTTGACTAAAGAATTTATTGTGAGAAGTGACGCAAGCAATGTAGGCCTGGGCGCTACATTATTGCAAAGGTCTTCCTCACAAGATGGGGAATTGAACCCAGTCGCTTATGCTTGCCGCAAATTGAACAAGGCGGAAAAAAATTACTCAACAAGTGAAAAAGAATGTCTCGCTTTAATATGGGCTATAAAGAAATTCCAGATTTATTTATATGGCCGGACATTTGTGGTCCAAACGGATAATTCTCCCCTCGTGTTCTTATCACACGCCAAGCATGAAGATTCTAGATTATTGAGATGGTCTCTCTTGTTGCAACCATACTCATTTTTAATAGAATACATTCCCGGCCCTTTGAACGTTGGCGCAGACTTTTTGAGCAGACATCCTGTTGCGCAAGAATTTCTCGCAACGTATTCTGTGTAATATATATTTTTTCTAATGCAAGGGAAATAACCTTGTAAAATTAATAGTCACTTTTTATAGTAAGCAGTTGTCTGGTCTTCTTGGCTTCGGTGGCAGATAAGTTGTTAAGCGATCTTAAATCGTGTCCATGTATGGAGTTGCTAGGCCGCTTTTCTCAGAAAGCGGTTGGCAACTTGTTGTGTTCTCCTTATAAGGTGATCATTCTTAGCTGGTTCTTAGAAAAGGTCCTAGTGTCGTAAGTTATCTGAATTGTGTTCGAATCGCGCGTTACTGCGCATGTCTAGTTTTGGGTCTTTGTCTAAGCGGGATTTCCGCCCAGCAGAGAGCGAAGTGTTTGGATCACGAGCAAGACGTCCCTGTGCGAGCGTCTCTGGTTATCTTGTTCTGTCAGGAATATGGAGTCCTCTAATAGATTGCTCGTTTATTTGAGATGATATTTCTATTGTGATTTAATACGCCTGGAGGCGTGTGAGTTATGTGGTGTATTTCCTGAAGACAAGGTAATTGCATTTTTCAGTAACTCTGTAGACATCTTTCGAGATTGACATTTTTTCGTAGCCTGTCATTGAAGAGTCTTCATTATGAGATGTTTCTCGGCTCACATATTGCTACGTTGTAACGCATCGGGTTGATGCATGTCCTAAGGACTATTACTTGCTGCTCTGCTACATGATCTAGGTTTGATACCTTGGTTAACTAGAGGATCTCTGAGGACATTATTGATACTTCACAAGACGTGCCTGTCTTGCTGAGGTCAGATTAAGGAGAGTGGATTTAGTCTCCTACGTTTGGATATGTTCCGGCTGTTATAGAAAGGGATGGAGATTTCCACCTGACTACATTTACAGTCCTATGATGTATTGATATGCATATGATTCATCTTCACCATGATGCTGTATACCGTCCATTGCTGTACTGACTATGTTGCTGTAATAATGACTGTTTGATCGTACCTATGATGTACCTACATATTCGCGTATACATTTTGTCACTGTGGCGTCCACAATAAATTATACAAAAACGTCACCAGCTGTTGCAAGCATCATTGACTTTACACATCGTGAGTTAACGTGACGTCCTTGTGTGGATTGCCCTGTTTTGTAATGCTCACTGTTTGACTACACATTTGCATCCTACACAAACCAGACCACAGATACCATACTATGTCTTCATCGCCTTCAACAATTATGGCGTACAACATAATGGCATCTATGATCAAGAGTTGATTGATGATATTTCAAAAAGGTCTATACACAAGGTCTTTGATTTAAGACTTGTTTCCCACAGAGATTGGGATGATAATATAGTGTTGTGAGTAAACAAGTGCTGATTCAAGACTTGTTATTATTAAGTTTGAAATAAGGTAATTATTTATTTCAGGTTTTGGACTCATATTTTAGACAACATGTCTTCACTTGGATACTTTATTGAACAAGGGAAATCCCTTGGTATGACTGGTGATAAATTAGAAGAATTTGTGATGGGCGAATATTACAAAGCTCAGGAGGCTGAAGAGAAACGGTTAGAAAGAGAATTTGAGGAGAAAAATATGCAGTGGAAGGAAAAACAAAAGAAGATAGAAGCTGAAATTAAAAGTTTAGACAGAGAAGCTGAGGAGATAAAACAAAAAATGGAGCATAAAGAAAAACTCTTAGCTTTGGAGTGTAATACATTAAACATTAAAGGGAACGATAAATGAGCTTCAGGATGATAAGAAAGCTCTTATTAATGAGTTACAGCAGATGAATTCTGAAAATACGGTAATAAAGGGTAAAGTGACGATGTTAATAGAAGATAATAAGAAATTCTATGACTCTTCTCTTAGTCAGAAAAAAGAGTTGGAAGATGAGATAAGCTCAATTAAAGATAAATATCTTTGTAACGAACAGGCTCTTATTGGTGAGCTAGAGCAAGTTAAAATAGACTATGAGAAAGTAAAAGTTCAGGCCAGACAGGACAAGTAGTCTTATGAAGAAATAATTATAGAGCTAGAGAATGAGGTGATTTCATTAAAACAGTTGTTAAATAACCAGGTGGATAAAGTGAACTCTTCCACGCTTGATTTAAAACTACTGTGGAAGATTATAGAAACATTAGCTCTTCCTCAGGGGAATAAATTGAGACAATCTCAAATGAAAGAGAAAAGGAATTTGAAGATGAGATGAGCTTTTCTAAATATGAACAATGGTTAGAAAGTGATATGAGCTTGGCTCAATATGAGCAATATTGTAAAGAAAATGCTTGCACCGGAGACAATGAGATGGACAATGAGAAATTAAAGATTGAGATTCAATCACTACAACTGGAGTTAACACAGTTGAGGGCGAAGTCAGAAATAGATGAGAAAGTGGATGAACTTATGAATACTCATCATAGTGCTATGGAAGCACTCAAGCTTGAAATTGTTCAAGAGAAGGCTAAGGTTCTAGAAACTACATCTCATATGACAAAGTTGAGAACGGATCTCAAAGATAGTATTGCTAGAGAGAAAACTCTTGTATCTCAGTTACATGTTACAAAGTTAGATTATAACTGGGAAGTTAGAACCAACGAGGAAATGCATAAAGCCCTTGCTAAGCAAAAAGCTATCTCAGAGGTAGAAATTGCAAAACTTCGCAACAGAGTTGACGGCTTATTAGATATTGTTTTGTGCAATAAGATATTATCTACTACCAAGGTCCATGAAGTTAGACATAAAGCTGATGGTCAATATGTTAATGCAAAGAGTCAGCGACATGCACTCGATGCCAGTAGTAACATTAAACAATATGTCAACAAATCGTTTCGTGGTAAATATGGTTTCCCACGTGATAACGATACTGCCGCTAATGGGAGTTGGCGTCAGGCCAACAAAAATAAATTAAGTGTCAGTCTTTTGGATCACGGTGAGGACTTTGATAAATGTCATGACAAGATTCCTCAGAAAAACCGTGCATCAACTGTTCGAAGTTCTGATAAAGTGGTGAAAGAGAACAAAACTACTAATACCCATCGTACTCAGCCCAGTCAGTATGATGTACCTAATAAGCACTTTGACACGGAAAAAAATGAAAGCAAATTTGCTAAGGGAGATAAGCGTGATAGTGGACATTACCAAACGCGTCCATATGATAATAGTTCTTCTTCAAAGAACTGGAGGCAATTTAATTGCCCTCAACATTTTGGTCCCAGTGATTATAAGAACTTTCATAAAGGTTATCAACATGGTAATAATTTTTCTCCAGGACAACAAAAACCATCTAATAGATATTTTGTTCAGAAGAGAAATAACAATCATAACTATGTTAACTGGAGTTCAAATAAGAGCAATGGGCTCAATAGAGATAATAATTGTGATAGATCACAACATAACACTACTTAATACTTCTGTCCTATATTCCTATATATATTACAGAGTAATAACACATCTATATTGCTACAATACATTAGCACATCTGTCCTCACTTTATGTGAACACATAATATTGTGCTTTGTTTTCATCTTTTTCTGTTACCTTCTTTTATAACAAAGGAAGACTGAGTAGTTAATATAAGGGCCGAAAGTTTTCTCGGCCACAATTATTAATAATGTATTGTATCTTATGAAGCATATTGGTTGTTAAATAGCGTTATATTGCTTGTACTTTCTCAGAATGTCATTGATGATCTGAGGACTTACCTTACTATTGTCAAGCTATGGCGAGTTCTAGAATGTGTACTTACCTTCGGAACGTCAGAGGATGTGTCCTGGATCGTCATGTACTTTAATTTCATTATGTACTGATAATATTACATGTACTATTTAATATTTTCTATCAGATATGTACATCCATTTTAAAGCGGTATTAGTATATGACACCGCTATTTGATAACGATTGTATTACACGTGCATATGTATATTGTACTTACATGCTAACGTGATGTGTGTTGGTGACACCTCCCCGATAGGAATATTTTTTGAGACAGATTTATTTTTTCTGTTGAGATATATTCTCACCAGACACTCTATGTGTCAATTTAGCCTCATGTTAGGCAATTTGATTAATTATCCGCGCATAATTCGTGCGTTTTGAGCCGCTTGTCGCTTGCTCTTGGATATTTTTTTTTTTTAAATATGTTCCACATTTTTTTTTTATCAGGAGGTGGTGGTGATATGTTGCGCAAGAATTTCTCGCAACGTATTCTGTGTAATATATATTTTTTCTAATGCAAGGGAAATAACCTTGTGAAATTAATAGTCACTTTTTATAGTAAGCAGTTGTCTGGTCTTGTTGGCTTCGGTGGCAGATAAGTTGTTAAGCGATCTTAAATCGTGTCCATGTATGGAGTTGCTAGGCCGCTTTTCTCAGAAAGCGGTTGGCAACTTGTTGTGTTCTCCTTATAAGGTGATCATTCTTAGCTGGTTCTTAGAAAAGGTCCTAGTGTCGTAAGTTATCTGAATTGTGTTCGAATCGCGCGTTACTGCGCATGTCTAGTTTTGGGTCTTTGTCTAAGCGGGATTTCCGCCCAGCAGAGAGCGAAGTGTTTGGATCACGAGCAAGACGTCCCTGTGCGAGCGTCTCTGGTTATCTTGTTCTGTCAGGAATATGGAGTCCTCTAATAGATTGCTCGTTTATTTGAGATGATATTTCTATTGTGATTTAATACGCCTGGAGGCGTGTGAGTTATGTGGTGTATTTCCTGAAGACAAGGTAATTGCATTTTTCAGTAACTCTGTAGACATCTTTCGAGATTGACATTTTTTCGTAGCCTGTCATTGAAGAGTCTTCATTATGAGATATTTCTCGGCTCACATATTGCTACGTTGTAACGCATCGGGTTGATGCATGTCCTAAGGACTATTACTTGCTGCTCTGCTACTTGATCTAGGTTTGATACCTTGGTTAACTAGAAGATTTCTGAGGACATTATTGATACTTCACAAGACGTGCCTGTCTTGCTGAGGTCAGATTAAGGAGAGTGGATTTAGTCTCCTACGTTTGGATATGTTCCGGCTGTTATAGAAAGGGATGGAGATTTCCACCTGACTACATTTACAGTCCTATGATGTATTGATATGCATATGATTCATCTTCACCATGATGCTGTATACCGTCCATTGCTGTACTGACTATGTTGCTGTAATAATGACTGTTTGATCGTATCTATGATGTACCTACATATTCGCGTATACATTTTGTCACTGTGGCGTCCACAATAAATTATACAAAAACGTCACCAGCTGTTGCAAGCATCACTGACTTTACACATCGTGAGTTAACGTGACGTCCTTGTGTGGATTGCCCTGTTTTGTAATGCTCACTGTTTGAGTACACATTTGCATCCTACACAAACCAGACCACAGATACCATACTATGTCTTCATCGCCTTCAACAATTATTGCGTACAACATAATGGCATCTATCACATCCTTATGATGAAGATCAGAAAAACGAGTAAGACTTCATGGAGCTAAGTTATCTCGCATATTATAACCTGCAAATGAATGCTTGTTTTAGGATGGGAGGTGTGTAGCGAAATATGCGAGAATAAACGCTCAATTCAGTACGATTTAGGCATAAAACGATAATAAATACATTAGCTCGCATGTGTCTGACGGTTGGCATCTTCGAAGCCATCAGCGCTGCTTTTTGCACAGTGCTAAGCCTATAGAACGATTTCACGGAAAAAGTTGACACGCTTTAGTTTCGTTTTCGACAAACACTACTAATATTTAACTTTTGCCCAATCTGCTGTATACACTTTGTAGTCTAGCCTTACAATTAACTATTGGCGGAAGTATACCGCAATATAGCTATCTGAAGTAACACTTTCTGTCAACTTTGTAGCAAAATCCATAGTAATCCTTACATTTTTTGGTAATATTACACGATACAATGCTAACTAGTAACGCACATTCTTAAACCCGCCCCGTCTACCCCGCTTCGATGACACAGTCTGCAACGCATATATTCACACTGCGAAAAAGCCAGCCAAGGTAGTACACGCAGACAGTTTTATTTCCTCCTAGGGTAGCATTTCTGATGTAACTAAAACAAGTAGTTATTGGAAAAAATACATGCTCGCAAGACGAAGGAGAGGAAAAATGGCGGACTTGTGCAAAATTTTATTTGACGATGGACGATGACATAAATTGGAAATTTTAAACCATTATGAAGTTCCCCATAAGAATTATATGGTAGTATGACGTAAAGTTAGCTGAGTAAGAATGTACTTTAAAATATATGATAGTCCCAGTATTAGAGAAGTTATTGAAGAAATACTAATATCTAAGAACACACGACCAGACACACTGGCGTTCCTGCTCATGTTTTTGGTAACGTTAGGGGGACGCGAGCTGGAAAAAGAGGCAGGGAGGTACATTCAAATTCGCTTAGGGTGAACAGAGTATGAATGGGAAAGGGGAACGGTAGGAGAAATGTAATCCTAAACGTGATATCTTTTGTATTGGGCATGACTAGAGCAGACGGGCCAATCGACCACCAGTTATTCAAAATTGTTTTCGGTTTTTCATTCAAACTGCATTTGAATTCAAGTAGTAGAACGTTACGATTGGCTAGGCTGGTAGATATTAGCAAAAGGCTTTGATTATTCATTGCCAGTTGAACTAAAATTTGTATACAGATACGCTGAAAAACAGCTTTGTTAATTTTAAACTTAAATAAAGAATAAATTCACAGTCTGTACAGTTCGTAGGAAGCTGCTGCCATTTCTTCACAAAATCAGCGTCATTTGTTTATATATTTCTTGATTGTGGTAAGGATATTTTATGAAATTTACTATGTTTGGTCCAACTACAAAAGTTAGATACTGCTTTCGGGGAAAAAGTGAAGGACATGTCGGAAGCAGACATTGTTGAGTCCACACATTAAACGGTATCTGACTGATGTATGTTGTTATGATTATGTTGACATATTATTGTATTAAAATAGATTAGTAAAGCCTCTGTGTTCAATGAACACTGTTTACATGCCTGAAGCAAATATAAGTGTAAAGAAAAGAAGAGAAGATCATATCACAGGAAATGTGGTTACTCCACATTATTTGTATGGAGGAAAAGTATGTGAACGTACAGTGGCGTATCTACTATCAGGACTTGAAGTGTGGTCACAACAAGGTGGGAGTCCTGTACGATTCGGGGCTAGTGCATTTGTAAGGCACGCGAGGCTGACCCCATACCTACATAGGAAATTAAGTGTTAGAATAAATTATCAGAGATAAAATGCCAGGGTGTCCTTTTGTACAGAGGGTCTATGTTCCTGTTGCCGGCTGGTGACAGGAAACCTGCTGAGTGCTTATAAACGCCAACCAGTCTCCAACCAGACTTATATGCTGTCGAATATCCAGTAGGAGCTTTGGCGAGTGTTGTACTTGAAATTTCTGCAACTACCCATCGTATTATCTTACAACAAGGACTCTCAGGTGAAGAGTAAAACCTCTGGGGCATCTCTGACATTTTCTTGTGTTTCAAAATATTACACAGGAATTTTATGGGGGTATGAGGAACTACAGCCCTCATATACAGTGACTCTCCCGGTAGATAACTAAAGTGAACTCTGTAATATTTCATCTAGGAAGGACATTTATAAATTAGATAACTAAAGTGAACTAATTTAATATTCCATACAGGAAGAACATTTATAATACATAATAACTTTTGGTTATTGGGCAGATTGTCCCAACAGTTTTAATTGTTCCTTTTCTGTAAACTATCTTGTTCTTATTTTCAAAGACCTGTCCACAAGCTATGAATGGACAGGCAAAATAAATTGTAAATATTCGTTCAAAGAAAAACTTAACTGCTAGTTATTAACTTTTTTTTATAGAAACTTAAAGTGTTTGATTGTTGTGTACCATCATTCATTTCTCCCCTAGACACTAGGTACACCATACACCAGAGCCAGAAGATTGACCGTGTGAGACCTAGGGAGGTAGCGTTAGGTTCTCTGTACATAATTCATCATCATCATCTATAGAGTCAGAGACCTACATGTGCTTGACCTCACACGGTTATAGCAGACACCTTTTCATTCTTTTTTAGGATACCATCATAACCTCCCCAGCAAAATCAACTTTGCTACAGTAATGTTATCAACAGGTTTTACCAATGTATGTCCAATCGATTTCCAGCGTCTCCTCCTTATCTCATGTTTCACTGGTACTTCTGTAATTCTTTTTATCAGTTTCACAGTTTTAAACTTGTCGTACCATTTCACTCATTCTTTTTTACATAATCCAGGGACACAACTAAAGCATTTGGCACCCGGGGCGGATCTTTAATTTGGTAACACCCCCCCCCCCTTCCCGTTGTGTTTCATATTTTATGCGAAATTATATACTATATATGTATCTACAATTTAGAGGGCCCCCGTGCACAAATTAAGTAAGAACCTGCTATAACAATGGGTGCAACCATCATTACCAATATACACTTATATATATATATATATATATATATATATATATATATATATATATATATATATATATATACATATATATATATATATATATATATATATATATATATATATATATATATATATATATATATATAATGTTACTCCTCCGTTTTCACACAGCTTTACGTTCATTAGTAAAACATTGCTGTGCTAAAAGGGAGTAACACTGGAACGCAGCGCTATTGAATCAGCACCACTGAATTGATTTATGACCTAAGGTTAAAATATTAGATTACGTAGATGGGTGTGCATCAGCAGAAGTAACAGTCACTTTTGGGTCTCTTTCAATTGTGAATTCCAATGCGTCAAGACGTGTATTTTATGAGCTCCTGCATTGAGTGGTTGATGTCTGATATGTGTGCATATTTATGGGCGTAAGATTGAGATATTGCATGCCATGATTCCATGTGTGAATAGACAGAGAAGTATCAGGAATTATTATTAACATTTTGACGATCTAGTCAAGTTATATTGTCGCGGACAGTCGGACTTAAATGGACGGCACATTTGCCTACCATTCATGTATTATTATGGCCTAGTACACTTGACATATGAAAGACGGCTTGTTTCATTATATCAAAATGTGGAGCTTCTATGTTGTATGGTGTCAATAAATTCTAAAAACACGTGAACCAGAAGTGATCTACATTCCTTTGTTGATGTAGCTGTTGTGAGTTTGCTAATTATACAGAATTCTGATCAACACATCATTAGAATGAACCGCAACAGTTATATTTGGTGGCCAGTATAAAGTGAGAATTTTAAACCACAGCACTTCATTAAAAATAACGGACCAGCCGTACTTTATCTGCAGATGAAGTAAATTCCCCAATGTCAAGGCTGTTCCTTCTTGTCGGTCTGATGGAATCCAAACGCTTAAGAACGAAATCAGTCAGAATTTTCATGTTCTAGTCGTTGTAAGAAGCCAATAGCATGCGTTTATACTTCAAAAGACTCTGGAAGACATCGTATTATCTACTGGTGGATTTGAATGTACGCTCACTAAAAGATTTTTCAATATTCGTCGTTGATTTTCACTGTCCATCTCGCACCAGTTTTTCCAGCAGAGTTCAAAATGGCCTGTTCGGCAGATGTCGCCCACATTTAGGAACCCGCTTCTTAACTGTGGGCTTTTGGAGGCACCTATTATGTCCTGCTCAGATGCTACCATTCCTGAAGGGGGGATCTCTATATAAGCTAAGTGATTTAGTAGTCGTAGTCTGACTGCAGTTATGGTTTTTTTCGGTAGAGCTCTTCAATTTTTATTGTATGTTATCTGTGATTTTTTTTTCATGAGCAAGGTTGGTGGGACCTTGGTTTTGGAGAACATTCCTCCTCGGAAGGGCCCGAAATTAAGACGTTCTTTAAGGCTCGTATTTAATCTTCTCGCAATGAATATCGGCTAAAAATGCTGAGTGATATAACGTTCACTCCGAGTTGATTATATTCACTATCTGTTATAGTTGTGTTGTCTTGCATTTTTCTGTCGTTTGTGATTGTTGACTGTCTTTACATTTAGTTTTCCAACACTATTGTTTGTATCTCGTTGCTTTGATCTTACTCTCGTTGATTTTATATATGGTTTAATGTTTTCTTGCGTCATTGTCTTGTCATTTCTGTAGTTTGTAAGCATCCATTTTTATTTTACACAACTTTAATGATTTTTTCTTTGTCATTGCTTTTTCTTAGCTTACAATACTGTCTCTTCTTGTCGTAGTCTGTGATTTCTGCTCCACATCTTGTCTTGTGTTTACAGGATATTTACAATTGGTTGATTTTGAACACTCTGTGCTCCTTATTGGTCAGCAGTGCTCAGGGGGGTATTGTCTATAAAAAGTAAATCATAAAAAGATATTATGTCTACTTTGTACTTCTTTATAAGCAAGGAAAGGAGCTTAGTATGGAGGGTGTATCTTTGAGAACTTTTGCTCTCACTGAGTATGAAAATGAAAAAGAAGACAAGAGGAGGATAGATGATATTGTTAAGAGGAAAGAGCACGTATGAGAGAAATAGAAAGAGATGAAAAACAAAAGTTGGCTGAGGAAAAAAGAAGGCAAGATGAGGTAGATGAAAAAGGGGGGCAAGCTGAGATAGGAGAAAAAAGGAGACAAGATGAAATAGAAAGAGAAGAGAAAAGAAGGCAAGATGAAATAGGAAGAGACGACAAAAAAGGCAAGAGGAAATACCTTAAAGGAAGGCTGAGAAAGAAAAATGATCAGCTTAGCTCAGTTTGAGCATGAACAGAAAATGGCTGCAATAGAGGTTAAAAGATTCAGGTTAGCGAACGACAATAAACAAAATAATCCTTATGCGGAAGGTTCTTCTGGGAAAGAAAAAACATTTTCTGCATCTTTTAACGTTCACTTGCCAAAATGTAACCAAAACACTGATCATATTTCATGCTTTTTACACCGTTTTGAAAGTATGTGAGGGACACAAATTTGAAAAATCCTCATGGAGTATTCATATTATGTCACTTTTAACAGGGGATGCATCATCCGCAGTGTATGCAATGGATGAAGAGAACAGAGAAAAGTATGATTCTGTTCGAGCATTACTTTTAAGAAAATATCAACTTGATGAAGATTGTTTTCGACAACAATTCAAAAAACTAATTCCAGACACCAACAAGGACTTTATTTAGTTTATCTCCTCAATCAAAATGTGTTTCAATAGTTGGATTGAATTGCTTAAGATTATTCGCACATTCAAGGACCTCAAGGATCTCAAAATAAGAGACAAGGTGGTGTCCTGCATCAGTTCTGATTTTCTGGCGTACCTTCATGAACGGAAACCAGAATATTTAACAGCCATGGAATTCCTGGGACGCCAATTAATGACAGCGCATTCTGGTAAGGTTGCCAGCAATTCTAATATTAATGAAGCTTTGGTTGTTTGTTCATCACGTACTGTGCCTATGAACAACACGAGACCTCGATCTCAGAGCGTGGATAGGAACTTTGGTCGGAGCTATGATCCCGATCAAAGAAATTTTCGACATGATTTTGATGGAAGTTCAAGACAACAAAACTACAGTCGATCAACCAGAGGTTGGTCTATGTTTGATATCTCATATCAAAATAGAGGCGACAGTGACTATTGCGGAGATAGCACCCAAAACGCACCCACCTCACATCATTATCCAACCGTGTAGATGTCCTAAGTACTCAAACAACCCTCAAAACGGTAGAGGTAACAACATAAATTATCAGGGCAATGACAATTGTTCTCGTTCTCGTAGAACAAACTGGAACTCTGGTCAGAATAGCAACACAGGTGTGGTAAATCAAAACAATGATAACAACAATCATGCTAATGCTGGTTCTGTGGACTTGTCTAAAACATCACAATGTTCTGAATGCAACCTTCTTTTTCAGCCAGATGTGTTGTCGAGGTTATGGTGTGAACGTCCTTTGCCCGCATTAGCCTCTCATGATGGTAAAGGTTCATTAATTTTCCACAGGGGTTTTGTGAATAACAATCTCCTTTCAGTTTTACGTGAAATAGTTTGCGTTACAGTAGGTGTACGTAAATCTCTAGTTGACCCCTCATACTACGCAGGTGAGGAAGTTAAATGTATACCATTTGGAGGAACAGTGGAACACTATCCACTAGCTGAGGTGCGTAATAACACACAATGTTTATCGGGTCAGATTAGGGTATGTCTTTTAAAGGATCTAGTATCGGATTTTATATTGGGTAACATTCAAGGCATTAAAGATTGTTCCACCCAGGATATAAATAAGCGGAAACGTCAGCAAAAGCAGTTTGACAGTGCTGAAACCACCAGCGCAAAGGTTAATGGCCACTCACAGAAAGGTCAAGAACATGTCGAAAGTAGAGAAGATGACATGGAAACAGTGGATGGAGTTCCAGCGATGAATAAAACATCACATCTCATATCAGGGCACACCTCTCTGGATAGAATTTTTAAAAATCGTCACAACAAAACATAAGTGCTCAGAGCCCGGCAAGGACAACAAATCTGTTCACATCCAAAAGGATTGCTGGGGGATAAAGGTGGATGTACCAAAGCCTGCATTTGCCATAATTTTTAAGGCGAACCATAAGGTGTGGCTATTTATTTTGCTAGCTTGCATAGTTGCTATGATAGTTAACTTTATTTTCTCATTATTTTGCATTGTGTTACAATGAGATTATAAAAATACTTGGGTTGATAGATCAAAAGATGTTGGACAGAGGCTTGCCCTGGTGTATGCTATTTTTTGCACTGACAGGCCTGGTATTCGTGACCAACGGTGCATTTGGGTACCCTGTTGCAGATTTGATGGCGCATGTACAACAAGATACCTTCAGGAACATTATCATACATAATGTTGAATATGTTAACAACCCCACTCACTCAACAGATGCCTTTATTCAATTCTACATCAATAATGATTCATGCAGAGTTGTCGGTATTGAGAATACATCTTATTTTCAGAACCATAGTCTCGATGTGAGATTGGTACTAAATTCAGTTCCACGCAAATAATAGTGCGTTCTCGGATAAATTTATTCCTTTGTCTTCTACATTTTTGGGTCTTGCTTATCTCATATGTTATTGTTTTGCAGAGTAACATCTTGGAAGACTTACTCTTTCAGCTGTCCAATATTGCTTACTTTATACTTTCTAAAATCCATATAGATTTCAAAGAAGTCTTTCTTAGGACGAGGAGTAGGTAACGGTTTTCTCAAATCTGAGGCTACTACTACTGTTTCTAAATTTCTCAATCTTGCTGTTCCTAACAGACAAAAAAAAAAGTTCACGGTCTTCTTGGATTGTTCAATTTCTACCACAAATCCATGCCACATTTTTCATCTATTACCTTAGTTGATCAGCGTTTCTCGCAAAGGGCTCACCTAATAAAATTGTATGGAGTCTGAGTTGGAAGGATGCGCTGAATCACTTTAAAAAAATTTCTTTCATCTGAACCAATCTTGTAAATACCTGATCCACGTTTGCCATTTATCCTCAGAACGGATGCATCTCAGGACGGCATTGGTGGCTCTTTAATGCAGCAGGAAGACGGAGTGCTTCATTCTGTATTGTTCGTCAGTTGCAAATTAACCAGAACGGAGTCCAGATATCCCATTATCGAGCTCGAGCTGTTTACGATCGTATGGACTGTCACTAAACTACTGCGCTATCTTTTCGGTGCTCGTTTCACAATTGAAACAGACCAGAAGGCACTCTATTATTACACAGCTCTAATCATAAAAATCCACGCGTCACACGATACGAGATAAACTTACGGGTCTTCGAATTCAACATTAGACCAATTAAAGAAGACGTTAATGTCCTATCAAATACATTATCCAGATGTCTTCCGTCATGAAACTCGACTGTTCAAGATTCTGACAGTTCCATTTGACGATTTGGCTGCTCTGCATGGAGACATATATATATCCTACTGGAACGTAATGAAATGGACTATCGTGCCTACAAATCTGCATATCACTAAAGACATTTATTCCAACTTTATATGAACGTTGTTAAATGCAGAAGGCTAAGCAATAATGACAGTTATCGTGAATGCTCATATGAACATTATTGTCTACACATGATTGATTTCAAGATGACTTCACAACATGGGTATCGGCGACTCTGAATGACACATTCTACATATGGAAATAATGGGACTCTAAACGACACGTTTCTATATGAGGCTCCAAAAGCGATAATGAGAAGCGTAATGACATTTTTCTTCATCAGTTTCAGAAGTTGACAAGATGACTCTGATACTGGTGACAATACATGTCATCCATTGAATACCGATACTCAGATTAACTCGGACTCAAAATGCCAAGTTTATGGATTAACATTGTTGTTAAGAACCAACCTTGGAATAGTGACACGGAAAGAATCCCACCATGAACAGTGAAAACTGAACTATATTTATGTATCAAAAACAATGAATACAGACATTTATCTCTTTTGAATAACATTTAGTAGAACATTACCAACATTTAACACACTTAAACATACTTATTGCTGTTACCAACATTTAACACACTTAAACATACTTATTGCTGTTACTAACATTTAACACACTTAAACATACTTATTGCTGTTACTATCATTTTGTTTTAATATCCATTTATTTGGTCATTTATCATTTGAATCTTAATTTCAATCAATGTTATTTAGATTAATTTTGCTAAAAATATTCACAATGTGTTTTAGCAATACCGTGTTTTCATTATATTACTAATGAATTTACATCTTAAAAAGACTGTGACGATTTGACTCATTACTGATATACAAGGTATTAACTACTCTTGTACATAACCCGGACTGCATGTGTTATATAAGATGGAGATTATTGACTATTTATGTCATTTTTCTTCACATACTGGTACTTGGTCAGTTTTTTCTGGGGGGGCGGGGGGGGGGGGGGCTGGGTGGTGTTACGCATCCGTTTTCACACAGCTTTGCGTTCATTAGTGAAACATTGCTATTGTGCCCGCTTCAGATAAATGCGCAAGTAGTTATATTGATTTTATTTTCAATCAGAGTTAATCTTTTATATGTTGTTGTTGTTCAAGTGCTACAGGCTTTTCGCCTGAGATGGAGATTATTGACTTTTGCTCATTTTTCTTCCCATGTTCATTCTTCCCTTTAGGTTTAGTGATAAGCAAAACAGTCTCAACATGACAACGTATATCCAAAAGAAATGCTGGAAAGTTCCAAAAAACAACACTGCAATAAATTAAACCAGAAGTTTATTGATCGTCATTTGACAAGCACTGGTATTTCCACAACGATATGATCGTTACTTACTTATAAACAAAATAGTGTAAAATCCAAAAGGAAAATATATCCAACAGAGGAAAAAATTAACTGGTCTTGATAACCTCAAAGACGAAGTTCACCTAACACTACAAACTACCTAGCACAAATTTCTATCTATCTAATTTCTAAGACGAAACTCGAACCTGGCTTGTTTAACACAACACAATGAATACCTAGCAAATCGCTGCCCTTTCTCGCATTTCTCCAACTTATATACAGTTACTTCTTTTTCCCGCCATTTATCACACGTCTCGCTAATTTTACACACGACTCGCTAATTTTACACACGACTCGCTAATTTTACACACGTCTCTCTGTTTTCGACATTTTGCACACGACTTTCTGTTATTTCGACTTTTTTCACACTGGTGATCTTTTCCACCTTAACAACTGGATAAAAAACCCAAGATCACACAACATTCATTTCACACTTTCTGTGCATAAAAACCCATTCATTATTATTATCTGGGATTGCCCTAAATTTGCCCTCTCAGAGCAGTGACTACCAACTGAACTTTAATGACACTGCGTTTTGTGCGAAAACACCTCATCTGCTTTTTTATGGCTGTCATTTCTATATGTACCATTACAGCACGTATGAATGCTAGTGTAGTGAGCCATGCGGTCACATACGGCGGGGCCACACAAATGTATCCCAGAGGGAGACATTTGCGTACTATCAACTAACTACCTCATGCTAGTGACTGTTATAAACAACTAACCTATTGGTAGAAGCACAATAGCTGTGTTCATCGACCTTGAGCAAGCCTACGACAGAGTTTGGAGAAAGGGACTTTTGCTAAAGATGAGAAGAATGGGAATAGGAGGGAAAATGATTAGATGGATACAGGCCTTCCTAACAAATAGAACCATAGCTACCAACTATGCCGGTGCAATTTCACGTAAAGGAACGCTGGAAGAAGGACTGCCTCAAGGCTCTCCTTTAAGTTGCACCCTTTTCCTCATCTTCATTAATGACCTTGCCAAACATCTGAATGTGTCGAAGGCACTGTTTGCTGATGACCTTGCCATCTGGACTACTGACAAATATCCCATCCTGGCAAAAGCCAAGATCAACAGAGCTCTCCTTACAATGTCAGTATATTGTGAGCTGTGGAAATTTAAAATCAATACGCAGAAAACTGTATACACCACTTTCTCCCGCAGCCACAAAATAGCAAAAAGGCCTATCAACATCAAACTGAGTGGGGAAACACTAACAAAAGAAGAGCACCCAGTCTATCTAGGAGTAAAACTGGACAGACAATTGAAACTAGATGGACACATCCACAACCTCAGGGAAAAAGCATGTAAGCGCCTAAACCTCATCAAACGGCTAGCTAGTACAAATTTGGGAGCGGAACTAAACCCTTCGTCAACTATATCTTGGCTATGTGAGATCAGCGATAGACTATAACCTCCCCCTCCAGACCATTGTGAGTACTAATACCATCTCAGCTCTGGACCGTGTGCAGAACCAAGCTCTCAGGTTAATTTGCGGAGGGATGAGATCAACACCCACAGCCGTATGTGAGATAGATGCCAATATAGAGCCGCTGGATTTCAGGCGTAAAAGAGCACTGACTGAAGCTGTAGAGAGATACAGGAGACAAGAGAAAGACCACCCAAACAAAGTACTTATTGGCACTTGGAAAAACACGAAGACTGAAACAACTATCTCTCCTGGACATAGCCAAAGAGGAAAATGATAAACACCATCTCCCGCAAGAGAGAGAATTGGAAAACAAATACTTTGGACCACCCCCCTTGGGAAAACTTCCATCAACCAACTGTCAAAACACAACTGATAGATAAAACGGCCAACAAGGAAACACTACCCACAATCTTGAAGACGTGTGCCTTGGAGACCATAAACAGCTACCCAACGTCAGCAATACAGGCCTACACAGATGGTTCAGCTTTCAAGACCACCTCTTTTGCAGGATACGACGTCTGCATATGGTACCTGGATGGATCCTCTTATGAGTTCTGTGACTCCTGTGGTGAGAATTGTTCAAATTATGAAGCGGAGGCTGAGGCCATCAAGACAGCCATTGAATTACTACACCAACAGTTTGACCTTATGGAACGAAAGCCATCAGATATAGTGATCTTCAGTGACTCCATGTCTGTTCTGGAAGCACTTAAACAGACTCCATATGAAAACAAAGACTTTTTTCTTATAGGAAGAGCGATTCACAACTTGATCACAGCCTACTCCATCAGTGTAACCCTACAGTGGATCCCTGGACACAGCGAAATTACTGGAAATGAGACAGCTTATAGACTTGCAAAAGCAGGAGCCTCTAAACAACAAAAGGACAGACCCTGCAGCATGAGAACAGTCAAACAGATTCTCAGAAACAACACAAGGGAAATCTGGCTGAACAGATGGGCGAACGGGCCGACTGGCCGAAATGTCTTTAATGAAATGACCTGCCCAAAAGACAACGACAACATAAACAGACTCAGCAGGAGAAATCAAAGTCTTATCTTTCAGTTCCGAACAGGACACGCCAGAGTCAAAAGCCATCTAAACCGTATCAACCCTCAGCACCTACCCATGTGTAGACACTGCTCTCATCCCTATGAAACAACCAGACACCTCCTCAAGGAGTGTCCATCACTCACAAACGCCAGGAAAAAACTTTTACAGACACCTCTGACAGTCACCAACTCACTATATGGAACGTTAAAACAACTGCAGAAAACCTGCACTTTTTTAAGAATGGCATTGGGCTGCCAAGAGCAGATATGCTCAGCAGCTATAGGATATCGACAACAACAACAACCTATTGGAAGAGGCTCTCAGAAAAAAATTTAAAAATTTGTTTTCATAAAACGAGGAATCCCTGTATATTTATAATGTGTAAAACGGGGGATACATAAAATTTGTTAATACACTTCGCCATTAAACAGTATTGATGTACACTACTTCTCAACAATATCAATATGAACAACGCTATGAATTAGTTATCACCATAATGTTAACTTACTTAATGCTAACATTTTCAAAAATAAATAATTGAATACGATTTTCATCGGTTGTGCAAACAACACAAAAAAAACAAACAAAAAAATACTTTGACAATATTCAACAGAAGTGACTAATATTCATTAACTATTTAACAATCTTAAATGTAGTAGCTGCAATGAACATCAGCCTAACATCATAGAACTAATGGTCAAACATCAGACCGTGGGACGCAAAAAATGTTATATATATATATATCATCATCTCATCTCATCCCGTAACCCGTCATGGGTCGTAGGGGTGCCATGGTGGAAGCATCAGCAGACAGGGTCCTCCACTGCTCTCTATCCTCAGCAATGCGTACAAGTGTGGAAAAACCGTGTCCTGCCCATTCTTTGATGTTATCAGCCCAGGATTTTCTCTGCCTTCCTCTTCTCCGTTTACCTTCGACTGTTCCCTGAAGGATCGTTTTCGAAAGGGAGTCATGACGAGTTACATGCCCAAACCAGGCAAGCTTTCGACGTTTCACTGTTGACAAAAGTGGTTCTTGGTGGCCTGCATAGGTGTTTATCTTCTCTCTAACATAGACATTTGTTTTGTGCTCTTTATAGCAAATGCGCAAAATTCTTCTATAACATTTATGCTCGAAAGCCTGAATCCTTCGCTCCGTATCTGCAGTGAGTGTCCAGCTCTCACACCCATACAAGAGAATAGATAATACAAGTGATTTGTATAATTTGATCTTCACAGGAAAACTGATGTTACTTTTCCAGATCACATTCAACCTTGTCATGGCAGCTGAGGCCATCTCAAGTCTTGTCTTGATTTCTTTAATTGATCTTCCATCACTGCATATAGTGGACCCGAGATATTTAAAGGTGTTAACTTCTTCTAACGTTTGCCCATTTAACGTAATGTTGGTTGGAACATGTTTCTTATGGCTATTCACCAATATCTTGCTTTTTTCTATATTAATTTCCATCCCATACGTTCTTGTTACTTTCTCCAGTCTAGAGGTAAGGTCTTGAAGTTCTGATTCTGATCCAGCTATCAGATCAATATCATCAGCAAAACGTAGGTTGCACAGAGGTCGGCCTCCAATCGATATGGTTGATTTATAATCGTAGAGAGCCTCTTGCATAATATGTTCTAGATAAATATTAAAGAGCACTGGGGACAGGATACATCCCTGCCGAACTCCTACAGTTGTTTTGAAAAATTCTCCAATGTCGTTGCTTGCAAAAACAGCACTGCTTGCGTCCTTGTATAGTGCTTCAATGATATCTATGATGTTGGTATCAAAATTGAATTTTTTCATTACTTGCCATAAGCCTTCATGCCAGACTCGATCGAAGGCTTTTGTGAAATCGATGAAGTTATGGTATAAATCGTGTTGATGTTGGAGATGTTTTTCGATAAGTAATCTAATATTGAAGATTTGTTCTGAGGTACTTCTTTTTGGTCTAAAGCCAGCCTGTTCCTCTGACAAGATTTCTTCTGATTTCTGTTTTATTCTGTTCAAAAGTATCCTTAACATCACCTTACTTGGATGACTAATAAGGCTAATGGTTCTGTAGTTCTTGCACATTTTTAGATTTCCTTTCTTTGGAAGCGGTATTACTAATGACTGCGTCCATTCCTTTGGCCATTTTTTTGTACTCCATATCTTCTGGCAAATTGTTGTCATGATTTTTACTATATCTGGTCCTCCATATTTCAAGAGCTCTGCTGGGATATTATCCACACCCGGTGACTTCCCTCCTTTCATCGAACATATAGCCTCTTCCACTTCTTCCCGTAATATTGCTGCATTTTCGAGTTCCCTGTTTTCGCACTTAATGTTGTTTAATATGCCTAAGTTAGTGTCAAGTTTACAGTTATATAATTCTTTACAATATTCTGTCCATCTTCTCATTACAGCTGTTTTTTCATTGAGCAGAGCCCCATTGCTATCTTCTATGACAGTTACCCTGGGCTGTTGGGGTTTTGATAGTTTTCTTAATGTGTCAAAAGCTGCCTTGCTGTTACCTTTTATTAGCCCCGTATTAATGGACTCACATTGATCAGCTACCCATTTTTCTTTGGCCTGTTTCATTTTCTTCCTAATATTTTTATTCACCATACTGTATTGCCATGCTGCTTCAGGAACCTCTTTCTTAACCTTTTTCATTTCTCGCCGTGTATCACATAACTTCAGAATGTCATCTGTAACCCATGGTTTGTTTATTTTCTTTCTTTTACCAAGTATTTCTGTTGCTGATTCAATGAGCACGTCTTTCATGTTCTCTGTGATTGAGTTGATATCATCCTCCAAAAAGTTGAGAGCTGCGAATTTTCCTCCAACAGTTGCCTCAAAGATTCCCGCGATTTCTGGATCTTTCAGTTTGTCTAAATTGAATCTTAACTGAGAACATCTGTTTTGATTATAGTTCTTTTTAAGTTTAAGCTTGAGCGTCATCAATACCATGTCGTGATCACTACCAATGTCGGCGCCAGGAAAAGTCCTAGTCTTGGCTTTATTAATACTGGACTTGAATCTTTTGGATACAAGAATAAAATCAATTTGGCCATGTATCTCAGTTTTTGGGGCATGCCACGTTGTTCTTCTTGATAACTTATGAGGAAATAGTGTATTTGCAATGGTTAGTTTATAGTTGCTGGCAAATTCTAGTAGCCTTAGTCCTCGATCGTTAGTTTCACCTGTCCCAAATCTCCCCACTGTACCAGCCCAGTGACCGTATGCATCTGGCCCTATTTTAGCATTCCAATCACCTAACACGATGAGAAGATCTTTCTTTGGAATTTTCTTAATTGCTTCATCCAGATTGTCATAAAATGTATCAATTGCCTCATCCTCATAGTCAGTAGTGGGGGCATATACCTGTATGATGGAGATGTTCTTTGGATGTGCTGCAATACGAATGGTGATAAGCCTGCTATTTATTGGGGTGCAGCTGATGACAGAGTTCAATCTATCTTTTATATATATATATCCACTATGACATGGGGTTATACAAACATGGCAATGTTAATCTATAATTTATAATAAAATATGAACTGGAGCTGTACGCTCTCGTAACTGTCAATATAGAACGTGGTAAACATAATACAATCATATGATACAGGCGACCCCATCCTGCCACTGCGGTCAGTGATTTACCAGGATGTACATGGGTCTTAAACACCAAAAATCTGGACAAGTTGTGGTGAACTGTCTATGCGTTCGTCGTAAAATCGAAATTTAGAATTATTAATGTTGAGCATGTAATACACTTACAAAGTATTTATTAACAAAAAATGTCTCTAATCTCCAGCTTATGTAATGGTCGTTACTATGAGGGAGAACAATACAGATACAAATAACTATCGGGTGGTGGAGTATGAACGATCTCAGTAACACACGAACCAAGTACCAAACTGTTTATAGTTTCGTCATCAAATAGAAAATCTGCATACAAATGCAAGTTCATATTAATGGACAACAATTGTCAAGAAAATATACTGAAGCGTTCCGCTTTACAACGTGACAATGGTCAGAAAAATACAGGTACATCAATATGTGATGTTTATTTCTCAATACAAGGTTTATCAACATGTGAACATATCCGTTACCATGTTAGCAATTTCGCATGGAATCGTCATGTTTTGCATGTAACAATGTAGTACGAGGTGTGTTCAAATGAAACCCGTCCCAGTGGCTTTATAACAAATATATGTAAGGTACATCAGCAGGAGTAGTAGAATTAAATACAGCAATTGTTATGAAGCAAGTATTCACTGGGGTTCTTTAGAAATAGTCACCATAGGCATTCAGACACGTATCCCACTGCTTGGGTAGACGGCCGATGCCGTCCGAGAAAAATGACTTTGGTTGCTTATTGAACCATTTGGTCCCCGAGGCCCTGACGTCTGCATCGGAGTACGAATCGTTGTCCCTTTAGAGATTTTTTTAAGGGTCCGAACAAATGAAAGTCACATGGTGCCATATCGGGGATGTAGGCTGGGTGTGGCAAAACTTCCCACCTTTTCCTTGCTAACGCTTCCTGCACAATGTTTGCAACATGTGGACGAGCATTGTCGTGCAACAGAATCACTCCACGCCGGGCCGTTTATTCTTGATGGCTGTATGCAGGTTGTCTAGTGTGTCTTTGTAGTGGATGGCATTGATGTTCACGCCAGGCTCTTTAAAGTCTACCAATAGAAGCCCGTCATGGTCAAAAAATGCGGTCAGCGTAACCTTACCGGCGGAAATCTGTGACTTGAATTTTTTTGGGTTTTGGTGATCCGGGATGTTTCCATTGCATGCTCGCTGATTTGCTGCACGGCTCAAAGTGGTGGCACCATGACTCATCGCTTGCCACTATGCACAACAGAAATGCATCACCCTCCTCTTCGTAATGCAGCAGGTGGTTCAAACCCCACCCCATGCGTTCTTCTTTATGGTGATTGGTCGCTGATCGACCTTGGACGGATTCCTTATCACACTGGCCATTATTTTAACGGTCTGCAGCACAACCAATGAATACTAGGAGAATGAACACTTAAACACTTGTACATTCATATGTGCTTATTACATCAGATGTGACGTCATCATGCTCCTCCTACGAATGTCCACTTGGCGCAGCACGGTCGGGTTTCATTTGAACACGCCTCGTATTTCGCCAATCCGCGAACTGTGTTGAATAGCATATACGTTTTACACAACGTTCAAAATATGTCACCAAGTCAAATTTTAGGCAAAAGTATATATGTCTCAGTTATTTAGTGGAGTTGGTGTACAAGGGGCTTGACATAAGTCTTGGGCCTGACCATGAAGGACATGTCACAGAGAGCTGAAATTTTGTATAGTGTTTATTCCTTTTCAAAATAGGCACCGTCTGAATTGACACACTTCTGCCATCTCTGCTTGACCTTGAAAAGACCTTGGGAGTAAAACACCCTATTTTTCAAACTAAACCAGTCATCACATGCCAGTATAACTTCTTCGTCGCTGTCAAAATGATTTCCTTTTAGCAGTTTTTTAAGATTTGGGAATATAAAAAAGTCTGATGGAGCCAAATCTGGAGAATATGGTGGGTGTGGAAGAATTTCAATATTCAAATCGTTGGCTGCTAGCTGCACAAGCCGTGCTTTGTGAGAGGTCGCGTTGTCTTGAAGCACAGGAAGATTTTGAGTGCGCGTTATTCCTCGTTTCCTGGTCACAACCTTTCTTAGTTTGGTTAGAAGATCTGCATAGGACTGTCCATTAACTGTGTTGAGACGAGGCAGATAATCTTTCAACAGGAAACCTTTGGCGTCCCAAAAAATAGTCAGCTTCACTTTTCCTGCAGATTTCTGCGCTCTCGGCTTGACACGTGTTGGGCAGCTGCACTTAAACTGTTGACACCAGTTTTTTTACCGAGGACAAGAATCACGAAACACTGGTTCCATCTCCCTGTGTATTTCTGTAGGTGTTTTTCCCTGAAACATCAGACATTTTATCACAGCTCTGGCCTCCTTCTTTTCCATTGTTTTGTCAAATCTTTGGAGCAGCAGATCCGGTCAATAGGGTACATTGCGCCGTGCACCGTAGCGGGAAAACCCATTGAAGAAACAAACGCGTACTTCACACATTCAGTGCAAATATAATGAACTTTAAATGTGCCAAATTTCATCTTCCTCCTGTGACTCCTTCATGGTCAGGCCCAAGACTTATGTCAAGCCCCTTGTATATTGGGATAAATGATGGGGTATGTACTCGGGGGTCTTAGGGGTGTTAGCTGTGTCAGTGGGGGTAACAATGTCCTCATTATCTTTTTCCGATGTCCGCTGTGGGCATCTCATCTTCTTGTACACATAGTATTTATACATTAAACCGCTTAAAATTTAAAACACCTACTAGCCAAATCAATAGTCCTGACACTCTAGCTAGTGTGTCGGATTATGGCCTCTGGTGTGTGGACAGTGTCTAATTCTGAAATAAGGGTAGACATATGTACTGACTGTAATGGAGATAGTCGAGGAGGGACAGTAGACATAGTCACTGGATTCAGGAATGCGAGAAGAGGGTTTCCAGACTACGGAAAAAGTATTTTAGAATTTGATAGACTCGTTAACATAGGTAAAGTCCTGTTGAATAGTGGGGGTTGCTCGGAACGGGGCGTCGATTTAGAACGATCCGTCTGTGATGGAGCATGCCGGAGAAGGTGACAGGAGATGGAAAGGCGTTTGGATGTGTAGGGAAGAGAAAATTGACGTCTGATTCGTCATACATCTTTGAGAAAGGGTCGTTGGCTTGAATAATGTAAAACGGGAAATAGGGTAGATGGATGTGAAAAAAAATAGAAAATAGAAAATAGGTCTTACTGAGACAAATATAAGGAGAAAAACCAACGTTGCGGCCACAAGGCCTTCGTCAGGGAAATTGAAAGAAAGTGAGATCTAAGAAGGACACATGAGAAAATAAATACATAAATTAAATAAAAATAGGTACTACACATAAAATGATGATGACCACATCACCCCTAGTGTGCCGATGGTCAAGAAAATACGGGCTAACACCATATGCCCAATATTCTGGGTGTAATAGTATCATTTACCCTTTTTACCTTTACTACCAGTAAAATCGGCTGCGATCTAGCGCGTCCAGCGATAAGAAGGCGCGCAACAAGAAATCAACTTAAATGTCAAGTCAGTCTTATTGTATTGCTCTGAAACATGAAGGACAACAAAAACAACAGCAACAAAGATACGGTCATTCAGAAATGGGTGCTTGCGTAGAATAGAAGGATTGAAATGGTATAAGACAGTCATCAATACAGAACTGATGACAAAAACTAGACAAGTGTCTGTGAAACAAGAGATGACAAGAAGACGCTGGCTATGGATAGGACACACACTGAGCAAACCTGTTGAAAGCATTATAAGGCAAGGCTTCCTCTGAAATCACATGGGAAAAAAAAGCAGGAGCAAACCAAATTCATTTGGAGAAGAGAACTATAGAATGACGTCAAAATGTTCAGGAAAACGTGGAAAGAACGTGTGCTTATTGCACGTGACAGGAGAACTTGGCACGTGACAGGAGAACTTGGCACGTGACAGGAGAACTTAGCACGTGACAGGAGAACTTGGCACGTGTTTGTCAAAGGCCTATGCTCCTTAGGGAGCTGCAGAGTTTTGAGTGACAAACAGTCACTTATCATCTCCCTTTGTCTGTCATGGGTCCATAGTCAGGTTCTCCTGCATGCAGCCAACTTGGTAAAACTGAGAGTTACGTCTGGGGGTCAAGTGACTCCTCCAAGCTAATTGTGCAATGCTATTTCATCACAGGGGGAAACCCTGGAAATGTGGATGATTGTAACAGTAAATGAGGGTGTATTAGCCTCACAGACAGACATTCACTTCGAACATCTGTATACTATAGCATTGTGCTTAGCAGGTGGTCATATAAGGATGACTCCAGATATGCCTTGATGCAAAATGGAGACGATATGTGATTGGAAATAACAAAATCATTGGAGAACAAGCTGAATACATTCGAGAACAAATGTCTTAAAAAACTCATGAACATCAGTTGGAAAGATCTCAAGACTAATCGACAAATAAGAGAAGACTCTAAGCAGAAATATGTCTCCGACTGTATAAGGAAAAGACGATGGTCATGTATCAGTCATGTCCTACGAATGCAAAACAACAGAATACCATTGCAGGCACTCACTTGGGTTCCTGAGGGTAAGAGGAAAAAAGGAAGACCAAAAGAAACACTTAGAAGAAAAATAATAAGAGAAGGAAGAACGTTGGGCCTAAATAATGTGCAAGAGTTAAGAGGAGTGGCGTCACAACGAACAACCTGGAGAGCACTGGTTTCTGCCTTATGCGCCGTGTTAGGTGCTTAAAGAATTTATTATTATTATTATATTGCAAGGTGACTGTTATACGTGGCACAGCAACCGACAGAATTAGGACTGAAGAGAAAATTAATAGCTTGGTAATATTTTATGTGCAGTCACACAAGGGATCTCCACCTGCTGGTTCATGCAAGCTGCAATCTGTGACCATCACACATCAGGCTAAATGGATTTATAAGTTAAAAGGCTCTGTTAGACAGACACCGTCTTCAAGTTAGCAATAGAGGTATTCAGGTACATATTAATGGGTTTTAGTTTTATGAAAATATGAATTAATCTGTTCCTCGATTTAACCGCCATAAAATAATCATTGGCAGTTTTAATTGTAAAACGTTCGTCAACAGTAAATATTAAAATGTTTATAGACAAATTTAAAAGCAGCGGTGGACGTTCTCAAACTTCCAATAACATATAATTTAAACATACAAATGGCCTACTTGATGATTTCTAGAACAGCGTGCTGAGAAAAGTGATTGCTAGATAAAGCAATTGTGGCGACGGACAGCATTTATGTAGTGTTGTCACAAGATGGATTTTGGAGCGACCTCTTTCCGATCCTTCTCTCTTTTACTACGGCAGTAATCAGTTACATTTTTATACTGATTTTATTGCGATTTTTTCCGAGTCGCACCATTTTCTTTCTCTGTCCACTGAAGCAGATATTTTGTATCAATATTCCTTCACTCCTCTCAGACTGTCACGGTTTGTTTTGAGGGTATTTTGCATGTGTGAATGTTCCCATGCTCCAGCGGGAGTTTGAGTTGTTGTAAGTTGGGAATGCTTGCCTTGTAATATTTTAGTTACAAGCAATGTTGTGAGCAGAGGTTAAGACAAGCTGCTGGCTATAGTCATGCGTGAATAAAGCTCAGTGGAGAGTGGAAGGTTTTCACGTGTTTGGTGAATACGAATGAAAGGGGTCAGTCAGAGAGAGATGTGTGTTGGGTCAGTAATGTGTTGAGTTAGTAGAGAGTTGAGTCAGTAGAGAGTAGACAGGAGACAGCGAAGAGCGTAGAGAAGAGAAGGGTGGATGTCTGTAGAGGGCCATAGTTGTGCAGTGGATTTATGAAGTAGCCTATTTTGTGGCCATAGATATTCCGAGAATCAGAGTGATTGTAGAATACTTGGGATTTGTTGTGTCTCAAATATTTGTAATGGCCCTGCGCCCATTGTGACGTATTTGTGATATTATATACTCACGGAGATTGATATGGTTGTTGGAGTTACTCCTTAGACAATGAGCTAGACGAGTGGTGTATAAGTGTTGTCTGACCTTCTACATCCACCCACCTACACCCTACTCGTCACACAGACATAAGTCTGTTTGTTAACCGTCCCTTCCCTAAAGCTTTGCAAGGAGCGACAGAGATAATATTAACGACACCAATGCTGGCTAATCGCGAGTGCAGGCGACATTAGGCAACCGCTTAAGACGGAAATCGCCAGCGTATTTGTCTAATTGCTGATAAGGCCAGTGTACGCGACAGATAAAATATTACTTGTCTGGATGACACATTTTGGACAGACAATGATGACCAAATTCTTCCTGTAAGACTTGCTATGACAAAAAAATTACCCCCTACACTTTTTATTTACAAACGATTGGACCTCTACATTATGTTCAAAATTTGTCCATGTCAGGAATATTTTTAAATCGCCCCCCTACATTTTTATTTGAAACGATTGGCGCTTTCTCAGCTTCATTACAAACAGATGCGGGGGCAGTACCGGAATATAACCTGACAGTTTCAGTGTTAAGACGCTGTAAAGATCGCTTGCCAAGACGACACAACCAGACCTTGCCAGAGTGAAGCCTAGAATTCAGAATTCCATTTTATCAGCCTGGACTTTTTATTGGAGTATTTATCAGGACTTACAAAAC
Organism: Oreohelix idahoensis; assembly: GCA_024509875.1. Classification (NCBI taxonomy): domain Eukaryota; kingdom Metazoa; phylum Mollusca; class Gastropoda; order Stylommatophora; family Oreohelicidae; genus Oreohelix; species Oreohelix idahoensis. Next base: position 135,127 of record JAMPIV010004483.1, read on the forward strand.
AGCCCAGGAAATCTCTATCATTTGAAATAAGGAAATCCGGAATATCTGAGGAAACTGAACACACGGAGTCAGAGAGGGAATTAAAGTTAAAACTAACGACCCCAAGTACTCGTGAAAAAGGCATCGGTTAGTGCTTAACGTCATTCATCTGAGCAAAACGTCTATGAATCAGGATTGGCGTATGTTGTCATTTTACATTATATATTTTCCTTACTGACATGTGAGCTAATATGTATATATTACCTTGTGAATATTAATAGGTGAAAATCGCTAGTGGATGTCCCAGTCATTTGAGGCTGGCAACCTCAGCGCATAGAATGATGATTTCATGAACCACCTCTGCACGGGCTGGCGACTGTTTTTTTTTTTTTTTTGCTATTTTCTTAAGGAGAACTAAACGCATCAGTAGTCCCAAGTTCCATGTGGAGCAGGCAAGGAAAGATGAAAGAAATGATGTACATTTTAATTATAATACTTACAGTTTAAAACCAGTGTAAATTTCGATGTTAACATATCTCATCTCATAATCGGAACCTCTTCTACCCCGTGAAATGAGGTGTAGAGGGGACCCAAGTGCACAAGGCCCATGGGCAGGACGTGTAATCGAAGTGACTTGGCAAACAGGTGATTAGCCCGTTGTGCGTTAACATATTCACTTTAAAATTAATGGAAGTTTCAAACTTTTCAAATCAGCGTAAACATAAATGAAAACATATTCAATTTATATTGTGAACACTTTTCAATCAGTGGAAATGTAAATGTAAACATATTCTATCTGTACTATTAAAATTTTCATTAAATGTAAAGTAACTATAAAAGGTATTCAATTTAAATGTAAAGAAAGTTTTCTCGCGAGGGGTTACAGTTAATTCTCATCGAAGGTAAATTCTGAGATAAATGGGATGGTAAAATAGAAAGGGGACACATAAGTATGTGTCGGGAAACGCAATACTCAGGAGAGCGTTTCGTTTCTATTCTGTTATCGTAGTTGGTAGTGGTACCAGTGGAAGGGTACTTTCTCTGGAACAAGAATGGAACAGTGGCCTGAGCTTTAAGACGAGACACCAACTTTATAGACTCTCCCTGACACTCCTGGGACGAGGTGCACAATACATCCTTGACCAGCGAGGAGCGTTATCAGTGATCAGTCCATCAAGAACCAACCCAGCGGGAGCAGGAACAACCACTGGCAGCTCAGTGCAATATATAAGCTGCCAAAGTGAATTTTTTCATAGAACCTACTATAAATCAATGATGAACCCTTTCTTTTAAACATTTCAATTATTTTCAAACTGTTAAAACTTAAGTGATTATTAAATTTTGTTATTTGTAATATTAACAATTCAACTTCGATTTAATCATTTTAAATGTACTGCATGTTTGTCTCAGTCAATTTACTAAACACTCTAAACAGAGCTATACCAGAATAATAAGAATTCCACTGAGTAAATCAGAGGTGGGGGCTTGAACGAGCTAAGATTAATCATTGCTTAATTCTTCACAAAAGTTGTCGCCAGATTCTAGAATTAACGTGCTAAGGCAATATAGAATTGTTTTCGCTTATCTGAATATCTTGTGATAACTCCGCCGAGATAGAAGCGTCATTAACCTTCTACTTACATATCTGCCAAGAGGAATCTTGTGCGAAGGTAGACACTTTTGAAGCCCATATTAGATACTCTTGACTTTTGGCCACTGTTGGACCAGTACTGCAAAGCAGGGGAGGCAATACCCTCAAAAGGGTATACACTTTTAAAGTAGTTATAGACCCTTTATGTCAATGTGATTGATTGTATGGTTTTGCGCACGTTTCTCTTTAGGACATGGCAATACTGTTTACTGAATTAATAGTGGCTTTTCCATTTCTATATCGATTTCCTTGTCGTCATTAAATGGATTATATTTTGTTTTATGTTTTATGTTGGGAGTTGTTCGTGGGTTTCACATACAGCCTTGCGCTGTTAATTCGTTCTTGACAAATCGAGCGCTTACTGAAAAAAGCGCTTCAATCAATCAATCACCCTTTAGCTCCCCGAGGAGCATAGGCCTTCAACAAACACATGCCAAGTCTTCCTGTCCTGTGCCATCCGCTCAAGTTCTTTCCATGTATTCCTCATCATTTTCACCTCTGTATCCAGTTCTCTTCTCCATGTGTTTTTTGGTTTACCTCTGCCTCTCTTTCCCTGTGGATTCCAGAACAAGGACTGCCTTGTAATGATATCAACAGGTCTCCTCTATGTGTGTCTTATCCATCGCCAGAGTCTTCTTCTCAACTCTTGTTCCACTGGCACCTGTCTGGTTCTTGTTATCAATTCCACATTTGTGACCTTGTCATACCATTTCAGTCCGATTCTATGCAAGCACCCGTATATAAACGTCTGTAGCTTTTTGGTTGTTGTTTTTGTTGCTCTCCATGTCTCAGAGCCATACAATAGGGCTGACTTCACATTTGAGTTGAAGATTCTTATGTTCATGTTGAACTTGGTTTCTCTTGTTCTCCATATGTTTCCCAATGCAATGAAAACTCCTCTTGCTTTTTGTATTCTTATTTTGATATCATTGTCTGTCGCTCCAACTTTGTCTATATTACGGCCAAGATATGTGTACGATTCTACCTCCTTTTGTGGTGTTTCTTCAAGATCAATCTTGTTAACATTTCTTGCATTTACTCTCATAATCTTTGTCTTTTCTCTGTGTATTTTTAGACCCAAATGTTGTGACCTCTCATCGAGAATTTTCATTTTCTCTTACATCTGATTATAGTTATGGGACAGAAGAGCCAAGTTATCTGCAAAATCCAGATCATCAAGCTGTCTAATCAGATTCCACTGGATTCCATTTCTGTTGTGTGATGTCGATGTTTTCATAATCCAATCTGTTGCTAGTAAGAAAAGAGATAGAGACAAGAGGCATCCCTGTCTCACTCCCGTTCTAATCCTAAACGGTTCTGTAAGTTGTCCTTCATGAAGAACTCTGCATGTCATGTCTTCATAGGTCTTCCTTATTAAGTTAATGATCTTCATGGGAACTCCATAATGCCTCATCAATTTCCAAAGTGATTCTTTGTCTGCAATGTCAAATGCCTTTCCATAGTCCACGAATCTGATGTATAGCGGTGGATTCCATTCCAGACTTTGTTCAACTAGTATTCAAAAAGTGGTTATCTGGTCTGTACAGGATCTGTTTTGTTGAAAACCTGTTTGTTCATCTCTCAGTTGCTTGTCTATGGACTCTTTTAATCTCTCCAGGATGATCCTGTTAAATACTTTTCCTGGAACTGATAGTAACATTATTTCTCTATAATGTGTGCATTTTCCTTCTTAGGCAACTTGACTAGATAACCTTCCTTCCATTCTGCAGGGATTTCCTCTCTCTCCCAGACTTTGCCAAGTAGTTTGTATAATATCTATGTAGAGGAATCAATATCTGTTTCGATGGCCTCTTGTCACAGAATGGATTGGGGAAACCCCTTCTTCTTCCTAATCTCTGGTTCACTACGGCAGCAATCGGTACATTTGTGGTACGAATTTTATTGCGTGCTTTCAATTGTCGTACTTTCTTTCTTTCTCTGCTAAGTAGCAGATATTTGATTTTTTTCAAATCATTTTGACACTCCATGTAGGTGATAACAATCACATTTTGCTTGATGTAGCACATATTTGCTGAGATTAGAGTAGGTGAAAACTAATGTGGGTTTGCTCAGTTTCGAATGATTCTGTTTGCTCAAGCTGGGCTGGGTAATAAAATTACTCACCCGTTCTCGGTTTTCCTTCGCTCGGGAAAAAGATAACAAGATTACCCGTCTGTGCGACACATTTGGGACGGACACGTATGATATAATCTTTTCCTGTCCACGATATTACTTTGTAAGACAGTAATATGTGCTACATCTGACACACGTTGTCGTATGAGTTTAACAACATGTTTGTGAGTTCGTCTGCAGGGCAAAAGGATGTTTACAGCCCATTTTCAGAAACTTAATGTTTGAAATTTTGCACTGGATGAGTCATGCAAAATATTCAAATCAGATTGGCTGATCATTTGAGCCCCATAACAAACTGATAGGGGTAGGACAGTGAATATAACATGGCGTTTGTTGAGTGTTCCTTCACTGTGAAAATTTACTCTGAGGAATCGATTGCCAAGAACAACCAGACTTGCCAGAAGAAAATTCAGGATTTCCATTTATCAGACCGGACTTTTATTGGAACACCTTGTAAGACTTAATACAGCCCAGACAATTCATTTTTATAAGGAACCGTACTGTGAGGAAACTGGACATACAGCAAAGAGGGATGTTTAGTGCTAAATTAACGATCCCAAGTACACGTGTTAGAGGCCTAACCCAGTGCCTTAACTTATTCATCTGAGCAAAAACGTCTGTGAGCCAAGATTGGCGTAAGTTGTGATTGTATATTCTAAATTTCATTACTAACATGTAAACTAATATATATGTATCTATTACCATGTGAATTTTATTGTGTGAAAAGTGCTAGAAATGTCCAAGTCATTTGAGGCTGGCAACCTCAGCGTATAGAATGATGATTTCATGAACCACCACTGCCAAGGGCTGGGGATTGCTTTATTGCTAGTTTCGTAAAGAGAACTAAACGCATAAAGTAGTCCCAGGTTCCATACCGAGCAGGGAGGGAAAGATGAAAGAAAGGATGTACATTCTAATTATAATACTAACAGTTTCAAACCAGTGTAAATGTCTATGTTAACATATGCACTTTAAAATTAATGGAAGTTTTAAACTTTTCAAATCAGTGTTAACATTAATGAAAAGATATTCAATCATTATTGTGAACACTTTTCAATCAGTGGAAATGTAAATGTAATTATATTCTATTTGAGCTATTAACCTTTTCATTTAAATGTAAAGTAACTATAAAAGCTATTCAATTTAAATGTAAAAGAAAGTTTTATTCCCAGGGATTAAATTTAATTCTCATCGAGGGTAAATTCAGAGATAACTGGGTTGGTAGAAAAGAAGAAAGGTGTCACATAAGTATGTGTTGGAAAACGCAATACTCAGAAGAGCGTTTCGTTTCTATTCTTTATCTTAGTTATTGGTGGTACCAACAGAAAGTACTATCTCTGGAACAAGAAGGGAACAGTGGCCTAAGCTTTAAGACGAGGGACCAACTTTGAAGACTCTCATTGACTTTTCTGGGAAACGAGCTACACCCTACAACCTTGACCAGCGACGAGCGAGAGCAGTGTGAAAAGAACCCATCAGCGGGAGCAGAAACTACTATTAACAGCTAAGTGCAAAATATACGCTGCCAAAGTGAACTTTTTTTCATCTACTATTATAAATCAATGATGAAATTTTTTTTCTAAACTATTCAATTATTTTCAACCTGTTAAAACTTAAGTGATTATTAAATTTTGTTATTTATAATTTTATAAAGTTAACTTCGATTTAATCCTTTTTAATGTACTGCATGTTTGTCTCAGTCAATTTACTACACACACTCTAAATAGAGCTATACCAGAATAATCAGAATTCCACTGAGTAAATCAGAGGTGGGGGCTTAAGGAGCTAAAATTAATCATTGCTTAATTCTTCACAAAAGTGGTCGGCAGATTCTAGAATTAACGTGCTCAGCCAAAGCAGCCTTGTTTTCGCTTATCTTAATTTCTTGTGAAGACTAAATTTGTGATAGAAATGTCATTACCCTTCTATCTACATCTCTGCCAAGAGTAATCTTGTGCGAAGGTAGACACCTTTGAAGTCCCATATTAGATACTCTTGAGTTTTGGCCACTATTGGACCACTACTACAAAGCAGGGGAGGCAATACCGTCACATCTCTGCTGGAATTCGTTCTGGACCAGCTGCTTTTCCATCTGTCAGAAGCTTTATGGCTTTCTTTATTTCTCCTCTTCTGCTGGCTGGATGTCTGGGGGATTAGTTGGAGCTGGTCTATTGAGAAGTTCCTCAAAATATTCTGTCCATCTCTTCATTTGTTCTTGTATATTATTAAGCATATTTGCATTCTTAACTTTTATGAGATCATTTGCTTGCTTATATTTCCCTGTTAGCTTCTTTGTGTTGCTGTACAGGTCCCTCATATTTCCTTTGGCTGCAGCTTCCTCTGCTTCCCTTGCCAATCCTTCAATATACTTCCTGTTGTCTCCTTTGATGTTTCTTCTTACTCTTTGTTTGCTTCTATGTACACTTCATGAGCTTTGGCGTTGGAGCTTCTGGTTTTGCTTCTGTTTAAATCTGCTTTCTTGTTTTTCCTGTCTTCTATCTTACTAATGGTTTCTGTTGTTATTCATGCTTTGTGCTAATGTTCTCTTTTTCTCAGTACTTCTTCACATGTCTCGTTCCATATATTTTTTACTTGTTGCCAGTGGTCTTCCGTATCTGTTTCATCTTCCAGCTGTTGGAGTACTTGGTATTTGTTGGATACTGTGATTGAATATTTTTCTCTTATTTCCGGATTTCTTAGATATCCCACATTATACTGTTGTCAATAGTTATATGCTGTTGTAAATTTCTTGAGTTTTAATTTTATTTTAGCCAACAGAAGACGGTGGTCTGATACCACATCTGCTCCTCCACATACTTTGACATCATGCTTACTTATTCATATGTGATCAATCTGATTCTCAGTTCTGTGGTCTGGTGATATCCATGTTGCTTTATGTATTCCTTTTTGTGGAAATATGCTTCCTCATATAGCTAGTTGATTTGAAGTACAGATGTTAGCTAATAGTTCCCCATTCTCGTTCATCATACCCAATCCATGCTTTCCCATGATGTCTTCAAATCCGGTGTTGTCGGTTCCTATTTTCGCGTTTAGGTCTCTCATTAAAATTGTGATGTCTGTCGTGAAATTCTAAATCCACATATATAAATTAAAAAGTAAATGTAAAGCCTAACGCATTAATTCAATAAAAGGAAAGAGGAATGGTAAAAGAACAGTGCTGTCACAATGACTGTACTCGAGATCCCCCTTTTTCTACTTCGTCTACATAACTGAAACGCTTCCAAGTTTGATAGTAAAGCCTACAGCAGCATACACGCGTTTCAAAAAAAAAAAATAAAACCGGTACTGTGTTTCTTAGAAAACCTTGAGATACGCACACTGCTTAATGACCTAGATTAATACTAGCCTTAATTTCATTTTATACACTGCGTAATGAAAAGACAGACGAACTTAGAAGAGAGAGATAGAGAGAGAGAGACGGAGGAACGCATGCAATACTACCACAGTCTCGCGATTAATATTAATGCCACCCCCAACGCGTAAGGCATGAAACACTAACTTTTTTTCAAATAGACAGTGATAAAAAACACTACCAATACACGGTTAGGTTTTAAAAAACATGTTTAATGCTTATTAGGAAACATGACATTATAATGTTTTACGTCTGAAATCCTGACAGTACAGATGACACCCCATCGTATCGAAGTGAACAGGAGGTAGAAGAAAATACATATTTTGAACGCAGCCACTTAGCCCCATTAAATTTATATATTTGGGTTCCTTAGGACTTGCTGACAAAGAATATGTTAAGTGTTACGCAAATAGTCTAGGAATTAACAAATTATAGCCAAAATAAAATAGTGGGGTTGTCTGACAGCACCAAATCATAATTGCTCAGTGGCATGTTTTGAAACCACTATTTTACGGGAAATAGGCCAACAAGTTAAATCCGATTTGATTGGCTAGAAGAATATGTAAGCCTAAACATGATTAGTCGATTGCAGATACTATTTTTGGTTGTTACGGGAAACGGTAGGAAGGGTACTTTTTTCAAATACTTTTGTAAACATGGTCTTATTGGTTAGACCATTTGATATAGTCAATTAGGAGCGTCTGTTCAGTGCCACATTTTGAAAATAAACTTACTGAGAAGCAAGTGCGTTGAGATCCAGCTCATATTTTTCTTATGAAAGCCTGGGCAGAGGCAGATCGGAATTGTGCCATAACTCATTGCCATTCAACGTATTTTGTGTATTATTTCCATGAATTGTGGTAAGCTAGAAATATTTGATATCTTTTAGATGAAAATTGAATGTGAATTGATAATTTATGTCTGTATATGTGTGTGGTTCAGTAGCAAACATGAGGCAAAGCCTAGATATTGCTCCAACCTGAACAAAACTTGTCGGAGAGTAGTATAACTGCATGGGATTGCCAATAGTACTATGACACCTATCTTATTGTATAGAAGGAATTACAGCTGAAATTGCAGAGGCGTTGTAATCATTAAGGAGAGGAATACTAGTGAATGTTATTACATGAGAAGCTAACAGTTGGCCTACCGCGCTGAACTCGGTGTTTGTTATGTATTGTGCTCAGTGTGGAAATAGATTATAAATTAGTTCTGAAGTAGGAGGTACAACCTTCTTATTTCAGGGACAGTGGTACTAACATATTAAAAGCAGCACCTGGTCTGAGTTTTGCTGAATCCAGAGGCTGGTAGCAGACTCCTTAGTCAATATATCGACCTGTGTGGTGTCTCAAGAACACGGTGAAGCAAGCGAGCAGTGGAGACTGTTTCCTGCCGCCCACACAGAAGTTAAGATTCTGTGGCCAGAGCAGCTCAATCTTGTGTATACCCCCTCTACAGTGACTTTACCTTAAATCTAGAGGGACATTTATTAGTTTCAAATAAAAAGAAACTGTGAACTTTCCCAATATTATGTCCACGAGAAACAAACACTTGAAGTCATGATGACACACAACCACATAGCTTGAAAAGCCAGTATTACCTCAGAGTACTACAGCACAACTTACACACATATTGCAATAATAATATATGTCAATACAAAGATTCTATCTATAAATTGTGTACATATAACTTGTGATTACATTTGATTGTGATTCCTGGTTCACTTTGTAGTTGAATCAGGATATCTAATATTTGAAGGAAGTAATACATATATATTTTAAAACTTTAACACTTGACTCATTTAAGATAGTCTTATAGAGTGTTCTATGTATGTGAGTGTCACAGTGTTGTAAAGTATTGTGGATTAAATTAAATTGTGTATCTGTCTGTTGGTTGTTGTGAACATACACTTCATCATTATCATAACCCTAGACATTCAACGTAGTCATCACAATATTCCAGAATAGGTCTGACTGAGGTATAAATGTGGTAGCAAGTAAGGTCATCTGTAATACACCACACTATTAGATACAGATACCTTCACAGCTGATCTCAGTCAGTACACTAAGTCCCCTATAAATATTTATATCATCCCACTTTACCACAATGTCCTTTCTTTTCTTTGTGTCCAAGAAATTTTGTAGTCTGGTGTAAAATTATATTTACTTCCTTTTTGGCTTATTTAAACCTTGCTGTTATAATTCGGGGTCCCATTGCTTCCCATTCTATACGAGCCTAGTACGCTTCCCTAGACCGCATTATAGCCACCCCTTTACTGTGGTGGGCTCTTTCCTCCTCATGTCCAGAGGACAACACCATTTCTCCTGTGATCAATCTCCTCCTCTATATGCCCTTCCACCGTGTCTCGCAGAGACCCAGGATATCAATCCTGTAGTTTGTCATTTCCGCTGTTACCTGTGCAGTTTTCCCTTGTTCACAATAAGTGCGAACATCCCAGGTGACAATCCTGGAGATTTTCCTAGACGAAAAAAATGTTAGTCGGAAACCCAGACTCCTTTCGGCTTTCTCTGGGTTGCTTCATGCGCCTCTTTTCCAGAGGACCTTCTTCCGTCTTTTGGTAAAATGTTTTTTTACGGGATGGGGTAACCAGCGGGTGGAAAAAAAGCGCTTAACGATTTTTAATTTCCCATAAGAATTAATAGAAAACAAATTAATTCGTTCCCATAGTCTAGAAACCTGTATACAAATTAAGTAGAAAGTGATACAAAACAAAAACTAAATAGTCGACGCCATTTATTATATTGTATATATTATATTATTATTATTGTATAATAACCTGTACAGCTAATGGTAATCCTATTTAAAAAATAAAGAAAGAAACAATACACAAACTACGCTATATTACGAAAAATAATGATGCACATCAACTGTCCAAAGAAAAAATACATATACTTAAATTCCGAGCGTGTAGATTTGTTGATAAGGTTCTAAGCAATCCCAAGGCGATGATAATGTGAGGACGACACACAAAACAGACACACTTGGTTCAGGTATAAGTAGGGCAACCGGCTATACACCGTCAACAAGTAAGGCTCTTGTGTTCCACTTTACGCCGTGTCGAGCATCACGCAGCATCCAGTATCCCACATATAGCTTCTTCTGGTCACAACACAGTTTCCCACATATAGCTTCTTCTGGTCACAACACAGTTTCCTATAGATAGCTTCTTCTGGTCACAACACAGTTTCCCACATATAGCTTCTTCTGGTCACAACACAGTTTCCTATATATAGCTTCTTCTGGTCACAACAGGTTCTCACATATAGCTTCTTCTGGTCACAACACAGTTTCCTACAGACAGCTTCTTCTGGTCACAACACAGTTTCCCACATATAGCTTCTTCTGGTCACAACACAGTTTCCTATATATAGCTTCTTCTGGTCACAACAGGTTCTCACATATAGCTTCTTCTGGTCACAACACAGTGTCCTACAGACAGCTTCTTCTGGTCACAACACAGTTTCCCACATATAGCTTCTTCTGGTCACAACACAGTTTCCTATATATAGCTTCTTCTGATCACAACACAGTTTCCCACATATAGCTTCTTCTGGTCACAACACAGTTTCCTATATATAGCTTCTTCTGGTCACAACAGTTTCCCACATATAGCTTCTTCTGGTCACAACACAGTTTCCTATATATAGCTTCTTCTGGTCACAACACAATTTCCCACATATAGCTTCTTCAGGTCACAACACAGTTTCCTACATATAGCTTTTTCTGGTCACAACACAGTTTCCCACATATAGCTTCTTCTGGTCACAACACAGTTTCCTATATATAGCTTCTTCTGGTCACAACAGTTTCCCACATATAGCTTCTTCTGGTCACAACAGTTTCCCACATATAGCTTCTTCTGGTCACAACAGTTTCCCACATATAGCTTCTTCTGGTCACAACACAGTTTCCTATATATAGCTTCTTCTGGTCACAACACAGTTTCCCACAAATAGCTTCTTCTGGTCACAACACAGTTTCCTATATATAGCTTCTTCTGGTCACAACACAGTTTCCCACATATAGCGTCTTCTGGTCACAACACAGTTTCCTATATATAGCTTCTTCTGGTCACAACACAGTTTCCACATATAGCTTCTTCTGGTCACAACACAGTTTCCCACATATAGCTTCTTCTGGTCACAACACAGTTTCCCACATATAGCTTCTTCAGGTCACAACACAGTTTCCTACATATAGCTTCTTCTGGTCAGAACACAGTTTCCCACATATAGCTTCTTCTGGTCACAACACAGTTTCCTATATATAGCTTCTTCTGGTCACAACAATTTCCCACATATAGCTTCTTCTGGTCACTACAGTTTCCCACATATAGCTTCTTCTGGTCACAACACAGTTTCCTATATATAGCTTCTTCTGGTCACAACACAGTTTCCCACATATAGCGTCTTCTGGTCACAACACAGTTTCCTATATATAGCTTCTTCTGGTCACAACACAGTTTCCTATATATAGCTTCTTCTGGTCACAACACAGTTTCCCACATATAGCTTCTTCTGGTCACAACACAGTTTCCTATATATAGCTTCTTCTGGTCACAACACAGTTTCCCACATTTAGCTTCTTCTGGTCACAACACAGTTTCCTACAGACAGCTTCTTCTGGTCGCAACACAGTTTCCTACAGACAGCATCTTCTGGACACAACATATAGCTTCACAGCAGCAAGCAATTGATGAAAATAAACATCAAGATAGGCACCACCGTTTGACTGACTGTCCAGGTAATAAGTTATGATTAAACAACTCCAACAGCTAGTTCAGTCTCCATGGATTTATATAGCAACAGATTTCACAATGAGCATATTCGGACACAGGAGACATCAAATCCATATTATTTCACAACCACTCTGGTACTTAGACAAACTAAGCTACTTCATAACTAAATCTGCTTCACAACATCACTGGCCCTTTAATCGCACACTTCTCTTCTCTAGCCATCCGCCCTTCTCTTCTCTACGCTACCCGCTGTCTACTGTCTACCAACACTCATCTCTGTTCATTCGTCCCCTTCCTTTCATGCTCACCAATACTCGTGAAACTCTTACACACTTCACTGAGCATCATTCAATCGTATATAGCTTGCAGCTTGGCTGAATTCAAGCTCACAACATCGCTTGTGGCAAAAATAACACAGCGCAAGCATACACAACTCACAACAACTTAACATAGCAGTTAAGCTCCCATTGGAGCGGAGGATCATTCATACAAGCAAACAAACCCAAAAACACTCCTTGACAAGAAGCATGTGGTGAAGTTCGACTTGGGAAGAAGGTTTGTGGTCATCTTGGTGGACAGAAGAAGAAAATAGAAAATATGAGTTTAAAAAAAGGCATGGAAACAATGCTTAGAATTTAAAACACAGCAGTAAAAAACAGAGAAATGTAGAGAATATGCGATACTCAGAACAGAAGCAAAGAGTAAGGTGCTAGCAGCAAAATAGAAATCCTGGGAAGAATGTAGAGTAAAGCTACAAAAAAATGACAAACTGTTCTACAACACCCTAGAGAACAAGAAGCAGGAAAAATAGTGCCTCCTCAAATACACAAAAGATCCAAGAAAAATTGCTTACTACCACAAAGGAAGTGATGAAAAGATTATTTCTCAGAGCTCCTTGACTGTGAGCAAGGTCAATCCTCAGAAATGATAACCACTATCAAATTTGGATGAAGTAGATGTTCTGCCTTCATCGTGTAAGTTACGAGTACAACGTTGCCTAGCATAATTGTTTGGTGAACAAGCGACATTTTGATAAACGTCCCCGCATCGGGCAGTACATTGCAACACTAACATTAATTAAACCAGCTGGCACGTAATCGTTAGGCCGACTGAGCAAATACTAATTCCCCTCGGTTTGCGAGAAAAGGGCTTGCGTTAAACACATGACAGCAACGGAACTATGCGTTTGAGATATAAGATACGCAAATAATGAAATCCAAGGCCCGTGAATAGTAAATAATAATCGTAATATAGTATTTGGAAGGCACTCACAAGAAAGAAGGACGTAAACACTAGACAACACATACATCTGCTTTTAGCTTATTTCTTCTACAATAGATATCGCTCAAGGAATCCGTGCGGGAACCGCTAACTGATCACGCAAAAAGACTAAGCAGAACATGCGATTCAAACGTTTTTGCACTTGCAACTTTGCTGCTGTAGCAAGGCGATGTGGTTTTTGTCAAATGACAAAGTTGAATGCGGAATTAAATCCCTTAGGCCCCCTATGGTAATCTCTCGTAAGTAAAAAGACCTACTTAGGACACAAAGAGTGAATGAGAGAAGGTGAATCCTCACTGAGATTAAGAAAGTTGCAGCAGGTATTCTGATCTACAGCGACAGCTTCACTCTGGAACCCCGAAACATCAAGAAAACCTTCCGGTTCAGCTGGAAGAAAGCAATGATACACTTAAACACGCACTGCACAAAAGATATAAACAAGTAATAAACATAGATGAAAACTTTATTACCTAATTATATATATATATATATATATATATATATATATATATATATATATATATATATATATATATATATATATATATATATATATATATATATATATATATATATATATATATATATATACAACAAGAGCACGTGACTACTTTATGCTTGCTTTCTATAAGAAGACGAGATGCAGTGGTGGATTCGTGCTCCTTAAAGTGCGTATAGGAGAGTGATAATGCTGATTATGATTATATATGGCCGAAAAATACGGTATCAAAACCGGCTTTCCAAATCAGACGGCTACCAAGACTTCAATGACCTATGCCTTCTTTTTCGCCAAAATTCAACCTCGTCACGTGACATCACATGACGGGTTGTTTGCACGGGAACTCAAGAATATCGAGTTTCGTTTACGGCCCAGGAAAAAATCGCTCAGCTTACAACCAAGCGTACAAGTCGAAACGGCAGTAAAACGTGCCGTCACACACACACACACACACACACACACACACACACACACACACACACACACACACACACACACACACACACACACACACACACACACACACACACACACACACACACACACACACACACACATATATGAGGAATATAATACACTCTAAGGACTGAGGGCTCTCTTATCTCATAATTCCCATGTATGTAAGCCTCCTGTTGTTTTTCCAATGACTGATGAGCAACGAAGATGGAATGAACGCTCATCATTGAATTATAAAACTGTTGTCAGATTAGACTTTTGATAACTTTAGTAGATTCTGAGATACAGAAGTTCAAATTTAATATCAACACTTCTAAGACATTTTTGAAAATGTGCGGCATTATTTGCAATAAATCAAGGTGAGATTTCAAAAATCTGATCTAAAAAAGTTTTACTATGTAAAGGAATGTATTTGTGCCAAACGTCATGTTGACTGATTCAGAAATTTACATGTTATAAGAAAAGTAGTAACATAAAACAAAGTTATCGTTATCAGATGTTCATGGATTTCAGTACAGGAAAAGTAAAGTTTCTAAAGAAAAATCAAATTCACAAAATCAAAATACACCTACTTAGAATGTGTTCTGGCAAATGATTTTAACATATTCAGATTCAAGAGAATACACATTATTCGAATATAGAGTAACCCATTTGTTCATTTTTGTCCTATTTTGACTTAAAATGCGCTGTGGCTCTTCCCCTTGAATCTGGGTCAAAAAGTGTCTCTCATCAATGTGTAAATAAGTTAGTCCTTATAGCTCAGCCTTTAGTATTAATCTTCTTCTTAGAAACATAACCGCTGACGGACGAAGCAGTCAGTGGCCATCACGCCAGGTGGCTTCTTGTATGGCAGCAGTAAACTGCTTCAACTATCCTCGATCGGCGGCCATCCTTCGTGCAGTGCCCCAGCTCTTGTTCATTCTTTGCATCTCGGCCTTCACAGTTCTCCGCTAGGTTATTTGAGGTCGGCCTCTCTTTTGCTTTCCTTCAGGGGTCAATAGCATAGCCGTTCTTGTGATGGCATCGGGGTCTCTTCTGATGACGTTGCCAGCCCAGCTCCAACGTCTGCCATATATGATAGTGTGCATGTCCTCTTGGTTGCTACGAGTAAGCAGTTCTTGGTTAGTGATGGTATTCGGCCAAAGAATTATGAGAATTTTCCTTAGGCAAATTGTGTGGAAAGAGGACAATTTCGACATGTCCTTCTCTGTTAATCTCCAGCATTCCCCAACAATAGAGAAGAACAGAAAGTAAACAACCCTCAAATAATCTTAATTTAGCGTTTGTGTTGTACTTGGAAGACTTACCGATGTTGCTTAAACTTGCAAATGATGTTCTCGCTTTATTCATGTGTTCTTGATGTCTTTGCTTGTTCCGCCGTCTGGTGTTACTATGCATGCATCCTAGGTTGGTGAATGTGTCTGTCTATTCTAGCTTCTGGTTCCTTGTTGTTATGGGCTCAGGATTGCCCACATTGAGTGTCATGACTTCTGTCTTCTTTAGTTTGATGTTCAGTCTCGTCTGTTAACTATTCTATTATACATTAACAGAAGATGGCAGGCCCTGAAATAAAAATAAAGAAGAGAATAGAAATGATCAAAGCTACATTCTACAACATGAGACAAATATTAACATCTAAATAAATAACTCACACACTAACACTAAGAGTTACGAAGTGTTATATGTACTCTACGTATTTCTGAACATTTTAGAGCAGTATTTCTAGATTTTTTAGAGCAGTGTTTCTGAACATTTTAGAGCAGTGTTTCTGAACATTTTAGAGCAGAGTTTCTGGATCTTTTAGAGCTAGTTTCTAGATCTTTTAGAGCAGTGTTTCTGAATCTTTTAGAGCAGTGTTTCTGAATCTTTTAGAGCAATGTTTCTGAATCTTTAAGACCAGTGTTTCTGAATCTTTTAGAGCACTGTTTCTAAACCTTTTAGAGCAATGTATCTGACCTTTAGAGCAGTGTTTCTGAAACTTTTAGAGCAGTGTTTCTGAACACTGTAGAGCAGCGTTTCTGAACCTTTCAGAGCAGTGTTTCTGTATCTTGTAGAGCAGTGTTTCTAGATCTTTCAGAGCAGTCTTTCTAAATCCTTTAGAGCAGAGTTTCTAAACTATTTGGAGTAGAGTTTCTGACATTTAGAGCAGAGTATTTAGAGCAGGGTTTCTGAATCTTTTAAAGCAGAGTTTCTAAACCTTATAGAGCAGTGTTTCTGACCTTTAGAGCAGTGTTTCTGAATCTTTTAGAGCAGTGTTTCTGAACCCGTTAGAGCAGATTTTCAGAATCTTGTAGAGCAGCGTTTCAGAACCTTTTAGAGCAGTGTTTATGAATCCTTCAGAGCAGAGCTTCTAAAACTATTAGAGCAGAGTTTCTGAAACATGTAGGGCAGTGTTTCTGGATCTTTTAGAGCTTGTTTATAGATTTTTCATAGCAGTGTTTCTGAATCTTTTAGGGCAGTGTTTCTGAATCTTTTAGAGCAGTGTTTCTGAATCTTTTGGAGCAGTGTTTCTGAATCGTTTGGAGCAGTGGTTCTGGACCTTTTAGAGTAGTGGTTCTGAATTTTTTAGTGTTTCTGAACATTTTAGAGCAGTGGTTCTGAATTTTTTAGAGTAGTGTTTCTGAACATTTTAGAGCAGTGTTTTTAGATCTTTTAGAGCAGTGTTTCCGAATCTTTGAGAGCAGTGTTTCCGAATCTTTTAGAACAATTTTACTGAACCTTTTAGAGCAGTGTTTCTGAATCTTTTTTGCGCAGTGCATCTGAACCTCTTAGAGCAGAGTTTGTGATCTTCTAAGACAAAGGTTTTTGTCCATTTAGAGCAGAAATTCTGAACCTTTTAGAGCAATGTTTTTGAACCTTTAAAAGCAGTTATTTTAAAATCCATTTAGAGCAGTGTATCTGAACTTGTTAGAACAGTATGTCTGGACCTTTTAGAGCAATGATTCTGGACCTGTTAGAGCTGCGTTTCTGAACATTTTAGAACAATATTTCTAAAATTTTTACAGCAGTGTTTCTGAACATTTCAGAGCAAAGTTTCTGAATGTTTCTGAGCAATATTGAACTTTATAGAGCAGAGTTTTTGAACCTGTTAGTTACGAGATTTAGAATATTTTAGGGCAGTTTCTAAACCTTTTAAAGCAGAGTTTTTAAGCGTTTAAGAGCAGTATTTCAAAACCTTTTAAAAACGTGTTTACAAATATTTAAGAGCAGAGTTTTCCAAACCTTTTAGAGCTGAGTTTCTGAACCTTTTCAAGCAGAGTTTGTGAATCGTTTAGAAATTTATAAAAGAGTATGTCAACCTTTTAGAGATGAGTTTCTTAACTTTTATAGTAGAGGTTTTGAACCTTTCGGAGGAAGGTTTTAGAACCTTTTAGATCAGAGTTTATGGTCTCTTTAAAGCAAAGTTTTAAGAGAATCTTTGTGGACCTTTTAGAGCAGTGTTTGTGAATCGTTTACATCAAATTTTCTGAACCTTTTAGAGCAGAGTTTCTAAACCTTAGTGGAGAGTTGGGGTACTGCACAAAGGATCGCCGTCGACGAAGCAAAGTGGAAGCAGTATGTTTCTGTCCTAGATGACGCCTCGAGGCGTGGTGGCCACTGACTGCTTTGACAGTCTGAGGCTAAGGATCAAAAAAGAAGAAGAATGAACCCATATACCCTTACGCCCCCCCCCCCCCCCCCCGGCCACCCCCCTGCAAGTGAGATGTCACGAGATGGATTTGTGGCGATCCCTTCTCGATCTCTCTTTCACTACGGCAGTACTCATTTTAAATTGTTGTACTGACTAATTCCGTGGTTTTCCATGGTCAGCACTTTTTTCTTTCTCTGTTATGTAGCAGATATTTGAGATTGTCAGAACATTTGACACTCCTTGTTGGTGATAATACATCACATTTACTAGGCGCGGCACATCTTTGCTGAGATTAGCGCAGGTAAACCCGTATTGGTCTGCTTAGTTTTCGCGTAGAGATGTGTGCTCAAGCGATAGATAAAGATATTACTCGTCTGTGCAACACATTTTGTACAAACACGAATGACATAATCGTTTTCTGTTCGACTTTTACGAAGACATTACTTTAGATAGAGCAAGTAGTTACATCTAAAACACATTGTTGTACGATTTTACAAATGTATTGGTGAGTTTGCTGCCAGGCAATCGGATGATTTATTACCATGTATGGGGGAGAGGACCTCTGCATAGTGCACAAAATTTTTCCATGCCGTAAATATTTTAAATTTCCGCACACGACACGCATGTTTGAAAACGATTGGCGTTCTGATTAGCCTCGTAAAAAACAAATGCGGGGGCAGATTTGCAATATAATCTGACAATTTTTGCAAATCTATTTCACTGTGAGAAATCACGTGTCAAGCCAACACAGCCACCAGACTGCCAGAAGTTAGAATTCAGAATTCCATTTATCAGGCCGGACCATTCTTAGAGTATTGTGGAAGGACTTACACAGCCCAGGAAAAACTATATCATTTTAATAAGGAACCGGAATCTGAGGAAACTGAAACACACGGAGTCAAAGTGGGAATCTAGTATTAAAATAATGACCCCCAAGTACACGTGTAAGAGGCATCTACCAGTGCCTTTATTCATCTGAGCAAAAAGTCTGTAAGCCAGGATTGTCGTAAATTGAATATTTTACATTTTATATTTTTTCATTACTAACATGTGAACTAATATGTATATATTGCCACGCAAATATTAATGTGAGAAAATAGCTCGTTCATGCCCAAGTCTTGTGAGGCTGGCAACCTCAGCGTATAGAATGATGATTTCATAAACCATCACTGCGAGGGCTGGTGACTGCTTTATCGCTGGTTTCTTAAAGAGAACTAAAAGCCTAAGTAGTCCCAAGTTCTTTATGGAGCAGTGAGGGAAAGATAAAAGAAATGATGTACATTCTAAGTATAACATTTAAAGTTTCAAACCAGTGTAAATGTCGATGTAAACATATTCACTTTAAAATTAACGAAAGTTTCAAAACTTTTCACCCAGTGTATATATAAATGAAAAAATATTCAATATATACTTTTTAGTCAGTGGATATGTAAATGTAAACATATTTTATCTGTACTATGACCATTTTCATTTAAATGTAAAATAAGTATAAAGCTGTTCAGTTTAAATGTAAAGAACGTTTTCTCTCGAGGGATTAAAGTTAATTCTCATCGAGGGTATAGTCTGAGGTAGATGGGATGGTGGAATAGAGAGAAGGGGACCCATGGGTTGGAAAACGCAATACTCAGGAGAGCTCTTTGTTTCTATTCTTTTATTATAGTTGTTGGTAGTACCAGTCGAGGATACTATCTCTGGAACAAGAATGGAACAGTGGCCTGAGCTTTAAGGCAAGGAACCAACTTTGTAGACATTCCCTGACACTTCTGGGAACGTGCTACGCCCTACATCCTTGACCAGCGACGAGCGTTATCAGTAATCAGTCTACCGAGAATCAGCCCATAAGCAGGAGCAGAACCTACCATTGGCAGATAAGTTAAACGGAAAACGTTGGCTAGTGAACTCCTGTAAAAACTTGCATCCCATCACAACAGTGGTGATAACCTTCTTTTTTAAATCATTATTTAAATTTTCTAAAACCTTGTTAAACCTAAATGATTATTAAATTTGTTATTTGTAATTATACAAATTTAACTTCGATTTAATAATTTTGGATATACTGCATGTTTGCCTCAGTCAATTTACTAAATACACTTTAATAGAGCTATTCCAGAATAATAAGAAATCCACTGAGTAAATCAAGGTGGGAGCTTGACGAGCTAAAATTAATAATTGCTTTATTCTTCACAAAAGTTGTAGGTAGATTCTAGAATTAACATGGTCAGCCAATGCAGCATTATTCTCGCTTTTCTGAATATCTTGTGAAAACTCCCTTGGGATAGAAACGTCATTACCCATCTACCACTCTGCGTAGAGTAATCGTGTGCAAAGGTAGACACCTTTGAAGGCCTGTAGTAGATATTCTTGCGTTTAGGCCACTGTTGGATCACTACTGCAAAACAGGGGAGGCAATCCCGTGACACGAGATATTAAAAACATATTTTAAGTATTTTGTGGGAGTCTTGCCAAAACTAATTTCTAGCGTTATCTAAAAAGATGATAAAAGTAAGAGTAGTCGTGTAGCAGAAATAAAGAAATAATGTGTTAGAGTCTTTACTAGGACAAGCTTCAGGATGTGGGGATGACCAGTTACTTTCCTCGCTGTAGTGAATTTCTAAATACAATATCTAAATTAATATATAACAATATCGGGTGATAAGGGTGGATTTGAGCTGAAATGATGACTTGCCACCCCTATCGACACCTGGTATTAAAGTGCAAGATGTAGGTGTCTTCTCTGATTTAGAATGTTGCTGTGTGTGTTGCAGTAGAACAGTTCATAGGGTACACCACAGGCAACATGACGTGTAGAGTCATAGAAATGGTAACTTCGCTTTAGTTTTATACCATTTATTGCACGCCACAAAACAGTCATGATATTTATGTCATCATCAGCATAGTATAACGAATGCAGCATTCAAAATCATATTAACTGATAGTCATGTAGGATTCAATACTCAATAGTTGCATTGCAAACAGATATCATAAAGTTCTGGTTCGTGAAGCTGTATCAATAATATATATAACTTCTGCAACAGTCAGCTGCAGATCTTCAATGTTCATAGACAATAATAAATATTCCCTTCCTGATGCTAGCAGATCAGATGTATACAATAAGTCCGTTTACTGTCTGCACGTGAATAGCATACATGGATTACAGGTCAGCTCGACCTTTATAACCTTCCTAAGTCTAACCATCTGACTTGGACGTGATCTCTGATATAACGAATCCTGGAACACAGACAATAGTCTTGTTGGTCTAGAGCGACCCATATATATATAACTAGTTCAGGTATAAAGATACCGGTGACTTAATCCTAGTCAAAGTACCTCTCCATTTTGAATCACACAGGCGAGCAAAAAGGCGACAAAATGACGAACCTCTAGATGATAGCATAAAGTTCGATACAAGAGGAATTACCTTATTTCGGAAAATCAACCATGAACATATGCCTCCAGGCAGGCTTGAATAATACTGGGAAATAGTCTAGTTAGCTAACTAACTCACAAAGACAATGTATTTCCCTCAGAAAATCACAAGACGCAGGTCGCGTCTGCTCGCTACTCAGACCATTTCTTAACTGCCCCGAGCTGGGCGGAACAACAAACGAAAACCAAGTCGAGACATGCGCAGAGCGACAATCTCTGAGTCGCCGTTCACAATAAGACGATTCTAAGAACATTCGAGATAAAAGTCTTATACAGTCGCGCCTTTTATGGTCATGAACAGAAGCGTTAAGACAGATTTACAGACATCTACCATAGTTGACTGATACTACCAAATAAGGAGATATGGTCACGCTTCGTTCAAGAAATTATAGACCGAACGTGTCTCTATACAAGAGAAGGCAAACTCCTAAAAAATTGTAGTCTCGATAACTCGGGTGATGTCCCTTTGACTGTAAAAAACATAATACACACTTCAGTCAAAAAATGATCATACATACGAAAAATGATCATACCAAGACTTTGGAAAAAGTAATTATTTGTGCGTAACATTACCGCACCCTCCCGGGAAAAAAAATGAAACATTTTTTTTTTTTAAATCCTGGAGCCGGAAAAATCTAGGCTCCTAACGCACGTATGATGCGCGGATATACCTAACAAAATAGCTCAACACTTGGAGCGAAACTGAGATCATATCCCAGGTCCTTAGAGAAAAAATTTATCTAAGTATACGCGTATATATCCCAGGAAGGTGCCACCAACACAAACCACAATGCTGGCAACATCATAATAAAAGTCAAATTACTCTCATACCAATATATGAAATTAAATATATTATTATGATATCATATAATGTGTTGTGCAAACAGCGGTGTAATATATTAATATACCGCACTATTTTATTACATTATATAATGCATCAGTAACTAATAAGTAATACATGTGTTGATCTTCGTTGACATAAACATTCAATAGAAGAAGATGTGGACATCATCCGCTCCCAATCTAGGACAGGACTTGATATCCTCAAAGTTCCACAATGGACACAATCTCGCATCTTCAATGATGTGCTGCGAAAATATCAATAACACAAATCTTAAAGACAACTGGTAAATCTCTTAATACAATCCTGAAAATAATTTATTTAAATGTGGCCGAGTGATCTTTTGGCCCGTATATCACTAACTAAGCCTTCTTAGATAATTACATAGTACAATGTTATAAATTTCCCTCCAAAAAAAAATGAGAAAAAATCTACTAACATGACTTTATAACATTGGACTGTATATCAGGAAATATATATATATATATGACAGAAGAATCATGTGGAATCGTGTGGGCATCTGGACAGAATGTCTGCCATCACATTATCCGCACCACGGATAGCTCGAACCGAGAAATGAAATGGTTGAAGAGGTATGGCATAACGAGTGGACCTCGAGCTCTTCAAGTTTTTGCTCTGAATAGCAGTAAGCGCTTTCTGGTCGGTTTCCACAATGAAATGTGCGCCTAGAAGAAATCTTTGTAACTTCAGAATAGACCATACCATAGCCAATAACTCACGGTCTAAAACCGAGTAATTCTTTTCTGCAGCATTTAATTTCATAGAGATATACATCACCGGATGCAGAGTATCAGAATACTCCTGCATTAGTGCCGCCCCAATCCCAGTTGACGAGGCGTCACTTCGAAGAACAAAAGTCTTCTCAATAGTAGGTAACCTAAGAATAGGTGGAGATGAAAATAGGGCTTTAACCTGGTCCAATGAGGATTGACATTCTTTAGACCAGCGGATCAGATTAGGCGACCCTTTCTTCAATAAAGTAGAAAGCGGTGCCATAATGGAGGACAGATTCGGAATGAATCGTCCGTAGAATTGAATCAAACCTAATAGACTTCTTACTTGTTTCTTCGTCTTAGGGACCGAAATGTTAAGTATTTTTGAAACATTGTGGTCCTCTGTCTTTAAAAGACCACGACCAACACGATGAACTAGGAAAGAAATCTCACTAAATCCTATAAAGGCTTTAGAGGGTTTTGCAGTCAAGTTATACTCGCGAAGAGTAGACAGTAATTCGTATAAACCCAAATAGTGATCTTCCCAGGAATCACTGAATAGACAGATATCATCTAGGTATGCTATGACATCTGTACGATATGCGAGAATTCGCCGCATCATGCGTACGAATGTAGCAGGGGCGTTCATAAGACCAAAAGGCATGAAATTCCATTGGAATAAACCCCTAGGTGTAGAAAAAGCTGTAAAAGGTTTGGCACGTTCAGTTAGCGGGACTTGCCAATAACCTTTAGACAAATCTAGTTTGGTAAAGAATCTAGAATTAGAAAGTTTATTGAGTAGCTCTTCTAATGAAGGCATAGGTTCAGCATCGAACTTCGTAACTTGGTTCAATTTGCGATAATCTACGCAAATGCGAATGTTATTATCCTTCTTTCGAACAATAACCATAGACGAAGAGTATGCTGAAGTGGATGGTTCAATGATTTCCAAACGTATCATTTCATCCAATTCTTTTTCGACTTGAGAATGGAAATGGATAGGTATTGGATAGGGTCTGACTCTGATAGGATTGTGATCAGTTAGCACAATGTCATGTTCAATGACATGTGTGTGTCCCGGGATGTCTGTAAGAACATCCTGAAATGTTTGCAACATCGAAGAAACTTGTCGATGTTCCTCAGCGGAAAGATTTGGAGAAACGGTCACGTTTTTCCAAGATTCCGTAGAATAAAGTGGGACCATAGAAAGAGGAAGATTGACATCAGAAAAAGTAGTTTCCTCATCCTGTATAACTGACAGAGATGAGTACTGACCATGAGGTGCTTGAGAATTGTCCGTAGCCTGGAAAATAGGCTGCAAATAGTCAGGTCTTTCATAAAATTACGTGAGCATATTTATGTGGAAAGTTTTATGCTTTCCATCAATATCGACAACATAGTCGACATCAGAAATTTTGGAGACTATTGCATATGGACCTTTCCATGCAATTAGAAGTCTGTTCTCCCTTGAAGGAAGTAGAACGAGAGCTTTGTCACCTGGACAAAGTTGTCGTAGACATCTATTCTTATTTGCAAAGTGCCTTGCCTTTTCTTTAGCAAATTCGGAAGACGAAGTTGCTAGTTTGCATGCCTCGATGATCTTTTGCCTAAGAGCAATGACGTACTCATAAGAAGATTGAGTTTCATCGCTAATATTATCGGCAGTGATTAGATCGTGAAGTAAAGACATAGGGCCGCGCGGTTGCGCGCCAAAGACAAGTTCAAACGGGGAAAACCCCGTATGCTCATTGGGGACCTCTCTATACGCAAAGAGAGCCGCGGGTAAGACCCTGTCCCAATCCTGAGGATGATCCTCAGTTATTTTACCAAGTAAAGTTTTCAGAGTTCTATTTAAACGTTCGACCAACCCATTAGACATTGGGTGATAGATACTGCTGAGAGACCTTTTAATGTGTAGCATAGACATTACCTGTGACATAGTGTCTGATATAAGTTGAGTGCCATGGTCTGACAATATTTCTCCGGGAAAACCCAAGCGAGAAAATATCAGCCAAAGAGCGTCTGCGATATCAGCAGTTGAGATGCTCTTGAGAGGTATTGCCGCTGGCCAACGTGTGCACATATCGACACATGTAAGGATAAATTGATGTCCTCTAGCCGACTTAATTCTAAAAGGACCGATAATATCTATTGCCATTTTTTGAAAAGGGCGAATAGGAATGTCAGCAGCCTGGATAGGCGCAGCATGTCGTGGTCCTTTAGATTTGACCTCCTGACATACTTTGCAAGAGCGACAGTACATTCGTATGTCCTTGCTCACAAATGGCCAAAAGAAAGCCGCAAGAACCCTCGACTTTGTACGGGAAAAACCCATATGTCCAGCACATTGCGAGTCATGAGCATGTTGCAATATTTGCACTCTCATGCTCTTAGGCACAAGAATTTGTGAATGAGTGGACGTAGTCGAGTCTTGTACTATACGTACAAGTACGCCGTTCTTCATAGAAATCCAGGATTTTCTATTAGTATTCTGATTAGGATCCCCTCTTTTTGCTAGAATGAAGAATTTTTGTAAAGAAGGATCTTCTTCTTGCAATTTGATAAATGAGTCACGTGTAATAGTCAAGTGACTATCTTGGTCATTTACTTCATCATTATTAGTTAATGAAGTTTGAGGTGGATCCAGAGCATGTGCTCTTGTGACCACCGCATTGGTAGCTTCAATGTTTTGCTCTTCCCAAACAGCGATCTGCTGTGGGGTACATTCCCTAACTCCGTGAATACGACCAATAATAAGGTCCGCAATAGGGTTTGGAAGTAGACACGCGTGGACCTCTCCCGTGAAGAAAGGAGTAGCAATATGTATTATAGCAGTAGGATACTTTTCCAACGTGCCACCAAATGTGACACATTTGATGACCTTTCCTGTAGCACAGGATGGATCTACAAGAGATTGCCTAACACCGACAGTAGTACATCCAGAATCAAACAACACCGAGACTGGATTACTATTTACAAACCCCTTATGTAATATAAGAGAACCTCTCCCATCATGAGCAACATTAGCAGGAAGAGCGGGCAAAGGATGACCACAGCTTAGAGTACTAACGGTCTTCGGATCAAATAAAGTACTGCATTGGATACATTTATTTGCCCTACCAAAATCAAAAGATGAGCATCCGATAGCATTATGGTCCTTATCATTATTAACCTGCTTATCTACTCCCTGAGATTCTTGTTGAACAGAGTTTGTCTTTTGATATCTTTTTCTCTTATGTTGCGATCTACCGCGACCATTATTGCCTCTGCAATTATCATTAACGTCCCTACTGTAATTTTTATCCTGGTTTGAGTTCCAGTTTCCATAACTGTCATTACAATCTCTATGCTGTTGAGAACCTCTATTATCCTGGTATTGAGGTCTCTGAGAAAAATATTTTCCTCTATACCGATTACCTTTGTGAAAATTTCTAAAGCTAACCGGAGTAGAATACCGTGTAGTATTAGGTTGTCTACAGTTCTGGGAAGAAGAACCACCCTGGAATTGATTACTATGATTCTGGGCATAATTACGGTGTTACGTACATTTATTACCTAAGGGGGTAGTCTTCGGTCCTGCCAAATGTACGCACCAGTTTTATGTAGTTATATTGTTTGTGCGTTCGATTGATTCACGCACTGACGTGCACAATGCTGTGTGAGTTGCTTTGGACGCACGTGTAACCTAGTTGAGTATATGGTGACGTCATGATAGGGGCAGCTCGGACGACATTTTATGTCCGCAGTGTTATTATTTGATTCCTGGCAGATTTGAAGAAGCCAGCAGTTGTATTCGTATCTATTGGTCTTCATGGCGAAGCCAATAGTGGATGTCTGAAGTAAGTGTCGCCCCATTTCGTATGGCAAGTTTAATTATGTAAATTTAAGTATCAGGCCGCTCCTATTAATGGTCTAGCGGGAATTCATCGGAGATGACATTCCTAGAATTGGACACACGGAGTCGACAGCCTTTGGAATCTTTTGTAGAGGGAGAATCCATATGTGGAATCAAGTTAATGAATATAGATATATGCTTCACATGTTTAATATGCCGTTTTACCTATGCCAAAGTCGTGGTATGGATACCGAGAGGTTTGCCAAGATGAAACACTAACTTGGTTGTATTGTTATATCTGCCTTTTGTTTGGATTGGATATGCTATCCAAGAATTTTACAACAAAGTCTGGGATGCTTACAAGTATGATATAAATTATTGCTCCGTGAGAATGAATCCGTTTGCCTTAATAAACGTCCTTGGGAGAAGGTCAATGGACGTTAATTACCAGGTCTGTTATATGAAATGGAAGTGATCCTTAGTCACTGGAATAAGAGAACTTAACTGTTAGAGAATCTACAACAACTTTTAACAGTGATATTAACATTTTAACGTATGATCTTCACATCTGTAACTATGATTGTCTTGTTCCACTTCGTTGGTGTCACGTCAATAAAATACATGTACAGTAAACACCGACTTGTGTGCTGCCAACACTTACCCAGTTCACCCAATACAACGATACCTGTTGGAATGTTCGTTTGAAGAAGTTTATTGACATTTTGTTCGTATTCAACCATTCGCATAATAAAATCCAACAGAAAATGGTGTGCCAGCGTGGTTTGAAAATAATTATTTCAAAGGAACGAACGCAAGCCAAGGAATCGTTTGAAGATGGGATTTGTTCTTTCAAGGTGAAATCATCTTAAATTTGGAACATTGTAAAAATGAATCAGAATCAACTAACCGTTACCTCAAGGTCATCAATCAACCTCCAGGTCCAGTTGTACGGTGACTAACTGCACTTGGGATCACCTATTCCTCATTACGTGCGAGCTTGTGTTGAAAAAGCAGAACGAAGTATTTTATTCCTCCAGTACATACACGGGGACGAGGCACATTGGTTGTTCTTTCCGGCACGCGAGATGAGTATAGCGTGTTGTCGTTATACACTTTATTACATTTAGCTGTGCCTTTAATGTTCATATCTATATTTTCTATATTATTTGTTATGTGTTGTGTATTCTTTGCGGGAGGTTGGGAAGTAGATCTGACGAACGAGATCCATCTCGAAGTCAATTCGGGCTCTTCGTCAGACGTTCTGTAGGACATTATTTTGCAGACTTCCCGCAGTGGAATGTTCCTACGCGTGAGCGTAGAAGGATTCTAGGTCCACTGTGTTTGGTGGTCTGTAACACCTATCTGTTCTAGCTGTTTCGTCAAGTTTTACTTGTTGTTCTCATAGTTCTTTTTAATCGTACCTTATTTTCATGATGTATTTTGTTTGTGATTATTGTCCATCTCACCTTTCCTGTCGTTTAGTTTTTTACAAAACCATTTGTAAAGGGCAATTTTTACTATCTTGCAATATAATACATTTATATTCTTATTATGTTCGCAAATATTTTGTAAGCAAAGTATTTCCTTTTTAAGTGCTTAAGGAGAAGTCATTTTTGGGTTGCTTCCCTTGAAAATAGTTCTGTCATCTTCGATCGGACTCCGCAGACGACTCTAGGCCTACTGCGATTTATTCTGTGGCTGGGTAGGAATAGATTGTTCTTGCTTCAGTATATCTATGGCCTGAATTTATACGTAGTGTTTGTATGAGTAGGACGAGTCTGTCTTATATATGGATATCTTTGCATTTCTAAGTCGAACTAATTTGGTTGTCGCTAGAAAAGGTCAAAGGCTATGCAGCGGAAGTATCGCTAGCAAGGGGTGTGATCCATGGCTGTCATCCTGTGAGGATGCCGAGTTTTGTTGTAGCAGGCTTTTTGCCGAAATAGTGATCTATATATGGATGGGGAAAAGTGATAATCATTTAGACATGTTGTATGTACTTTACCCCAGTGTTTATTCTCTTTTGCCAAGGAATGGCAAAGTTATATTTCGCATAAAAAGGTAAAACCACAATTTATTATGAACTTGGGCTTCGCCATCGTTGTTGATAAGCAGATGCACAGTGGTACTTTTAAAAAGAATATCCATTCAAAGGAAGAAGACATTCCTATGTATCAGCAC
This sequence comes from Oreohelix idahoensis, assembly GCA_024509875.1. Taxonomy (NCBI): domain Eukaryota; kingdom Metazoa; phylum Mollusca; class Gastropoda; order Stylommatophora; family Oreohelicidae; genus Oreohelix; species Oreohelix idahoensis. The sequence goes on from JAMPIV010004483.1 coordinate 163,906, forward strand.
TGGATTGTATGATATTATTCAATTACCTCTATGAGAGAACCTATGAAGAAATGAGGACATTTAATGAATGACTAATTTTGGTCTATATTCTATAGTGAGTGAAGCTCACGAGAGAGAGAACAGCCATGTTGAAATTCATATACTTTGTATTTATCGAGTGAGAAAAAGGGATGCCTGTACTATCGCTCGATGAACCAAGAGATCACTGCTACATGTGAGAACCCATGTCTGGGATTCCTATATTATGAAATATATATATATTGAACTTTACGTGAAGGAATATTCGCTAGACGAGGTTAGGTCTAGGAGCCTTCCTATGTATTGGTTATGGTCTGACGTGCCCAGTCAGTAAAGCCAGATGATTTACATGATGGAACGCTGAATGCTTATTTACGAATGCTCCATTATGATATTTGCCAAGCATGAATGCTAACTTAAGATGATATTCCTGTGATCAACATTATGCTGTCTATGTCGACATTTGTTCCTGTAACCATACACGTACTGTCCAAGTGTGCGTCCCATTAAATGTTATAAAAAGACCACCGTAGTTCCAGTACTTCTTGAATTCGAACAGTGTGAGTATGAGTGATGTACTACCAACCTGTCAACTCTATCGAATCATTCTACCATTCGCGTACTGACATTCAGATACACACTCATTGTTTACACTCACATTCTTGTCGGAGCCTCATCACGTTCCAGGACAAGATGACCTGTATGACCAAAACTGTGCTGGGTTTGATGAGTTGACAATCGTTACACTTTACTACACCAGTCCCAACATCTACATTTATCCACTGGTGGACATTCACATCATTTAGCAAATAAAGCATGATTCAACAACTAGTAGCCAGTATGAGTTAACAACTACACACAAAGAAAGAGTTTAACAACTGGTGTGCCAGCTTTCTGGGTCAACCTGCACAGTGACCATATTGAGAAGTAAACTACTGAGACCAGACGTTCCTTGGGGTCTGTTACGACACACAAATACATCAACAGTACAACTCTACAGTGATGTCAGCGTGACCTGTCCTGTCGAGAGTATGCAGTAACTAGGTCAGGGTTTGTTGACATTTGGTTCATTGGACATTTGCCATACAACTGACAGTGTTACACAGCGAGCTTGGTTGAAACATAGAACATTACACATCAGGACTGGAGAATATTTGACAGTGTTTGCGAAAGAAAATGTTATTGAACTGAGAAGTCCTACATTGATTGTTATCATTCAAATCAACGATGGAGCTTCTATTTCTGTGTTGAATTTAAAATAATTAGACCAGAAGTATTTGTTTAATAAAGTACCACAGTACTGTACTATTAGGCAGTGTAACTGAGCCTTCATTCCAACACATTCTTTCTGCAACACTCTATTTACATCATATTGCCATACTATTTATGCATTTATGTATTTATGTTTAACTATTTATATGTGATATTTGTTTGTATCCAGCGGGTTGTTGTTTCGGTTGGGCGGTGTCACACAGCAGAGTATCCCACGTAATAGAGGGTCTGATGTGTGCGTTTCTATAGGTGCAATTTTCTTCATTGGAAATTTGCTGCGACAGCTGTTGCTATTAGTGTTAGCTGTGAAGTCTGTACTCATTGTTGTTTTTGTAATATTCCTCTGTTCTTTAGTTTGTTTTGATTTGTTTGTAATTTGTTGGTCTACCCTATTCTATCTTTCAGTTCTATTCTCAATTTATATTTATATACTGTGGCGTTATTTGTATTTGTTATCCTCTTGCGGTTTATCTTTTATTGTTTTTCCCATTTGATTTATTTCATTTCCGCAAATGTTTTCATGTTTTTCTGTATAACTGTTTTGTTTTGTGCCTGATCGACATACACTATTTAAAATATAGTTGATCATATAAATTGATGTACAAGAATCAACTGATAGTTAATTGCTATTACTAAAGGTACACAGTTGATGATATAAAACACTATTTCTGGTGCACTGCACTTATATTATAGAGTGAACCAGCAACTTATAGCTGTTATTATATAAGGATTTATACAAGACCTTTGTAAGGCTTGTTTCCCACAGTGATTGGGATAGTTAAGTACTATTTTTCACAGGTTACAAAGTTATCATACAAAGTCTTTGATTAAGACTAAGAAAGTAAATTTATTTACTTTTGCAAATTACTGATCTTATTAGACAAGATGTCTACCTTGGATTATTTTATCACACAAGGCAGGGCTCTTGATAAGACTGGTCAGCAGTTAGAAGAATGGGCAGTTGCTCAATATGACAAAGCATTGGCTGCTGAAGAAAGAAAAGCATTGATTGAAGAAAAGAAATTAGAAGCTGAGGAAAGAAAATTACAAAGAGAGGATGAACAAAAGAAATTGCAGATACAGACTGATGAAAAAAGATTCCAGATGGAAATGGAAAAAGAGAAAAGAAAAGATGAAGCTGCTGCTGAAGAGAAAAAATTACAGGCTGCTGCAGAAGAGAGAAAAATTACAAGCTGAAGCTCAAGAAAAAAAAGCAATAAGAGAACATGAACACCAAAAAGAACTTTTAGCATTTGAGTTAGAAAAGTTAAAGTTAACAAACATAAGTAATGTTAATCAAGCATCTAGTGGTAATGGTAAACCCTTTACTTACAAGGTCAAGGTACCAGCGTTCAACCCTTCCAGTGATGACATAACATTCTGGCTAAACAGATTTGAACGCTCGTGTCGAGCACATAATGTGGACAAATCACAATATGCTAACCAGTTATCAGAAAATCTGAAAGGTGATTCTCTGACTAGTTTAAGTTTGGTTGAAGAGGCTGACAAAGATAACTATGATGTTATTAGGGCAGCCTTATTAAAGAAGTATCAGTTGTCTGAAGAGGGTTATCGGAAGTTGTTTAAGACAATGGTGCCTGAGGCAGGTGTAGAATTCTCAGAATTCATTGCAAGGACACGACTTACATTTGATCGTTGGATTGAGCTATCCAAAACAGAAAAGACTTATGAAGCCCTTATGGACTTGATACTCAGAGACAAGATTATGTCAAGTATAAATAAACCTTTCCTCGAATTCTTACATGAGCGTAAACCTAAGTCTCTAAAAGAAATGGAACAGTATTGTACCCAATACGTCACTGCACATCCGGACGTAGCTATTAGCAACAGTAAGGTTAAAGAAGGTATGCCAGTTGCTTCTGCAACACCATACAACCCTAATCACTCTCACAAATTCCAAGGACCTCAAAATAGGTTTAATAAAAAAGGTAACTATTACAGTTATCAGAACCAAGGTAACCAATCATTTCAGGGTTCTTCTTCGAATACCTGGAGAAGAGCTGACAGCCCTCGATTCAGGGGTGGTCATAATTACAGGAACTTTCGCAAAGGAAGTCATTCTAGAAACTATCCAAGTTTTCCTTCATGGAGACAACAGGATCATAATTACCGAGATACTCATTATAATGAATATGATGATAGTAACCAAAGGAGCTATGATTCAAACCCGAGTAGAGGTTATAATAGTGGAAACAATGATAAGTACAGAGGCAATAATAACAGAGGTAGAGCACAATTCAAAAAACATAAAGCTCATTACCAGGCGAACTCTGCACAGCAAGAGTCCCACGAAGCCTATAAACAAAATAAAGATAATGATGACTCTAATAATATGGCATGTGCCGCTTTTGATTTTGGGAGAGCATCTCAGTGCCCCCAATGCAAAACATTATTTGAGCCAACCACAGTGTCTACTTTAAGCTGTGGCCATCCTCTTCCCGCTCTTCCTGCGTCAATCGCGCATGATGGGAGAGGTTTCTCTTGTCTTACACAAAGGTTTAGTAAATGACAATCCAGTCTCAGTACTTTTTGATTCTGGATGCACAACTATTGGGGTTAGGCAGTCACTCATAGATCCTTCTCATTCTACAGGCAAAGTAGTCAAATGCGTAACATTTGGCGGCACCATAGAGAAATACTCTACCGCTATCATTAGGATTGCTACTCCTTTCTTCACAGGAGATGTACACGCATGTCTTTTGCCGGATCCGATCGCTGATCTTATCATCGGTCGCATTCACGGAGTCAAAGAATGCACTCCGGAGCAAATTTCCGTTTGGGAAAATCAAAATATGCAATCTGCTAATGCAGTAGTCACTAGAGCTCAAGCTCTCAATATGCCTGAAACTTCATCTGTTGAAGATAATGAAGTGCATAACCAAGATGATCCCTTGGTAATTTCTCGTGACTCGTTTATAAAACAACAAGAAGAAGATCCGACTCTTAAGAAATTCTTCACTCTTGTAACAAAAGGTGATCCGAATAAAGATTCAAATTGTAAATCTTGGATTACAATGAAGAATGGCGTACTTGTACGTATGGTGCAAGACTCCACTAAGTCAAGTCATTCTCAGATTCTTGTACCCAAGAATTTGAGAGTTAAGATCTTACAACATGCACACGACTCTCAGTGTGCTGGTCACATGGGTTTTTCCCGTACAAAGTCAAGAGTTCTTGCGGCTTTCTTTTGGCCTTTTGTGAACAAGGACATACGGATCTATTGTCGATCCTGTAAAGTATGTCAAGAAGTCAAATCCAAAGGTCCTCGTCATGCTGCGCCTATTCAGGCTGCAGATATTCCTATTCGTCCATTCCAGAAAATGGCGATAGACATCATTGGTCCATTCAAGATCAAATCTGCTAGAGGACATCAGTTTATCTTAACGTGTGTAGACATGTGCACACGTTGGCCAGAGGCTATCCCTCTAAAGAGCATTACTACCGCTGACATTGCAGATGCTCTTTGGCTTATATTTTCTCGGCTGGGATTCCCCGGAGAAATATTATCAGATCATGGCACCCAACTGATATCGGATACCATGTCTCAAGTAATGTCTACTCTACAGATAGAGAGATCTTTGAGTAGCATCTATCATCCTATGTCCAATGGGATGGTCGAGCGACTAAATAGAACACTTAAGAACTTATTAGGGAAGATAACTGAGGATCATCCTCAGGATTGGGATAGGGTTTTACCCGCGGCCCTCTTCGCGTACAGAGAGGTCCCCAATGAACATACAGGGTTTTCGCCCTTTGAACTTGTCTTTGGCGCGCGACCGCGCGCGGCCCAATGTCTTTGCTGCATGATCTTATAACAGCTGACAATATTGACGATGACACAAAATCTTCTTACGAGTATGTCATCGCGCTGAGACAAAAGATTATCGAAGCATGCAAATTGGCAACGTCCTCTTCTGAGTTTGCTAAGCAGAAGGCAAGACAATTTGCTAATAAGAAGAGAACTTTACGACAACTTTGTCCTGGTGACAAAGCATTTGTTTTGCTACCTTGTCGTGAAAATAGACTCCTTATTAGTTGGAAAGGTCCGTACGATATAATATCGAAAATTTCAGATGTTGACTACATCGTCGATATTAACGGGAAGCATAAAACCTTCCACATCAATATGCTTACGGAGTTCCATGAACGTCCTGACTATCTACAGCCTATTTTCCAGGCAACGGACGATTCTCATGTCAAACATGGTCATTACTCATCACTGTCTGTAATACAGGATGAGGAAACAAGTTTTTCGGATGTTAATCTCCCGCTTCCAATGATCCCACTTCATTCTAGTGAATCATGGAAAGACGTTACTGTTTCTCCTGATTTGTCTCTAGGAGAACGGCGACAAGTTTCGTCTATGTTACAAACATTTCAGGATGTCCTCACTGACATCCCTGGACAAACTCATGTCATTGAGCATGACATTGTTCTAACTGAACATACTCCAATTAGGGTTAGGCCTTATCCTATCCCTATACATTTCCAAACACAGGTTGAAAAGGAGTTGGATGAAATGATAGATTTACAAATAATCGAACCATCCACTTCTGCATATTCTTCGCCGATGGTTATTGTTCGAAAAAAAGACAATAACATACGTCTTTGCGTTGACTATCGCAAATTGAATCAAGTTACGAAGTTCGATGCTGAACCTATGCCTTTACTAGAAGAGTTACTTACTCGTCTTTCTAAATCGCATTTTTTCACTAAACTTGATTTGTCTAAAGGATATTGGCAAGTTCCATTATCCGAACGCGCCAAACCTCTTACCGCTTTCTCTACTCCCAGAGGCCTTTTCCAATGGAATTTTATGCCTTTCGGCCTTATGAACGCACCAGCTACATTTGTACGCATGATGCGTCGAATCCTATCGTATCGGTCAGATGTCATTGCTTATCTAGACGACATCTGTCTTTTCAGCGATACTTGGGAAGATCACTATTCAGGATTAGTTGAATTATTATCAACTCTGCGTGAGTAAACCTGACAGCAAAACCATCTAAAGCTTGTATTGGCTTTAGCGAAATTGCTTTCTTAGGCCATCGAGTAGGTCACGGTTTCTTGAAGACAGAAGACCATAATATCACTAAGATACTTAACATCTCTATCCCTAGGACTAAAAAGCAAGTGCGAAGTCTTTTAGGTCTCATACAATTTTATGGACGTTTCATTCCGAATCTGTCCTCTATCATGGCACCTCTCTCTACACTATTAAAGAAAGGGTCGCCTAACATGGTTCACTGGTCTCATGAATGCCAATCTTCACTAGAGAAGATCAAAACTATGTTTTCATCACCACCTATTTTAGTGTTACCTACAACAGATAAGACATTTGTTCTTCGTAGTGACGCTTCATCCACTGGGATTGGAGCGGCACTAATGCAAGAGTACTCTGGAACTCTGCATCCTGTAATGTACATATCCAGAAAACTTAATGCTGCAGAAAGGAATTACTCGGTTTTAGACCGTGAATTATTGGCAATGGTTTGGTCAATTCTCAAACTCCAAAGATTCCTTCTGGGCGCGCATTTCGTAGTGGAAACTGACCAAAAAGCTCTTACGGCTATCCAAAGTAAAAACTTGAAGAGCTCGAGATCAACTCGATACGCAATCGCTCTTCAACCTTTTCATTTTTCGGTACGAGCTATCCGTGGTTCAGAAAATGTGATGGCGGACATTCTGTCCAGATGCCCACATGATGCCACTTAACTGTTAAATATTGGATCTTTTTTATATGTATAACTTTACAACAGTTATTTTTTTGTTTCTTTACTAAGATACACATTTGTAATTTAATAATAGAATGATGGTATCGCTACTTAGCGGTTCATTGATGTTAATTCACCGCTGTTCTTTGATGATTGTTTCTTCATAAATCATAAATTTAAGATTGTAGTGTGAATTTTTGGTATGCATTGTATAATTACCAGAATTGTATTATACGTACATCACACCTTCCTGGAAACATTTATTCGTAGGGAAACAATTTCTCTCAGATTTTGAGATATATATTCTCACCAGTCATATTAGGAATTATAGTTATTCCTGATATTTTCATCTGCGCAGTATTCTTGCGTTGTGAGCCTATTCTACGGTGCTCCTAGATGTATTTTAAAAAAAAAAAATTTTATTTTTTTTTTTCCCGGGAGGTGTGGTAAGACTGTAAAGGGCAATTTTTACTATCTTGCAATATAATACATTTATATTCTTATTATGTTCGCAAAATATTTTGTAAGCAAAGTATTTCCTTTTTAAGTGCTTAAGGAGAAGTCATTTTTGGGTTGCTTCCCTTGAAAATAGTTCTGTCATCTTCGATCGGACTCCGCAGACGACTCTAGGCCTACTGCGATTTATTCTGTGGCTGGGTAGGAATAGATTGTTCTTGCTTCAGTATATCTATGGCCTGAATTTATACGTAGTGTTTGTATGAGTAGGACGAGTCTGTCTTATATATGGATATCTTTGCATTTCTAAGTCGAACTAATTTGGTTGTCGCTAGAAAAGGTCAAAGGCTATGCAGCGGAAGTATCGCTAGCAAGGGGTGTGATCCATGGCTGTCATCCTGTGAGGATGCCGAGTTTTGTTGTAGCAGGCTTTTTGCCGAAATAGTGATCTATATATGGATGGGGAAAAGTGATAATCATTTAGACATGTTGTATGTACTTTACCCCAGTGTTTATTCTCTTTTGCCAAGGAATGGCAAAGTTATATTTCGCATAAAAAGGTAAAACCACAATTTATTATGAACTTGGGCTTCGCCATCGTTGTTGATAAGCAGATGCACAGTGGTACTTTTAAAAAGAATATCCATTCAAAGGAAGAAGACATTCCTATGTATCAGCACTGGATTGTATGATATTATTCAATTACCTCTATGAGAGAACCTATGAAGAAATGAGGACATTTAATGAATGACTAATTTTGGTCTATATTCTATAGTGAGTGAAGCTCACGAGAGAGAGAACAGCCATGTTGAAATTCATATACTTTGTATTTATCGAGTGAGAAAAAGGGATGCCTGTACTATCGCTCGATGAACCAAGAGATCACTGCTACATGTGAGAACCCATGTCTGGGATTCCTATATTATGAAATATATATATATTGAACTTTACGTGAAGGAATATTCGCTAGACGAGGTTAGGTCTAGGAGCCTTCCTATGTATTGGTTATGGTCTGACGTGCCCAGTCAGTAAAGCCAGATGATTTACATGATGGAACGCTGAATGCTTATTTACGAATGCTCCATTATGATATTTGCCAAGCATGAATGCTAACTTAAGATGATATTCCTGTGATCAACATTATGCTGTCTATGTCGACATTTGTTCCTGTAACCATACACGTACTGTCCAAGTGTGCGTCCCATTAAATGTTATAAAAAGACCACCGTAGTTCCAGTACTTCTTGAATTCGAACAGTGTGAGTATGAGTGATGTACTACCAACCTGTCAACTCTATCGAATCATTCTACCATTCGCGTACTGACATTCAGATACACACTCATTGTTTACACTCACATTCTTGTCGGAGCCTCATCACGTTCCAGGACAAGATGACCTGTATGACCAAAACTGTGCTGGGTTTGATGAGTTGACAATCGTTACACTTTACTACACCAGTCCCAACATCTACATTTATCCACTGGTGGACATTCACATCATTTAGCAAATAAAGCATGATTCAACAACTAGTAGCCAGTATGAGTTAACAACTACACACAAAGAAAGAGTTTAACACCATTGTTTTTACACTGTGTTGTCTATTGTCTTGTTAACTATCTGATCGTAGTTATCGTCGTATATTTTTACGATATTCTATTTTAGTTATACATTTTATTTTTTTTTATTTCTACGATTGTGTTCACCCGTCCATTTTATCATGTCTTGTCGGTTATGTTTCTATTGTCTTTCTCGTTGTTCATTTCATGACATTTGATTACATAAATTTATTGATTAATAACATATTTAATAATTATATGATAACATTATATAAATTGATTTACCGTTCTTGGACAGGAACGTGTACCTTTGATTAGAGTGTAAATTAATTGGATATTAACTGAGTAACACTTATTGGAGTGAGAAAAACATTATTAGACATAATGGATATTTTGGATCATTTTCTCCGGAAGGGAGATAGAATAGGTAAATGGGGTTCAAGTTGTGAGGAATATGCCATTGAACATTTCTTACTTCAAATTACCCAGGATCTCAAGAATTTTGCTTTTCTTAGGTGCAAATATGGCTTTTCACAAGAGAAAGCAGTGAGACTTGCTAAATTATTATCCACCATTTTTTATGATGAAGGAAAAATAACTACTCAAGACAGTAGTGTTATTGAGGTGGATGAGTTGAAGAAAACCATAACGAAGCACAAGGGTAGGGAGATTGCCCTTACGAATGAGCTGCTACAACAAAAAGGGGAATATGAGAAGAAGTTGTTGGCTATGGATTTTGAAAATGCTGAGATGAAGAATAAAATGACGGTGTTGATAGAGGATAATAAGAAATTTCATGACTCTTCTTTTAACCAGAAAAGAGAGTTAGATAATGAGGTGACCTCCTTAATGAACATATTTTTCGAAGAAGATAGTGACGATGAAAAAATACCTACTGCTATTAATACTACTCTGCAGATAGATTGCAATACACACGTGGCTCAAATTCAGAGCCTGACATCTGAGGTAACTCTTTTGAGAGAAAAGTGTAATATGGAAAAAACGATGGAACAAAACATGAAAGTTTTGGATAAGAAGGTAGCAGATCTTACCTTGGCAAATCAAGAACTCAGGAATCTTCTATGTCAACAGGAGAAAGTGTCTCAGGAAAAACAGATAAATATTGAAAAATTACTCATGGAGAAAAATGAGTTAGAGAATGAAGTACGCTCAGTTAAAATATTACTTGACAAGCAGAATAAGGTCATTGGAGAATTTGATAAGTTAAATGTGACTATAAAGACAGACTGTCATGCTCATTTGGCTCAGATTCAAGAACTGACATCTGAGATTCCTCTTTTGAAATTAAGGGTTGAGGAACTTACGATTAGCCATCAAAATGCCATTGAGGCACTTGAAAAAGAAAAGGCCATTAATAAAGAACATGTCAGGAAACACACTATCGATGTTGAACATCTAACTCAAACTGCTGCTGCAGAACTCGAAGTTAAAGATTTAAATATTATGAATGGGATTGCTAGAGAGCTAGAACAAGTCAAAAGGAATTATGAGAAGTTAATGTCAGATTATGTAGATTTGAAACTAGAATCTGAAGATAATAAAATTCAACAGAAAATAGAAGCGGAAAAACAAAAAAAATTGATAATGAATCTTAGAGTTAGAAAAGTCAGAAAGGGAAATAACAAGAATTGCCATTCTTTTAAAGGGAAACAATTTTGTCAAACTTCACAGTATAATGTATCTTCTAGCCAATCTCACAGATCACGAGATTTTCATCAGAATAATTTTGGAAATAATCAAAGCAATAATTATTATCATAATGGGAAATTTAAATCACAATCTTTCAAAAACAGACAAGGTTATCAAAATAGACAGTATGGTCAATGGCACAATGGTAATGGTCATACTAACCGTGATTTTAACGTAAAGAAAAATGCAAATACTAGCAATTTTGGGGATAATAACCAAAATCGATCGCTACGAAGATATAGATCTTCGAACCAGCCACGACAACACTCTAATGTTGCTTTGAGTGATACACATTCAAACAAAGAACAGGATAATAATGTTAATGCACATAGTGCTATGTCATGTTCTCTGGATTCAAACAGGTCAAGTCTTGTGATGAGAGTAATACCCCATTCCAGCCCAAGGCGATCACGACGCTGCGACGCGGGCAAAGTATACCAAGCCTACCAGCGGCTTGTACGGCCACGTCAGCTACTGACTATGGAACAGGAAGCCTTAAATTAAATAAGGGTTTTTTTAAATGGCATTCCATGCTCTCTTTTATTCGATTCAGGCTCCAGTACTGTTGGCGTCCGGACTTCGCTGATCGACCCTAGTTGTGCGACGGGCAGGGTTGTGAAATGTGTCACGTTTGGCGGAACTGTGGAAACATTTCCCACAGCCATTATAACACTTCATACTCCATTTTTTTCAGGACAGATCCAAGCATGTCTTCTTCCAAACCCAATCTGTGATGTAATACTTGGTCGCATACATGATATAAAGGAATGTACCCCACAGCAAATTGCTGAATGGGAAAAGCAGCATATACAGGATGCCTATGCATTTAACTCTATACCTAGAGTTGTGTCACATGCACATGCTATTAACATATTGGGTAATGCTAATGTATCGGAATCTAGTAGTGAAAATGATTCCATGGTTCATTACGCCACTGTGGCTAATGGATTACAACCTTTACGACATGCTTCCATTCTTAAGAATGATATTAAGGTTTTAACGCAACCTGTAAAGACTAGTAAGTCATATACCTTCCCTCGAATTGATCAGCAGTCAACTGATCGTAAGAAAAAGGTTAAGTTTGTAAAAAAAGGAAAGGATGTTCCTAATAAAAATAATAGTTGTAACTCAGGTGAGAAAACTAAAACCAATAAGGTTGTCAATAAGGTTTTAACTTTGCCTAGCAAGCAGGTGTCTACGACATGCCGTACACCTACACCTTTGTCTGGCATAAGTAATAATACTCAATTACAGGGGTATGGTACATTTAAGAACAATAATTCTACATGTAGAAATAATAAATATTGTAATTTACCTCAAAGGACTAAGGTTACTCATCAACCTTACTCCCACTCTTGTGATAATGGTACCACTTATATTGGTAGAGGTGCATCTTCTCGCACCATCCTTGTGCAAAATCTGCCACAACGAACTACTTGGCAGGCGCACTAGGAGATTTTCTCAACCACACGGCGGACGTTAGGTTCGTGCGTCTGTTACCTCATATCACTAACAGGTATGGTGACGCCGTGGTAACTTTTAGGACCAATAGAGATGCTCGCATGGCTATCGAGCGGGACAATGGTGTGTATTTTCACCACCATTCCCTCAGGTTACGATTAGTACCTGATTCTGCGTCACGCAGATAGTAACCTACTCTATTGAATTTTGATATCACATTCTTTGATGACTCAGCCTATGCAGTCATCATTTCTTTCTTGTAATAGTCATTTGTTTTTTTTCTAGTTCTCATGAACTTTTTTCAATATAATTTTATGCCATTCGGGTTAATGAATGCGCCAGCTACCTTTGTACGCATGATGCGTCGCATATTGTCTCATCGTCCCGATGTCATTACTTATATAGATGACATCTGTCTTTTCAGTGACTCTTGGGATGAACATATTCAGGGTTTAAAATCTTTACTTTCTACCTTACGGGATTACAACTTAACAGCAAAACCTTCAAAGGCTTTTGTCGGTTTTCATGACATCTCATTTCTTGGTCACCGTATAGGTCGCGGTTTAATATATACAGAAGACAGTAACGTCTCTAAAATTTTAAACATCTCAGCACCTAAGACAAAAAAAACAAGTGAGGTCACTCTTAGGACTAATACAGTTCTATTCTAAATTCATCCCTCATTTGTCTACTATAACTGCACCTCTTTCTTCGTTACTGAAGAAAGGCACACCTAATGTAATAAAGTGGTCGCAGGATCACCAAACGGCGTTAGACTATATAAAACAAATTTTTTCAAATAAGCCTTTTTTAAGGTTGCCTAACAAAGATCTCACCTTTGTTCTTCGCAGTGATGCTTCTTCCTACGCTATCGCGGCAGTTTTGATGCAAGAATACGGAGGTACCTTATTTCCTGTTATGTACGTATCCAGAAAGCTTACGACGAGTGAAATGAAGTACTCCGTTCTCGATAAAGAGCTCCTTGCTCTTGTATGGTCAATCACAAAACTGGAACGTTACCTGCTCGGCTCACACTTTGTGGTGGAGTCTGACCAGAAAGCTCTTACCGCACTGAATACTGGAAACGTTAAGTCATCAAAGTCAGCGCGTTACGCTATAGCTCTCCAGCCATTCCACTTTGAGATACGTGCTATTCCTGGAGTGCAGAATGTATTTGCAGACTGTCTTTCAAGATGCCCTAGTGAACTTGGTGAAACTAAACTACTTTTGGATCGAGACACGTCCTCACCGAAACATGAATAACTTTGTACAGTGTCGTTAATTGTACATCTGTGAATACTATGTGTAGCTCTACAGTATTCGTATATATAACTTTCAGAATATACTTACGTATGGATTATAACATTATTTCTTGTGAAGTAACGTTTTATTAGAACGGGAACAGTGATATTAAAGTAACATTTTTTTTAGTATGGAAACATTGGTAAAAACGACTAATAGACATTCATTAGTGTTATGGAACATATTACACTACATATCGTGTTCGTAAACTTATTTCGTGCATGGAACATTAGGAACCTATTCTTGTTGACTCTAAATAGTTCTGAACGAATATTCACAATTAGAATTACTTAGAATAAATTACTAGTTATTTATTTATGTGTAATTAAATACTAGAATTAGATTAATTCAATTTAATCAAATTGATTGTTTATAAATCACACATCTACTAACGTTATTAGTGTCTCGCAATACGTGTAGTCACGCATCCCACTACATGAGATTTTACTTTTAGATAACTAGTCAAACTTACTAGTGTTAGATATCAGTAAGTGCGTTGCTTCTTAAAGTGTTTAATTTTACATTGCTTCATTTTTGCACATTGTATTTCAAAATTTTCTGTTTCACTGATTCTTTTATCATTGATTATCATCAGTGTTGCTGTTCATTTTCATTTTTTGAAATCATATGTTTCAAATTTTGTTGAAAACTTAGTTCAATTTTATTATCATCTTTTTTGTTGATTCTTCATTTTCATTTTCAACTTCTTTTTACTTCGAATATTACCACATCGTTCCAAAGTAGGTCGATGGTGGATGTGTGCTTTAATGCATACTGTCATTTAGTTCTATTAATTTCAAGTCAATATTCTTTTCTTAATATGATATAATTTTATGCATGTCATAAATCTTGTTGTAGTTTTGACTCACCTCTCTCGAGTAATTAGTTCGAAAAAAATTAATGGGATTAATTTTTTTAAGGGGAGGTAATAAGGGAGCTGTTACGTACATTTATTACCTAAGGGGGTAGTCTTCGGTCCTGCCAAATGTACGCACCAGTTTTATGTAGTTATATTGTTTGTGCGTTCGATTGATTCACGCACTGACGTGCACAATGCTGTGTGAGTTGCTTTGGACGCACGTGTAACCTAGTTGAGTATATGGTGACGTCATGATAGGGGCAGCTCGGACGACATTTTATGTCCGCAGTGTTATTATTTGATTCCTGGCAGATTTGAAGAAGCCAGCAGTTGTATTCGTATCTATTGGTCGTCATGGCGAAGCCAATAGTGGATGTCTGAAGTAAGTGTCGCCCCATTTCGTATGGCAAGTTTAATTATGTAAATTTAAGTATCAGGCCGCTCCTATTAATGGTCTAGCGGGAATTCATCGGAGATGACATTCCTAGAATTGGACACACGGAGTCGATAGCCTTTGGAATCTTTTGTAGAGGGAGAATCCATATGTGGAATCAAGTTAATGAATATAGATATATGCTTCACATGTTTAATATGCCGTTTTACCTATGCCAAAGTCGTGGTATGGATACCGAGAGGTTTGCCAAGATGAAACACTAACTTGGTTGTATTGTTATATCTGCCTTTTGTTTGGATTGGATATGCTATCCAAGAATTTTACAACAAAGTCTGGGATGCTTACAAGTATGATATAAATTATTGCTCCGTGAGAATGAATCCGTTTGCCTTAATAAACGTCCTTGGGAGAAGGTCAATGGACGTTAATTACCAGGTCTGTTATATGAAATGGAAGTGATCCTTAGTCACTGGAATAAGAGAACTTAACTGTTAGAGAATCTACAACAACTTTTAACAGTGATATTAACATTTTAACGTATGATCTTCACATCTGTAACTATGATTGTCTTGTTCCACTTCGTTGGTGTCACGTCAATAAAATACATGTACAGTAAACACCGACTTGTGTGCTGCCAACACTTACCCAGTTCACCCAATACAACGATACCTGTTGGAATGTTCGTTTGAAGAAGTTTATTGACATTTTGTTCGTATTCAACCATTCGCGTGATAAAATCAATACCATTACCATAAACGGACTCCAACATACGGTTACTCTTTTTATTGAAATTTTGCTGGCTACCCTGAAATTTACGCATAAAATTTGGGCCATAAGGTGCTGCCGAAGCAACTGGCAGACCTTCTTTCACCTTAGAGTTGCTAATGGTTATGTGCGGATGCGCAGTAACATACTGGCTACAGTATTCTTCCATTTCTTTTATGTTTTTAGGCTTACGCTCATGAAGAAAAGAAAGAAAAGCTTCATTAACAGAAGACATGACCTTGTCTCTAAGCAGTAAGTCCACGAGGGCTTCAAATGTACTTTCTGTCTTAGACAACTCAATCCATCGTAAAAAAGTAAGACGTATGCTTGAGATGAATTCAGAGAATTCAACTCCAGTTTCTGGTAACATGTTTTTAAATTTAAGACGGTATCCGTCCTCGTTAAGTTGGTACTTCTTTAACAATGCCGCCCTGACAACCTCATAGTTGTTTTTGTCAGGCACATCTACCATACTCAACAAAGTCAAAGCATCACCTCTAAGTATCTTGGACAGATGATAAACATATAATGTTTTATCTATATTATGCACATTACATGCACTTTCAAATCTATCTAGATAAAATGTTATATCATCGATTGAGGGATTAAATGCTGGTAGATTAAGCTTGAAATACTTAGCATTAGTCTTATCTGACACCTTATTTGCATCATTAGCATTACCAGCGTTCAATAGCTTTAACTTCTCTAACTCTAAAGCTATGAGTTTTTCTTCATGCTCCATTTTTGCTTTTCTCTCATCAGCTTCTCTTTGTAACCTTCTTTCTTCAGCCTCAGCTTGTTTTTCTAATCTTTTATTTTCAGCCTCTATTTCAAGTCTCTTATTTTCAGCCTCTTTTTCAAGTCTCTTATTTTCAGCCTCTTTTTCAAGTCTCTTATTTTCAGCCTCTTTTTCAAGTCTCTTATTTTCAGCCTCTTTTTCAAGTCTCTTATTTTCAGCCTCTTTTTCAAGTCTCTTATTTTCAGCCTCAGCCTGAAGTCTCTTCTCCTGAGATTCTGCTTCTCTTTTTTGTTTTTCCATTTCCATTTGTAATCTTTTCTCATCCACTTGCATCTGCAGTTTTAAATTTTCAGCATCTATTCTCTTTTGTTCAGTTAGTTCTTTCATTTTCTTTTCCTCCGACTTCAATGCCTTGGCATATTGAACAGTCGCAAATTCTTCTAATTTATCACCTGTCTTCCCAAGGGCTTTACCCTGCTCTATAAAGTACTCAAATGTAGACATGATGTCTAAAATGTGAGCACAGAACCTGAAATAATTAATTATCTTATTTCAATCTTAATAGCAACAAGACTTAATAAAGTGCTTGTATAATCACCATGTTTAACCCAATCTCTGTGGGAAACAAGACTTGACACCAACTTGTATTATCAAATGTATAATAATATCACAAGTCACCTCTTAATTAACAGTGCACTACCTAAATCAGTGCATAACCATCAGTTATTTATCATAACTGCACTACAATAGTGCATAAGCAAAAAAAAACACACACCAGTTAGTTATGATAAGTGCACTATAGACCAATAGTGCATGAGCATATGTGTAACAATAGTGAAAGCTAACTATGCAAGAACTATGCAAACAATAACAAGACAATGTAAACAATAACAAAGGTCACCAACAATGTAAACAATAACAAAGATCAAAGTCAATGTAAACAACAACAAAGATCAAAGTCAATGTAAACAATAATAAGATCAGAGTCAATGTAAACAATAACAAAGATCAAAGTCAATGTAAACAACAACAAAGATCAGAGTCAATGTAAACAATAACAAAGATCAAACAATACGAAAACATTCGCATAAGTCAAATAAATAAACAGCGAAACTAAAAAGAAATGTAATGACAAAATGCGAAGATATGACAAAACAAATGACGCTACAGTGTATACACAAAAATATACGTAAAGAACTGAATAATAGAAAAGGGGAGACCTACAAATACAAACAATCGAAATCGAAACTAAAAACAGAAAGAAAGAGAGAAAAGGAAAAAAAAAATATACAAAAAACAAAAATAAAGCACAACTCGTCACAACTAAACAGATATAGCAACGATTGTCGCTAGCAAATTTCACAGTAGGAAATTCGCACAGTCCCTAACGAAAACGCTAACAGTAGAACCTCTGTGACGTGGTATCTTCTACTGAAAGACACCGCCCAACCGAGAAAACCCGCTGAAATATAAACATATAAATATACAAATACAAATAACATATAACATGAGCATGTAAACAGTGAAAAATGTGATAGACAGAAGGCTCAGTTAGAACATAAGGGCACAGTTCACAAACAAAACAGGCCACTTAACTTCTATGTATCCACAACGTCAGCACAGTTCAGAACAGGATGTGATCAGCATTCTTAGGACAATGATCCAACGTTGATCCATATCTGCTCCCGTAAACTGCCATGACGAAGGAAATGAGCTTTTAACAGGAAACAGCTTCTGAACTTGACCTTCTGAATTCTACAAATTGACTTGAGCACTTGACCTTCTGAATCTGCAACAGTACCTCTGAGACCGGAACAGTTGTTACGGCACTTGTCCTTCTTCTCAACAGATCAGGAAATCCATTCGCTCGGTACTTGTCCTTCTAGTTGTAGACAAACTTCAATACTGCCGAGCAGCGCCGGGTAGTTTCAAAATATCAACAACTGTCAGTAATGCCGCGTCTTTCAAAAAATTTCATCAAAGGTGATGAATAGAAACTGCAACGTTGTCTTGTAGTCTGCTGATGATGTCTGGGTTTGTTGACCCCCTTGAGAGCTGGTATCAGAGTAAACCAACCTATGGCCACCAAAAATGATAAGGGTGGATTTGAGCTGAAATGATGACTTGCCACCCCTATCGACACCTGGTATTAAAGTGCAAGATGTAGGTGTCTTCTCTGATTTAGAATGTTGCTGTGTGTGTTGCAGTAGAACAGTTCATAGGGTACACCATAGGCAACATGACGTATGGAGTCATAGAAATGGTAACTTCGCTTTAGTTTTATACCATTTATTGCACGCCACAAAACAGTCATGATAATTATGTCATCATCAGCATAGTATAACGAATGCAGCATTCAAAATCATATTAACTGATAGTCATGTAGGATTCAATACTCAATAGTTGCATTGCAAACAGATATCATAAAGTTCTGGTTCGTGAAGCTGTATCAATAATATATATAACTTCTGCAACAGTCAGCTGCAGATCTTCAATGTTCATAGACAATAATAAATATTCCCTTCCTGATGCTAGCAGATCAGATGTATACAATAAGTCCGTTTACTGTCTGCACGTGAATAGCATACATGGATTACAGGTCAGCTCGACCTTTATAACCTTCCTAAGTCTAACCATCTGACTTGGACGTGATCTCTGATATAACGAATCCTGGAACACAGACAATAGTCTTGTTGGTCTAGAGCGACCCATATATATATAACTAGTTCAGGTATAAAGATACCGGTGACTTAATCCTAGTCAAAGTACCTCTCCATTTTGAATCACACAGGCGAGCAAAAAGGCGACAAAATGACGAACCTCTAGATGATAGCATAAAGTTCGATACAAGAGGAATTACCTTATTTCGGAAAATCAACCATGAACATATGCCTCCAGGCAGGCTTGAATAATACTGGGAAATAGTCTAGTTAGCTAACTAACTCACAAAGACAATGTATTTCCCTCAGAAAATCACAAGACGCAGGTCGCGTCTGCTCGCTACTCAGACCATTTCTTAACTGCCCCGAGCTGGGCGGAACAACAAACGAAAACCAAGTCGAGACATGCGCAGAGCGACAATCTCTGAGTCGCCGTTCACAATAAGACGATTCTAAGAACATTCGAGATAAAAGTCTTATACAGTCGCGCCTTTTATGGTCATGAACAGAAGCGTTAAGACAGATTTACAGACATCTACCATAGTTGACTGATACTACCAAATAAGGAGATATGGTCACGCTTCGTTCAAGAAATTATAGACCGAACGTGTCTCTATACAAGAGAAGGCAAACTCCTAAAAAATTGTAGTCTCGATAACTCGGGTGATGTCCCTTTGACTGTAAAAAACATAATACACACTTCAGTCAAAAAATGATCATACATACGAAAAATGATCATACCAAGACTTTGGAAAAAGTAATTATTTGTGCGTAACATCGGGCATAAAGGAAAAGATAAGAAAGCTATGAGTTTTCATTTAGACCATTTTGTTGAGAAAGACGATGACATAGAAAGTTACCTAAATAGATATGAACTTTTGGCTACCACGTATGGTTTAGAGAGAGAAAGGTGGAGCCTAAAGTTATCACAAGGGCTTCGTGGTACAGCTTATGAAGTTTTTGCCAAGATGAGCAGGGATGATCAGGACAATCATGACATGATAAAGCAGGCTCTTTTGTTAAGATATGAAAAGAATGGGGAATTTTATAGAACAAAATTTAGGAATGCCAAACTACTGTCGGGTGAGACTTATCACCAGTTCTCTGCACGGTTAGAGACCTACTTGGAGAAATGGACTGCTCTGGGGAAAACCCAAGATCTTAAGGAAATGATCCTTATTGAGCAACTAAGAGAGTCCATGGCTCCAGACCTGAGAAAGTTTCTCATGGAACAAGGTGCAGAGAGGCTGGGTGAGTTACTCAATGTCGCTGAGAGGTATCAGGCAGCCCAAGCAGAGGTAGTTGGAAATAAAAAGAAACAGGTAGACAATTTTAAGGCACCTCAAAACTTTAATAAGTTTGACCATAGAGACCAGAACGAAGGTAAGCACCAGTTTGATAGGCCACGCAATGACTATAATAATAAAACCTCACAATTCAATGAAAGGAAATATAATGACAGAAAACCCTTTAACCAAGGAAAGAAGTATTGTAAACATTGTCGGATGGACAACCATAACACTGAAAATTATAGAAAGAAAACTCCTACTTTCGCTGCAATGAAATGGGGAGAAAGGGAGTAAAGGTCAACCCTACTGAACAACAGGAACCTTACCATCCCCCAGTGTGTGAAGATGTAACATGCAATGGTGTCACCATAAGGTGTTTGTATGATACTGGATTAGATTATGATTCAGTTGTGAGTTCTCACCTGGTGCTGGCAGATCAATACACCACAGAAACAGTGGAGATTCAAACTGCAACCAAGGACGCAGCGACCATGACACTTCCCGTCGCCAGGATAAATGTGAAAACGCGATATGTGGAAGGAATCATAAAAGCAGCAGTGATAAATGAACCAATCTACCCTCTGATATTGGAGTGTAGATATGTCTTCTTGGGGAATCCCAAGAGACCTGTGACCATGGTAACAGTGCAGACCAGATCACAGCCTAAAAAGGAGGAGGATAATCCGATAAATACCCATCCAGATGAGATGAGGAATGCACAGGCGGAGGATAAGACCCTCAAGCCTTGTTTTAAGAAATTGCCCAAATGTCATACACCTCTAGGCAAGGGAGATTTCTATATGAAGAACAAACTGATATATAGGAAGGCTGGAAATGGATCCAATGGTCACGGACAGCTGGTCCTTCCAATTTCATATAGGACTAAAGTGTTGGAACTAGGGCATGCGATTCCCTTCAGTGGTCATATGGGGATCAGCGCAACAGGACAGCGTATAGCTTGTCATTATTTCTGGCCAGGAATAACTGAAGACATAAAGATATATGTAAAATCCTGTCCAGAGTGCCAACGGGTAGCTCAAAAGCATTGGACTGCTCCAGTAACTCTAGGGGAAATGCCCCTAGTGGGAACCCACTTTGAAAGAGTTGCCGTGGACATTGTGGGACCTCTCACTCGGACCAAGAGGAGGAACAGTTACATTCTGACTCTGGTGGACACTTGTTCTATGTGGGGAGAGGCGGTAGCCCTGTCATCAATTGATTCGAAGCATGTGGGAGAGGCATTACTCACAATCTTCACCAGGTTACGCTTTCCCAACCAAATCTTGACTGATAATGGTTCTCAGTTCAAGGGGAAACTAACAGAAGAAGTATTCAGGATCTTTCAAGCCAAACACTTTCATTGTAGCCCGTATCATCCTCAAGGAAATGGCCAAGTAGAAAGATTTAACGGGACTCTCATGTCGATCCTGAGGAAGTTGGCACATGAAAAACCAGATACATGGGATCAGTACCTTCCCGCCGCCGTGTTTGCCGACCGGGAGGTACCCCATAGTTCAACCGGTATGGCCCCGGCAACGTTGTTATTTGGAAGGCCAATAAAAGGTCCCCTGGAAGCCTTGTTAAGGACTTGGACCGATGAAAAGGCAGAAGAAAATATTACTTCATCATATCAATATGTGAACGAGCTGACCACTCGTCTTAAAACTGGCTGGAAACTTGCCAATGAAAATTTGAGACAAGCCAGGAAAAAGCATGCTGCCTATTACAATAAGAAAGCGAAGGATCGAGAATTATCTGTGGGAGAGAAGGTGCTCCTTCTACTGCCCGGCAGCCAGAATAAATTGCAAATTGGATGGCAAGGTCCATATACAGTTCTAGAGAAGGTGTCTAGAACAAATTATAAGATAGATAAGAAAGGGAAAGAGAAAATCTATCATGTGAATCTCCTGAAGAAATATCTGGACAGAGAAAACCAGGACGAGACACACCTACTGACCTTGTCTGTTGCAATGGAGATGAAAAAAGGAACCAATCACTTCTCGTGAATATCCTTTACATCCCTGTGAAACCGCCGCACAGGTAAAAATCAGCACACACTTAACGGAAAATCAGAGGGAGAGGATTCAACAGGTTCTGAATAATCATACAGATGTGTTAACGGACCGTCCGGGACATACAAATTTATTGGAGTATGATATGAAACTCATAGACCCAACACCAATCTGTATGAAAGCCTATTCGATTCCGTTCGCTAAGGAAAAAGCTTTAAGGGAGGAGATAGATTATCTGTTGAGAGATGGGATTATCTCGCACAGTGAATCTCCCTACAGTTCCAGTATGGTTCTGTTAAGAAAACCCTCTGGAGAACACAGCCTGTGTATAGATTACAGGAAACTGAATGCTGTCACAGAAGGTCAGGTGGATCCATTACCTGATACAAATCAGCTGTTTGCCAGGCTGAATAGAGCTAAATATTTCTCTAAAGTGGATCTGAGCAAAGGCTACTATCAGATTCCAGTAAAGCCGGAGGTAAAACCTTATTTAGCCTTTAGCACCTCGGAAGGACATTATGAATTTAATATGTTGCCATTCGGGCTGAAAAATGCACCGAGTGTGTTTTCGAGGATGATGAGAAAGTTACTGGATCCCCTGAAGAATCCATGCATCACCAACTTCGTGGATGATATTCTCATAGCAACAGAAACATTTGAGGAACACATTAACTCTCTGAATATGTTGTTTGATCGATTGAGAGAGACCAATTTGACAGCTAGACCGACGAAATGCTGTGTTGGATGTAAAGAGCTGGAATTCTTGGGCCACACAGTACATCAGGGAAACATGACCCCTGACCCCAAGAACCTGGAGAAGTTAAAAAAAGCACCAAGACCACAAACAAAAAAGGATGTGCGATCTTTTGTCTCATTATGTGGTTTTTACCAAAAGTATATAAAAAAACTTTAACTCCATATGTGCTCCATTGACTGATTTAACGCGCAAAGGAAATCCTGATAGAATTATTTGGACGGCGCAATGTGAATTAGCATACCAAGAATTGAAAGAAAAGCTCACAAGCAGACCTATTTTGAAATTACCTGACTTAAGTCAAGAATTCATTCTGAGAACGGATGCGAGTAATATCGGTTTGGGTGCAGCTCTATTACAACGGTCAAATTCACTTGATGGGGAATTAACCCCAGTTGCTTATGTTAGCCGTAAGTTGAACACAGCAGAACAAAAATATTCAACAAGTGAAAAAGAATGTCTGGCAGTCATCTGGGGTATAAAAAAGTTCCAGATTTATCTCTATGGACAATCATTTAGGATCCAGACAGATCATAAACCACTCGTGTGTCTGTCACAAGCAAGGCATGAAAATGCTAGGTTATTGCGCTGGTCTTTGCTCTTACAGTCATTCCAGTTTACCATAGAGTACATTCCCGGAAAAACTAATGTGGGAGCTGATTTTTTAAGCAGACATCCATACGACGAACATCAGAGTAGTCATCAGGCATAGATAGTAAATTCATCTATGTGTATTTAGAAATAGGAACTGACATATGATCGTCTGTTCTAAAGGGGGGACATGTGTAGTGAATTTCTAAATACAATATCTAAATTAATATATAACAATATCGGGCATAAAGGAAAAGATAAGAAAGTATAAAAGAATTTTATGCTAGAACTGTTGGTATCGCCTACGCCTTCAGATTATTATTTGCTAACGAATAGCCGAACAAAACGGTACCCACATTTTTCAAATTCGTCCTTGACATAATCACTTTTCCTAGTTCTAAGAAAATATGTGCCTAAAAATGCATTGTGGAACGAGGAGGGGAAAGGATAGATGAAATGCTAATTCGTTTCGCATTGATTTTAAACTAAAAGCCAATACTAGCACCGGGGCAAGTCTTGCCTTAGGGAGTTCCCCCAAAATACGAGGAAAAAGTTAGAACATGTAGACAACTCGTGTCACAAAAACAACCTTAGCTCTTATTTCAAAGGACGTAATTATCACGTAAATAGAGAGGACAGCACATGGAAAAGAATTGAACGTGTAGTAGACTAAAAATAAAAAAAACACTAACTTAGAAAAAAAACTGTGTACTTCTGAACCAAGCCAATTAGTCCCATATAAATTGTATATTCGTGTACCTTAGGACTTGTTGACAAAGAATATGGTAATAGTTATGCAAATAGTCCATTAATTAACTAATTATAGCCATAATACTATAGTGGACCCGACCAGACTGTCAAGTAAAGATCATGCCTGCTTATAATTTTTTATGGCATGTTTTGAAAAAACGACTTTGGGTAAATGAGGTTAAAAGGTACGGGATATTTGATTGGGTGGATTGTGAAGGAAGGCGAAGTATGATTGGTTGACCTAAAACTAAAAATATATTTGCCTTGGAAACATATTGAGAGTTGTTATTTGAAACGATAGATTCAAAAATAAATGTAAACATGGTCCCATTGGACAAAGCAGTAGATAGTGGTACGAAACGGGGACTGTTCACTGCCATTTCAAATAAATTTTGTGCAAAGCAAGATCGATGAGAGCAGGCGGAGAATTTTCTAACATAGGAAAAGCCTGGACATAGGGCAGATCGAAAATGTGCCATATTCTATTGCCTAGTCATCGTTTACTTGTGTTATTTCCTTGCATCTGTGGTAAGATTGATTTTCTTAACATTTTATTTAAAATAAAATTTGAATGTGAAATACTAACATACGACTGTAAGTAAGTGAGTCTATGGCAGACTCAATACAGAGTCTAGAGATTGATCCAGCATATGAAAGACTATCAGAGAGGTGTAGACCAACTAAATTATATAGGATTATCATCAGGAGCATAATACCTATCCTATTGTATGGACAACAGATTATTGCTGGAATTGCAGTGGCGTTGTAACTATTAGAGGAGAGGAATACTTGTATACCTGGTCACATAAAAAAAAACTGGTGAAAGGGATTGTCGTAAAGAGCTGATCTTACATGTTTGTTTGTAATGTGCCTGTACTGGTTGTTGAGTATTATTGTAGGCTGTTTAACTACGAAGGAGGCATATCCTTCTGATTTCAGAGGGTTTTGGTTGCTGTCAATAACTGGTGCCAGACTACAGTGGGCCGATATATTCATGCCACAGTCTTGCTTTTTTCGGAGACAACTGTAAACCACCATCATTCTTGAAGATGTGGGAGCTGAGGGTTGTCGTTCAGCGAAGTGCAGGAAGATTCCTACATCATATTACAAAGATAGGTGCATGTTTCGGCACCTGATCGCTCAACTAACATTATATTACAAATAAGAAACTGGGAATAGTGATATAAACATTCCATCAGTGTCCATAAAAACTTACAAACAACATGCAGAGATGATGATAATAAACAATCAACCAGTGTATACTAGAAGTCACCTCAGTTAGACAATACAACTACACTCTTATATAATAATATGTGTATTATGGTCAGAAGACCCATTGTGTAAATTGATTGATGTAATTAATTTCTATGATTTTATTTTTGATTGTCAGTCCTGATTCCAAATAAATTAGATTCAGGACAATAAATTGAAAAACATTAACTTTCAACCACTGACTTACTAAAGATAGTCTTTTAAAGTGTAGTCCGTATGTGATTGTCGTGGTACTGTTGTGTTGTATTAGATAATAAAATAATTTGTGTAATTGTTTATATGTTTAGTTGGTTAATGCAACCTTACACTAACATTTCATAACCCTAGACACCAAACGTAGTCATCTTATAGTCTATATAGAATAAGTCTGAATGAGATCATAGTGGTGGTAGTAGAAAGGTGCGCTGGAAATTTACTCTAATATTTATTATATTCAGGGACCTTCACAGCTGACCTCATTCAGTACACTAAGATTTCTTAACAACAAACTGTATTAACATCAAACCCACCACACTCGCTACCTTTGCCTTCCTTACCTCAAGTAGCAGAGTCAGGTAATCAATTATTGTTGAATAACGACTCTGCAAACCTGACGCTCTTGTAAGGATAAGTATCTATACTATATTTTTTATTTTTTTACGTAAGCTGTAATTATCACGTGATAACAGGTGTTGTGTTCACGAGAACATATTATATGTAGTAACTACTAGCACGCATGCACTGCTTAATGTAAGATTGACTTGTAGACGGTATGTAGATGGCTCGTCTTCTAACTCTCTTTGTCTTCTTCGTCATTCTGTTCATTTTACACACACACACAAAATATATATATATATATATATATATATATATATATATATATATATATATATATATATATATATATATATATATATATATATATATATATATATATATATATATATATAATACACAGGCCGTCTTAAAAAAAGACTACACATAATGTTGAGGATTGAAGGTTTTTTCTCCATCTTTCTCTCCGTAGATGCAACGTTATTTCTCAATCCTACTGACAGCTTTGGCTGTCTTGGCGACTGTCTTGCTTCCAGTATCGCAAGGTAACTACAGCGGGATTGAAAAGTCACTTATTTTTAAATAGTTATTTCTCCACTCATGTCCAACTAATTTATGTGAAACAAACAACACAAAATGACAAATATCTCACATTATTATAACTATTCAACGTGTGATCTGGTTTGTTCAACTCGTGATTTCACAACGGGCACAGTTTTTGCTGTTTCTTGTGACGTCAGTTTGTGTTTTATTTTGTTTTGGGAATTAAAAGAATACACTTAATTATCAAATGACAGATTTTGATCATTGTTTCCACATCTGTAACATTTATATTCATTAGACATAAGTGAGGGTATAGAAACTTACAGATGAGAACTGACTTGTCAATCAGCTTTTGCATTCCAATAATTCCTTCATGGTAAGAGCACATTATTTTTTTTTTTTCATTTCACACATAGTTTAGTTATTCATTTTATTTGTGTTTTCAATCTGTGTCTGTTTTGCTTGGTCATTGTTAAAGTCTGTGTAGTTGTTAACTCATACTGGCTACTAGTTGTTGAATCACGCTTTATTTGTTAAATGACGTGAATGTCCACCAGTTGATAAATGTAGATGTTGGGACTGGTGTAGTAAAGTGTAACGATTGTCAACTCATTAAACCCAGCACAGTTTTGGTCATACAGGTCATCTTGTCCTGGAACGTGATGAGGCTCCGACAAGAATGTGAGTGTAGACAATGAGTGTGTACATGAATGTCAGAACGCGAATGGTAGAATGATTCGATAGAGTTGACAGGTTGGTAGTACATCACTCATACTCACACTGTTCGAATTCAAGAAGTACTGGAACTACGGTGGTCTTTTTATAACATTTAATGAGACGCACACTTGGACAGTACGTGTATGGTTACAGGAACAAATGTCGACATAGACAGCATAATGTTGATCACAGGAATATCATCTTAAGTTAGCATTCATGCTTGGCAAATATCATAATGGAGCATTCGTAAATAAGCATTCAGAGTTCCATCATGTAAATCATCTGGCTTTACTGACTGGGCACGTCAGACCATAACCAATATATAGGAAGGCTCCTAGACTTAACCTCGTCTAGCGAATATCCCTTCACGTAAAGTTCAATATATATATTTTCCATAAAGATATAGGAATCCCAGACATGGGTTCTCACATGTAGCAGTGATCTCTTGGTTCATCGAGCGATAGTACAGGCATCCCTTTTTCTCACTCGATAAATACAAAGTATATGAATTTCAACATGGCTGTGCTTCTCTCGTGAGCTCCACTCACTATTGGATACAGACCAAAATTGGTCATTCGTTAAATGTCCTCATTTCTTCATAGCTTCTCTCATAGAGGTAATTGAATAATATCATACAATCTAGCGCTGATACATAGGAATGTCATCTTCCTTTGAATAAATATTCTTTTCAAAAGTACCACTGTGCATCTGCTTATCGACAACGATGGCGAAGCCCAAGTTCATAATAAATTGTGGTTTTACCTTTCTATGCGAAATATAACTTTGCCATTCCTTGGCAAAAGAGAATAAACACTGGGGTAAAGTACATACAACATGTCTAA
The DNA here is from genome assembly GCA_024509875.1 of Oreohelix idahoensis. NCBI lineage: Eukaryota > Metazoa > Mollusca > Gastropoda > Stylommatophora > Oreohelicidae > Oreohelix > Oreohelix idahoensis. Next base: position 192,137 of record JAMPIV010004483.1, read on the forward strand.
ATGACTATCACTTTTCCCCATTTACTTATAGATCACTTTTTCGGCGATAGGCCGGCTACAACAAAATTTGTCATCTCGACAGGATGACAGCCATGAATCACACCCCCTGCTAGCGATACTTCCGCTGCATAGCCTTTGACCTTTTCTAGCGACAACCAACATAGTTCGACTTAGAAATGTAAAGATATCCATATATAAGACAGACTCGTCCTACTCATACAAACACTACGTATAAATTCAGGCCATAGATATACTGAAGCAAGAACAATCTATTCCTACCCAGGCAAAGAATAAATCGCAGTAGGCCTAGAGTCGTCCGCGGAGTCCGATCGAAGATGACGGAACTACTTTCAAGGGAAGTAACTCAAAAATGACTTCTCCTTAAGCACTTAAAAAAGGAAATACTTTGTTTACAAAATATTTGCGAACATAATAAGTATATAAATGTATTATATTGCAAGATAGTAAAAATTGCCCTTTACAGTCTTACCACACCTCCCGGGAAAAAAAAAAAATTTTTTTTTAAATACATCTAGGAGCAACGAAGAATAGGCTCACAACGCAAGAATACTGCGCAGATGCAAATATCAGGAATAACTATAATTCCTAATATGACCGGTGAGAATATATCTCAAAATCTGAGAGAAATTGTTTCTCTACGAATAAATGTTTCCAGGAAGGTGTGATGTACGTATAATACAATTCTGGTAATTATACAATGCATACCAAAAATTCACACTATAATCTTAAATTTATGATTTATGAAGAAACAATCATCAAAGAACAGCGGTGAATAAAAATCAATAAACCGCTAAGTAGCGATACCATCATTCTATTATTAAATTACAAATGTGTATCTTAGTAAAGAAACCAAAAAATAACTGTTGTAAAGTTATACATATTAAAAAAAACCAATATTTAACAGTTAAGTGGCATCATGTGGGCATCTGGACAGAATGTCCGCCATCACATTTTCTGAACCACGGATAGCTCGTACCGAGAAATGAAAAGGTTGAAGAGCGATTGCGTATCGAGTTGATCTCGAGCTCTTCAAGTTCTTACTTTGGATAGCCGTAAGAGCTTTTTGGTCAGTTTCCACTACGAAATGCGCGCCCAGAAGGAATCTTTGGAGTTTGAGAATTGACCAAACCATTGCCAATAATTCACGGTCTAAAACCGAGTAATTCCTTTCTGCAGCATTAAGTTTTCTGGATATATACATTACAGGATGCAGAGTTCCAGAGTACTCTTGCATTAGTGCCGCTCCAATCCCAGTGGATGAAGCGTCACTACGAAGAACAAATGTCTTATCTGTTGTCGGTAACACTAAAATAGGTGGTGATGAAAACATAGTTTTGATCTTCTCTAGTGAAGATTGGCATTCATGAGACCAGTGAACCATGTTAGGCGACCCTTTCTTTAATAGTGTAGAGAGAGGTGCCATGATAGAGGACAGATTCGGAATGAAATGTCCATAAAATTGTATGAGACCTAAAAGACTTCGCACTTGCTTTTTAGTCCTAGGGATAGAGATGTTAAGTATCTTAGTGATATTATGGTCTTCTGTCTTCAAGAAACCGTGACCTACTCGATGGCCTAAGAAAGCAATTTCGCTAAAGCCAATACAAGCTTTAGATGGTTTTGCTGTCAGGTTATACTCACGCAGAGTTGATAATAATTCAACTAACCCTGAATAGTGATCTTCCCAAGTATCGCTGAAAAGACAGATGTCGTCTAGATAAGCAATGACATCTGACCGATACGATAGGATTCGACGCATCATGCGTACAAATGTAGCTGGTGCGTTCATAAGGCCGAAAGGCATAAAATTCCATTGGAAAAGGCCTCTGGGAGTAGAGAAAGCGGTAAGAGGTTTGGCGCGTTCGGATAATGGAACTTGCCAATATCCTTTAGACAAATCAAGTTTAGTGAAAAAATGCGATTTAGAAAGACGAGTAAGTAGCTCTTCTAGTAAAGGCATAGGTTCAGCATCGAACTTCGTAACTTGATTCAATTTGCGATAGTCAACGCAAAGACGTATGTTATTGTCTTTTTTTCGAACAATAACCATCGGCGAAGAATATGCAGAAGTGGATGGTTCGATTATTTGTAAATCTATCATTTCATCTAACTCCTTTTCAACCTGTGTTTGGAAATGTATAGGGATAGGATAAGGTCTAACCCTAATTGGAGTATGTTCAGTTAGAACAATGTCATGCTCAATGACATGAGTTTGTCCAGGGATGTCAGTGAGGACATCCTGAAATGTTTGTAACATAGACGAAACTTGTCGCTGTTCTCCTAGAGACAAATCAGGAGAAACAGTAACGTCTTTCCATGATTCACTAGAATGAAGTGGGATCATTGGAAGCGGAAGATTAACATCCGAAAAACTTGTTTCCTCATCCTGTATTACAGACAGTGATGAGTAATGACCATGTTTGACATGAGAATCGTCCGTTGCCTGGAAAATAGGCTGTAGATAGTCAGGACGTTCATGGAACTCCGTAAGCATATTGATGTGGAAGGTTTTATGCTTCCCGTTGATATCGACGATGTAGTCAACATCTGAAATTTTCGATATTATATCGTACGGACCTTTCCAACTAATAAGGAGTCTATTTTCACGACAAGGTAGCAAAACAAATGCTTTGTCACCAGGACAAAGTTGTCGTAAAGTTCTCTTCTTATTAGCAAATTGTCTTGCCTTCTGCTTAGCAAATTCAGAAGAGGACGTTGCCAATTTGCATGCTTCGATAATTTTTTGTCTCAGCGCGATGACATACTCGTAAGAAGATTTTGTGTCATCGTCAATATTGTCAGCTGTTATAAGATCATGCAGCAAAGACATTGGGCCGCGCGGTCGCGCGCCAAAGACAAGTTCAAAGGGAGAAAACCCTGTATGTTCATTGGGGACCTCTCTGTACGCGAAGAGGGCCGCGGGTAAAACCCTATCCCAATCTTGAGGATGATCCTCAGTTATCTTCCCTAATAAGTTCTTAAGTGTTCTATTTAGTCGCTCGACCATCCCATTGGACATAGGATGATAGATGCTACTCAAAGATCTCTCTATCTGTAGAGTAGACATTACTTGAGACATGGTATCCGATATCAGTTGGGTGCCATGATCTGATAATATTTCTCCGGGGAATCCCAGCCGAGAAAATATAAGCCAAAGAGCATCTGCAATGTCAGCGGTAGTAATGCTCTTTAGAGGGATAGCCTCTGGCCAACGTGTGCACATGTCTACACACGTTAAGATAAACTGATGTCCTCTAGCAGATTTGATCTTGAATGGACCAATGATGTCTATCGCCATTTTCTGGAATGGACGAATAGGAATATCTGCAGCCTGAATAGGCGCAGCATGACGAGGACCTTTGGATTTGACTTCCTGACATACTTTACAGGATCGACAATAGATCCGTATGTCCTTGTTCACAAAAGGCCAAAAGAAAGCCGCAAGAACTCTTGACTTTGTACGGGAAAAACCCATGTGACCAGCACACTGAGAGTCGTGTGCATGTTGTAAGATCTTAACTCTCAAATTCTTGGGTACAAGAATCTGAGAATGACTTGACTTAGTGGAGTCTTGCACCATACGTACAAGTACGCCATTCTTCATTGTAATCCAAGATTTACAATTTGAATCTTTATTCGGATCACCTTTCGTTACAAGAGTGAAGAATTTCTTAAGAGTCGGATCTTCTTCTTGTTGTTTTATAAACGAGTCACGAGAAATTACCAAGGGATCATCTTGGTTATGCACTTCATTATCTTCAACAGATGAAGTTTCAGGCATATTGAGAGCTTGAGCTCTAGTGACTACCGCATTAGCAGATTGCATATTTTGATTTTCCCAAACGGAAATTTGCTCCGGAGTGCATTCTTTGACTCCGTGAATGCGACCGATGATAAGATCAGCGATCGGATCCGGCAAAAGACATGCGTGTACATCTCCTGTGAAGAAAGGAGTAGCAATCCTAATGATAGCGGTAGAGTATTTCTCTATGGTGCCGCCAAATGTTACGCATTTGACTACTTTGCCTGTAGAATGAGAAGGATCTATGAGTGACTGCCTAACCCCAATAGTTGTGCATCCAGAATCAAAAAGTACTGAGACTGGATTGTCATTTACTAAACCTTTGTGTAAGACAAGAGAACCTCTCCCATCATGCGCGATTGACGCAGGAAGAGCGGGAAGAGGATGCCCACAGCTTAAAGTAGACACTGTGGTTGGCTCAAATAATGTTTTGCATTGGGGGCACTGAGATGCTCTCCCAAAATCAAAAGCGGCACATGCCATATTATTAGAGTCATCATTATCTTTATTTTGTTTATAGGCTTCGTGGGACTCTTGCTGTGCAGAGTTCGCCTGGTAATGAGCTTTATGTTTTTTGAATTGTGCTCTACCTCTGTTATTATTGCCTCTGTACTTATCATTGTTTCCACTATTATAACCCCTACTCGGGTTTGAATCATAGCTCCTTTGGTTACTATCATCATATTCATTATAATGAGTATCTCTGTAATTATGATCTTGTTGTCTCCATGAAGGAAAACTTGGATAGTTTCTAGAATGACTTCCTTTGCGAAAGTTCCTGTAATTATGACCACCCCTGAATCGAGGGCTGTCAGCTCTTCTCCAGGTATTCGAAGAAGAACCCTGAAATGATTGGTTACCTTGGTTCTGATAACTGTAATAGTTACCTTTTTTATTAAACCTATTTTGAGGTCCTTGGAATTTGTGAGAGTGATTAGGGTTGTATGGTGTTGCAGAAGCAACTGGCATACCTTCTTTAACCTTACTGTTGCTAATAGCTACGTCCGGATGTGCAGTGACGTATTGGGTACAATACTGTTCCATTTCTTTTAGAGACTTAGGTTTACGCTCATGTAAGAATTCGAGGAAAGGTTTATTTATACTTGACATAATCTTGTCTCTGAGTATCAAGTCCATAAGTGCTTCATAAGTCTTTTCTGTTTTGGATAGCTCAATCCAACGATCAAATGTAAGACGTGTCCTTGCAATGAATTCTGAGAATTCTACACCTGCCTCAGGCACCATTGTCTTAAACAACTTCCGATAACCCTCTTCAGACAACTGATACTTCTTTAATAAGGCTGCCCTAATAACATCATAGTTATCTTTGTCCGCCTCTTCAACCAAACTTAAACTAGTCAGAGAATCACCTTTCAGATTTTCTGATAACTGGTTAGCATATTGTGATTTGTCTACATTATGGGCTCGACACGAGCGTTCAAATCTATTTAGCCAGAATGTTATGTCATCACTGGAAGGGTTGAACGCTGGTACCTTGACCTTGTAAGTAAAGGGTTTACCATTACCACCAGATGCTTGATTACCATCACTTATGTTTGTTAACTTTAACTTTTCTAACTCAAATGCTAAAAGTTCTTTTTGGTGTTCATGTTCTCTTATTGCTTTTTTCTCTTGAGCTTCAGCTTGTAATTTTCTCTCTTCTGCAGCAGCTTCATCCTTTCTTTTCTCTTTTTCCATTTCCATCTGGAATCTTTTTTTCATCAGTCTGTATCTGCAATTTCTTTTGTTCATCCTCTCTTTGTAATTTTTTTTCCTCAGCTTCTAATTTTTTCTCCTCAATCAATGCTTTTCTTTCTTCAGCAGCAGCAGCAAGTTTTCTCTCTTCTGCAGCTAATGCTTTGTCATATTGAGCAACTGCCCATTCTTCTAATTGCTGACCAGTCTTATCAAGAGCCCTGCCTTGTGTGATAAAATAATCTAATGTAGACATCTTGTCTAATAAGATCAGTAATTTGCAAAAGTAAATAAATTCACTTTCTTAGTCTTAATCAAAGACCTTGTATGATAACTTTTTAACCTGTGGAAAATAGTACTTAACTATCCCAATCACTGTGGGAAACAAGCCTTACAAAGGTCTTGTATAAATCCTTATATAATAACAGCTATAAGTTGCTGGTTCACTCTATAATATAAGTGCAGTGCACCAGAAATAGTGTTTTATATCATCAACTGTGTACCTTTAGTAATAGCAATTAACTATCAGTTGATTCTTGTACATCAATTTATATGATCAACTATATTTAAAATAGTGTATGTCGATCAGGCACAAAACAAAACAGTTATACAGAAGAACATGAAAACATTTGCGGAAATGAAATAAATCAAATGGGAAAAACAATAAAAGATAAACCGCAAGAGGATAACAAATACAAATAACGCCACAGTATATAAATATAAATTGAGAATAGAACTGAAAGATAGAATAGGGTAGACCAACAAATTACAAACAAATCAAAACAAACTAAAGAACAGAGGAATATTACAAAAACAACAATGAGTACAGTCTTCACAGCTAACACTAATAGCAACAGCTGTCGCAGCAAATTTTCAATCAAGAAAATTGCACCTATAGAAACGCACACATCAGACCCTCTATTACGTGGGATACTCTGTTGTGTGACACCGCCCAACCAAAACAACAACCCGCTGGATACAAACAAATATCACATATAAATATTTAAACATAAATACATAAATGCATAAATAGTATGGCAATATGATGTAAATAGAGTGTTGCAGAAAGAATGTGTTGGAATGAAGGCTCAGTTACACTGCCTAATAGTACAGTACTGTGGTACTTTATTAAACAAATACTTCTGGTCTAATTATTTTAAATTCAACACAGAAATAGAAGCTCCATCGTTGATGTGAATGATAACAATCAATGTAGGACTTCTCAGTTCAATAACATTTCCTTTCGCAAACACTGTCAAATATTCTCCTGTCCTGATGTGTAATGTTCTATGTTTCAACCAAGCTTGCTGTGTAACACTGTCAGTTGTATGGCAAATGTCCAACGAACCAAATGTCAACAAACGCTGACCTAGTTACTGCATACTGTCGACAGGACAGGTCACGCTGACATCACTGTAGAGTTGTACTGCTGATGTATTTGTGTGTCGTAACAGACCCCAAGGAACGTCTGGTCTCAGTAGTTTACTTCTCAATATGGTCACTGTGCAGGTTGACCCAGGAAGCTGGCACACCAGTTGTTAAAGTCTGTGTAGTTGTTAACTCATACTGGCTACTAGTTGTTGAATCACGCTTTATTTGTTAAATGACGTGAATGTCCACCAGTTGATAAATGTAGATGTTGGGACTGGTGTAGTAAAGTGTAACGATTGTCAACTCATTAAACCCAGCACAGTTTTGGTCATACAGGTCATCTTGTCCTGGAACGTGATGAGGCTCCGACAAGAATGTGAGTGTAGACAATGAGTGTGTACATGAATGTCAGAACGCGAATGGTAGAATGATTCGATAGAGTTGACAGGTTGGTAGTACATCACTCATACTCACACTGTTCGAATTCAAGAAGTACTGGAACTACGGTGGTCTTTTTATAACATTTAATGAGACGCACACTTGGACAGTACGTGTATGGTTACAGGAACAAATGTCGACATAGACAGCATAATGTTGATCACAGGAATATCATCTTAAGTTAGCATTCATGCTTGGCAAATATCATAATGGAGCATTCGTAAATAAGCATTCAGAGTTCCATCATGTAAATCATCTGGCTTTACTGACTGGGCACGTCAGACCATAACCAATATATAGGAAGGCTCCTAGACTTAACCTCGTCTAGCGAATATCCCTTCACGTAAAGTTCAATATATATATTTTCCATAAAGATATAGGAATCCCAGACATGGGTTCTCACATGTAGCAGTGATCTCTTGGTTCATCGAGCGATAGTACAGGCATCCCTTTTTCTCACTCGATAAATACAAAGTATATGAATTTCAACATGGCTGTGCTTCTCTCGTGAGCTCCACTCACTATTGGATACAGACCAAAATTGGTCATTCGTTAAATGTCCTCATTTCTTCATAGCTTCTCTCATAGAGGTAATTGAATAATATCATACAATCTAGCGCTGATACATAGGAATGTCATCTTCCTTTGAATAAATATTCTTTTCAAAAGTACCACTGTGCATCTGCTTATCGACAACGATGGCGAAGCCCAAGTTCATAATAAATTGTGGTTTTACCTTTCTATGCGAAATATAACTTTGCCATTCCTTGGCAAAAGAGAATAAACACTGGGGTAAAGTACATACAACATGTCTAAATGACTATCACTTTTCCCCATTTACTTATAGATCACTTTTTCGGCGATAGGCCGGCTACAACAAAATTTGTCATCTCGACAGGATGACAGCCATGAATCACACCCCCTGCTAGCGATACTTCCGCTGCATAGCCTTTGACCTTTTCTAGCGACAACCAACATAGTTCGACTTAGAAATGTAAAGATATCCATATATAAGACAGACTCGTCCTACTCATACAAACACTACGTATAAATTCAGGCCATAGATATACTGAAGCAAGAACAATCTATTCCTACCCAGGCAAAGAATAAATCGCAGTAGGCCTAGAGTCGTCCGCGGAGTCCGATCGAAGATGACGGAACTACTTTCAAGGGAAGTAACTCAAAAATGACTTCTCCTTAAGCACTTAAAAAAGGAAATACTTTGTTTACAAAATATTTGCGAACATAATAAGTATATAAATGTATTATATTGCAAGATAGTAAAAATTGCCCTTTACAGTCTTCTTGTTTTTTTTTTTTTAAGTTTTTGTGGTAGAGACAATGATTTCAACATTAGGATAAAAAAAATCGAGAGAACATCTCAGTGCTTTGGAACATGTATGAAAATCAAAAGATATAAAGTTATCCAGAAATCTTTAACTCAAATGTAAATTTACTTCTGTTATTTGGCTTTGAAACACGAAATAAGAACAAAAACAACAACCAAGATATTGTGGGCTGATAAATGGCTGCTTGGGTAGAGAACAGACGGGTTGAAATGGTACGACATGTTAATCAGTGCATATCTGATAACGAGAATCAGACAAGTGCCAGTAGAACAAGAGATGAGAGGAAGACGTTGGCGATGGATTGAGGAAAGCTACAGGTAGCATTATGGCAGTATTTGTTCTGGAATTCCCAGTCAAAGAGAAGTATCTTCTTCTTGAATCACAGCAGTCAGTGGCCATCGTGCCTAGTGACGTCTTTTAGGACTGCAACAAACTGTTCTCACTTTGCTCGATCGGTGGTCATGCTTCGTACAGTGCACTAACTCTGGTTCATGCTTTGCATCTCAGTATCCACAGTTCTCCGTCAGGTTGTTTTTGGTCTGCCTGTCCTTCGCCGTCCTTCTGGGATCCTTAGCAAAGCAGTACTCGTTATTGTATCATGGTCTGTTCTGATGAAGTCTTGATCTCAAAACATGAAACTAGAATAGGATTTTGGAAGAGAAATATTCGTCGACCATAGAACACACGAGAACTAGACACATAAATGAAAATGATAAGGTAAGGAAGCCGTTGCATCTCATTGCAGCATCCCAAAAATTGAACAGGCTGACACACTGGCAACGGAAGGTGGAAAGCTAACGCAAATTAACGCAACCATAACGTGTGAAGAAGCCAAGAGTTTTATTTATAGCAGATACAGGAGCAAGTAGGAAGCAGAGCATCCTTGCCACACCCAAAAACAGATGCCTATTGCCACCTCAGCAGAAGTGAACAAGTGGCAATCTTCAGATTTCGCACACGCCACAACAGATTATGATGTCATCTGTTCAACAAGCTAAAAACATGAGCTACCGATGAGTGTAACTGTGCACCGATAAAATGTTTGCTGAACATCTACTACAAAGGTGCCTTACATATGAAGAACAGAGAAAGCACATATGGCCATCATGCAAAAGTTCTATGCAAATACCAACAGCCTCAAGCTGGCTAATGTTTTCTTTGAACATATTCAAGTCTCAAAGTGTTCCAAGAAGAAGAGGAAGGAAAGACCGCGAGACGATGGTACGTGATAGGGGGCCTTAGCATAAAATTTTTGAAGGGCGCTGCCTCTTTGGAAGGTAAAGGTTAAAGCAGAACAGAACAGTGCCAGTCTTATACATTTTATGTTACTGCATGAGAATGGAGAATCCACTGCAACTCTAGTATGACTGTTTGAAACTCCATTTACCAAGGCAGATTTTGTGAAGATTCTCAAGCCATGCTTCGAAATGTCCAACATTTTTGGCTACGACATGAATAGATAACTTACGTAGAGGTGTCCAGTCTTCAGAAACTGGAGTGAATCTACTGTCTGGATCTTGCAGGGGTTCGTGGCTGTAGAGTACCTATAATGGAAACATTGTATATGGGTGCAGGGAGAGATACTAATAGCGATTAACGATTGCCTGTTAGAAAACGACACTGTAATAAAATAAACAAGGCTAAGATTGCCAGAGTTTGTGCATCAAATACAGAACTAGCATTGCTGAACGTATCAGAGAAAGGGTCAACAGTCTTTGACATGATGAGGTTACCAGTCTGATACACAACCGTATATTAGTTCCCACATGATGAGGTTACCAGTCTGATACACAACCGTATACTAGTCCCCACATGATGAGGTTACCAGTCTGATACACAACCGTATATTAGTCCCCACATGATGAGGTTACCAGTCTGATACACAACCGTATATTAGTCCCCACATGATGAGGTTACCAGTCTGACACACAACCGTATATTAGTCCCCACATGATGAGGTTACCAGTCTGATACACAACTGTATATTAGTCCCCACATGATGAGGTTACCAGTCTGATACACAACCGTATATTAGTCCCCACATGATGAGGTTACCAGTCTGATACACAACCGTATATTAGTCCCCACATGATGAGGTTACCAGTCTGATACACAACCGTATATTACTCCCACATGATGAGGTTACCAGTCTGATACACAACCGTATATTAGTCCCCACATGATGAGGTTACCAGTCTGATACACAACCGTATATTAGTCCCCACATGATGAGGTTACCAGTCTGATACACAACCGTATATTAGTCCCCACATGATGAGGTTACCAGTCTGACACACAACCGTATATTAGTCCCCACATGACGAGGTTACCAGTCTGATACACAACTGTATATTAGTCCCCACATGATGAGGTTACCAGTCTGATACACAACCGTATATTAGTCCCCACATGATGAGGTTACCAGTCTGATACACAACCGTATATTAGTCCCCACACGATGAGGTTACCAGTCTGATACACAACCGTATATTAGTCCCCACATGATGAGGTTACCAGTCTGATACACAACCGTATATTAGTCCCCACATGATGAGGTTACCAGTCTGACACACAACCGTATATTAGTCCCCACATGACGAGGTTACCAGTCTGATACACAACTGTATATTAGTCCCCACATGATGAGGTTACCAGTCTGATACACAACCGTATATTAGTCCCCACATGACGAGGTTACCAGTCTGATACACAACTGTATATTAGTCCCCACATGATGAGGTTACCAGTCTGATACACAACCGTATATTAGTCCCCACATGATGAGGTTACCAGTCTGATACACAACCGTATATTAGTCCCCACATGATGAGGTTACCAGTCTGATACACAACCATATATTAGTCCCCACATGATGAGGTTAACAGTCTGATACACAACCGTATATTAGTCCCCACATGATGAGGTTAACAGTCTGATACACAACCGTATATTAGTCCACACATGATGAGGTTACCAGTCTGATACACAACCGTATATTAGTCCCCACATGATGAGGTTACCAGTCTGATACACAACCGTATGTTAGTCCCCACATGATGAGGTTAACAGTCTGATACACAACCGTATATTAGTCCCCACATGATGAGGTTAACAGTCTGATACACAACCGTATATTAGTCCCCACATGATGAGGTTAACAGTCTGATACACAACCGTATATTAGTCCCCACATGATGAGGTTAACAGTCTGATACACAACCGTATATTAGTCCCCACATGATGAGGTTACCAGTCTGATACACAACCGTATATTAGTCCCCACATGATGAGGTTACCAGTCTGATACACAACCGTATATTAGTCCCCACATGATGAGGTTACCAGTCTGATACACAACCGTATATTAGTCCCCACATGATGAGGTTACCAGTCTGACACACAACCGTATATTAGTCCCCACATGATGAGGTTACCAGTCTGATACACAACTGTATATTAGTCCCCACATGATGAGGTTACCAGTCTGATACACAACCGTATATTAGTCCCCACATGATGAGGTTACCAGTCTGATACACAACCGTATATTAGTACCCACATGATGAGGTTACCAGTCTGATACACAACCGTATATTAGTCCACACATGATGAGGTTACCAGTCTGATACACAACCGTATATTAGTCCCCACATGATGAGGTTACCAGTCTGATACACAACCGTATATTAGTCCACACATGATGAGGTTAACAGTCTGATACACAACCGTATATTAGTCCCCACATGATGAGGTTACCAGTCTGATACACAACCGTATATTAGTCCCCACATAATCAAGACAGTACTAACCTGTTTAGCTAGACGTATCCTTGAGTAGAAATAAAGGAAACGAGAATAATGAAGATGCCGAGGACATCCGGCAGAAAAACGATAGAAGTTTAAACCAACGCAATTTCAACTAAACATTCATGGGTAAAGCTAATGAAGACAGCCCAGAATATGAACATGTGAGGAGACATAGGTGCAACCCCAAATTGTCATAGTCCAAAAGTAGATTCTGTATCGACAAATAAGTGCAACCCCAAGTTTTGATAGTCCAAAATAAAAATATGTATGGAGCAACAAGTGCGGCCCCAACATGTGATAGCCCACAGTTGGAATCTATGTCAAGAAATAGGCGCAGCCTTCAAGCTGTGATGGCCAGAAAACTGAATTCAGTCTCATTTTCTTATGCACCTCGTACGGAGTGGAGAGCCACCACAGTAGCTGGTCCTTTTGCAAGAATCATATGCCATACATTCACAAGATCTTCCATGGGTGGTTTCTGTAGCTATTTGTGTTAAATGATTAAATTGCCAGTCCCATGCACAACCTTATATTAGTGGTCTTGTATGACACGCCTCAGGTGTAGTAGTTCTATTATTTCCTTGTCTGATCAGAAATTCCCAGGAATAACATGATGTATTGTATAAAAAATAAAATCTAAAGACTTCGCTACCTACAATAATGACATTTATATAATTGTACATCTTCTTCTTCAAGTACCATGTTCGTTGGCGTAGACGATCCTGTCTCTTCACAACTTCGTGTCTGTAATACGGTTTATCCATTCTGTTGTTGACATCATGTCAAAAAATGTCCACTATGAGCTCCCTTTATCATCCTCTTTCTCTTTTTCCTTTAATCTTTCATTTTTTGTGGAAACAGTAAACAAAGATTTGTTTATTTTTATATTTAATTCTTTCATAAACAAAAAATACTGGACGATGACTCAGTTGCATGCTCTAATCTTTTCTCAGGTATGGGATGCCACAATGGTTGGGTGCAGTTTCGTTATTTGTGCTACCATTTTAAACACGATCCAACGACCTGGGTTTCAGCTGTGGTAATTGTCAGAGTAAAATATATTATATGTAGACATGTTTGCCTCTTTAGGTCATTCATCATCAATTTCCTTTGCTCTCCTTACAAGAATGGAACCACCACCATTACTAATACCCAGCACCACCCATGCCCATACACTTGTAATATTGTTTTCTGAAGCCATGTGTTTTATATGAAAATGTTGTCAGCTTTTTGGACAACTCAAACTAGTCGCCTTGTACGATAAGCCAGGTGGTGCAGTAGACGCATTCTTTCTTTGTATCTTCAGAGATACCCAGGAACAACGTGGGGCTCTGTTTGGTAATTGCTAGACATTGGTGGCATATAGACGCGACAAGAACTTGAAGGATCTTCTTGTTCACAGCCGTCTCCCAAAGGAGAATTCCACTCACTTTGGCACACTACCCTGTGGTCGGACACGATGCAACACGTGCAAGTATGTCATCTCAACCCACAAGGTGTCTTTTCCTGAGGCTACGTATACCATCACCAGTAGCTTCACGTGTGAGTCGCGCAATGTCATTTATACGATCATATGTAAACGTTGCTGCAAAACTTATATTGGCCAAACAGGCAAAAGACTTGGGGACAGATTCAAACAGCACTTAAATGTATTCACCCAGCAAAAATCCACACCAGTTGCCATACACTTCAATGGTCCTGACCACCATGGTCCCATCGACATCCAGGTCACAGCGATCCGATCCTGCTCCTCTGACACTGCTTGCCGAGAACAGCTTGAGAACCGTCTTATTCATCGCATGGTGTGTCTAAAACCAGCTGGTCTTAACAATTTACACACCTTTATCTGAAGTCACCCTTTCCTCTCTTGCTCGATTTTGACTCTTTCCACTCTTATCCTATTCTTCTGTTTTCATGCCATCCTCCTTAATATGTATGAATATATAAAACACTGTTTTTAATACGAGGTACGTCTTGATTTTTTATTTCATATTTATTTATTTCCAACTCATTCCGTCCTCTTCTATTTCCAGTCCCCACTTTTGTTACGTTTGGGTAGTTTATTGTTCAGTTTCGTTTTTTTATTTTTTTTAGCTTCGTAGTATGTATTGTGTACATCCGGTGGCGGAAGTCACTTCGTTTTCGGCCACGCGCGTCCGTCCGCGGACAGCAAATAGTGGTAGGATTTCGATGCCTTGCCTTCAGGGAAGTACCTAGGTTCCATTTCTATATTTATTTAAGCTCTTATGTGTCCTATCTAGCCTTCACTTTCTTTCCCTGACGAAGGCCTTGTGGCCGTAACGTAGACTATTTTCTTTGTTTTTTTTTTTTTTTCCTCGTAAGACGAATCACCTTTTTTCGATTTTTTTTCACACCCATCCATTGCTTAATGATAACGGCTTCACCAAATTTTCTACAACCAACAACAGATCGGGTCTTCTGTGTATCAGGAAACTTTTTACAGACATGCTTGCCACTAGAAATATGTTTGACTGTACTACAAGGCAGGCCTTGTTTTGGAATCCGCAGTTTAAAGGAGGTAGATGAAAACCTAAGAATACATGGAGAAGAGTTGTAGACAGACATGAACAGAACGAGGAAGATTTGCAGATCCTCAACGGATGGCACGAGACAGGAAGATTTAGCATACGTTTGTTGAAAGCCAATGCTTCTCAGGGAGCGATGATATTGAAGATGATACAGTCGCTAGCCCCGTGTAGGCCCCGGAGGTCTCTGAAGGGATTACAGAAAGAATAGTACTACTGCACTATCGTGCATGTCGTACAGGGCCACTAATATGATGTTTGTATTGGGCTGTAACGTCACTGCTACAGATTGCATGAAAATGTTTGGTGCACATTTCCTGCAATAGATCCAGCTACAGTGTTTGCTCCATGCTCCGTCAGGTTTGCAAAGAAAAATGATGAGTCAGTTCCCAAATAGAGAGATATGTGTTACGAGTACATTCATGAATGCAGAAATAAAACTGTTAGTTATCAAGTTATGTAATGTCCTGTTTGACCTTATTAACTTTCACGGAATTGTAAAGTCTTATGTTACACTTTTGTTTTCAGGACATGTGCGCCGATTTAGGCGCGCATCTCACAGAAATCGATGATGTTGAAGAAAACGAGTTTATCAAGAAAGAAATCAGAATCCGTGGATGTAAGTTTCTTAATAGCCAAATTTGGAACATTCGGCATATACAGTTACCGGGGCTGGGTATACCGTGAACGGATTAGATACGTAGAGATATGTTCAAATATTATTTAAACACATAGCTACATTCTGATGGGGAAGCCATCAAATAAAAAAACTGATAGATTTGTAAACTGGTTTTAAAAATAGGAAGTTGATGAGTACAGCCCAAACATATACAGTATAGTGCACTTATATAATCTAACACGAGACAGACATTTACAGGGGAAAGCCACACAAATTGTGACTATAGAATTATGTAACGATGCAAGACTCAAGATAACGAAAAAATCAGCCAATCAAACAGTCAATATGCTATAGCTCTACAAGGAGCATAGGCTGTATATAAACACCTGCCTGGTCATCTTGTCACGTGCCATCAGCTTAAGTTCTTGTCACGTGCCATCAACTTAAGTTCTTGTCACGTGCCATCAGCTTAATTTCTTGTCACGTCTTCTTCATCATTTTCACTTCTCTCTTTAGTTTTCTTCTTTATGTGTGTGTTTTTTTGGGTCTACCTCTGCCTCTTTTACCATGAGGATTCCAGAACTAGGACTACCTTGTAATGCTACCAACATGTTTTCTCAATGTTTGTTCTATCCATCGGCAGCGTCTTCTTCTCATCTCTTGTTCCACTGGCACTTGTCTGGTTCTTGTCATCAGTTCCACATTGGTGACCTTGTCATACCATTTCAATCTTTCTGTTCTACGAAGGCACCCATTTATGCATCACATTCCATGTTGACATGACGAAAATTTAAGTAAAATATTATAAAATTTGCAACATAAAACAAGGTTCTGACAACGTCTTGGATTCTTCATTGGAAAAGCAGTTTCTAAAAACAATTTTTATCGTCACATTACACATACCGTACTTACAATGTGTTCAGACAAATGATTTTGACATATTTAGATTCAGAAAATTATAAATTATCAAACAATAAATTAATCCTAAAGACTATTAGTGTCCTATTTTGACTTCAAAGCTACCAGCGCTGCTCCATTTATTGCTTAGATTGGGTTTTTTTTTTTCTGTAAACAGACACAGATATCTGGACTGGAGGCACGGATATGTTCATGGAAGGGTCATATTTCTGGGCTGAAACCGGCAGACCTATTAGTCTTACTGACCTTTGGGAACACAATCAACCAGATAACTTGAACAACAGTAAGTTATGGGCTCACAAATAGGGACAGACACACGGAAAGAACCAAAGAACAATCATGGAAGGACATACTGACAGACAAAAGCACAGGCAGGCAGGCAGGCAGGCAGAAAGACAGACAGACAGACAAGCAGGCAGATAGATAGATAGATAGATAGATAGATAGATAGATAGATAGATAGATAGATAGATAGATAGATAGATAGATAGATAGATAGATAGATAGATAGATAGATAGATAGATAGATAGATAGATAGATAGATAGATAGATAGATAGATAGATAGATAGATAGATAGATAGATAGATAGATAGATAGATAGATAGATAGATAGATAGATAGATCGTCGGATTGACAAGGCGGTAAGTAGATAGAGCTCTGTCCTCTAGAGACACATTAACTGAGTAGCAGGATCAAAACTGTGATGCGTCACGTTCCAATCAACCCATCTGTAAATGTTTAAATGATTCTGCTCCTCAGTTAGGGAAGGAAAAGGAAGCGAGGAATTCTACTTGTCAACCTACTTTCTGGACCTAGTACGATGTAGTCTCTAACACTTCACTCAACAATGGCAGTATCCGTTATAAGGCTATCTTTACACTTTCTGATCTTCAAGAGCTCTAAGTTTATGAAGTAGATCCGAACAGCTCATGGGGAGCTTGCCGCTGTTTTTGTTTCAGCAGATTAATCTGTCACTTAACACCACACTTCACGGCAACAGAAGTAGACAAACAGAAGTCCAAGATCTTGCTAAAGGGTTTCGTAAATTTTGCATACCACATTAATATAAAACATTCAGTATGTTCTTACGCCTAACTGAAAACAAAAAGTATACATACTGCCGTGAGGAGCGAAGTATTAAAGACTTCATTTTACTAGGTCAGGATACGAGAGGAGAGTTGGCCAGTTCTCTTCCTTGTTGCCTTTGCCTTCCCTAACCCAGGAGCAGAGTCAGGTACCTAATTTACAGGTAGGTAGACTGGAGCACGACGCCATAGGTATCATGGAGCACGACGCCACTATGTTTTGATTTCAGCACCTGAAAGTCGGACGCTTATGTCAAACTGCACATGAAAAATGTTTGTATCAGCCGCCATTGTTGAGTGGTGTGGTTTATTTATATTTTTCGTGCTCATTCCTGCCTTTTTCTTTTGCACGACTGTTTGTGTGTATCCAATATTGGTAGGAATGTAATGTCCAGGGTTCTCTCTTTACGTGCCTGGCGAATAAACATTAACTCTTAGTATTAACTTATTTTGTGCACACATCTCTTTCTCCAACGAAAGTAATAATAACTGGATGACGGTTCTGTAACTTTAATACACATTACAACGAACTTCACATTAGACCCATTGATGTGGTCAGGCAATAAGAACATAATCCAGATTAATAATAATAATAAAAGTCACTCATTTTCATGAACAATTATGAATGTTAAATATGCCATACATTATAATACTTCCATGTAAAAACAGGAATATACATTAGGGTTATCCACACATGCCCACACACACATCTGTGCCGCCTAACGGCTGGTCACTCAATGCCCCTCCTCGCTGCTAAACTCTCTCTCGTTTTTTTACCTGCCTTGTTAGCAAAACTTTCACAGCCAGTCTCATCACGTGACATAGAGTGGCTATTTGGGTGAAATGGCAAAGTGCCAAACTCGGCGTTAAAATTAATGCGTTTTCTACTCCCAACATTGCCCCCCTGTTCCCGAGCGGAAACCAAGGGTTTTCGCTTGAGAACAGTGGATAGTTAGCCCAAGAACTATTAATCTATTAGGAAAGAAAAAAAAATCATACTGCTTAGAATAATATATATGAAATAGTAATTGTAGTACCAAATGACATGAAAACATATATATTTAAACAGTTTAGACAAAATGTAATCCAATCTTTCAAAAAATGCAATTAAAGTCGTAACATGAATGTTTCAATAGTATATCACCTGAAAACAAAACAAGATCAGACAATGTCAACATCTGGCACAAACAATTTCACTTTCCAGTTACATTCCTTGACAATAAGTCTGCCAGAAAGTTTTCTGATCCCTTGATGGGGATAATTGTATATCTATATTCTTGGATAAGCAAGAACCATCTGTGTAATCTACTGTTTGTTGTAGTTTTTTGATTTAGGGATGTTAGTGGAAGGTGATCCGTCTGGAGGTAGAAGTGTGCGCCAAGTAAATAGCGTGATAACTTGCCCATACACCAAATGATGGACAAGAGTTCTCTTTCACTGGTGGAATACCGAGTTTCTGCTGGTAGCAACTTCCTGCTTACATACAAGCATGGATGTGGAGTATCATTGAACCATTGCAACAGGCAACCACCAATGCCAGTCTGAGAAGCATCAGTCCTCAGAAGAAATGGCATAGTGATATTAGGTAACATCAAAATAGGTGCCTTGGAAAATACAGTTTTAATTTTGTTCAAAGCTCCACTGCAAGTATCGGACGAAACAATTTTATTAGGAGCTCCCTTTTTAGTCAAAGATGACAGGACAGAAGAAATAGATGAAAAGTTCGGAATGAACTTGTGATAGAAGTTAATGAGTCCTAACATGCTCCTAACCTGTTTCTTTGTCCGAGGGATATCTAATTCTAATATGCGTTTGACAGTGTGCTCATCAGGGTATAACATGTGGTTACCAACACGGTGACCAAGAAATGAAATTTCTCGACAACCAATCTGAACCTTTGAAGGTCTAACTGTCAAACCATGCTTTCTGAGTAGCATGAATAAAGATTTTAATCCTGTGATATGTTCTTGCCAAGAACTATGGAATAAACAGATGTCGTCTATGTATGTGATGACATCAGATCTATCTCCTAAGAGTCTCCGCATCATGCGCACAAAAGTCGCGGGAGCATTGACAAGACCAAAACACATATAGTTCCATTAGAATAAACCATATGGAGTCATAAATGCAGTTAGAGGTTTGGCTTTATCAGTTAAAGGGATCTGCCAATATCCCTTGGATAGATCTAGTTTGCTAAAGTATGTAGCCTGGGATAGTTGTGATAAGAGATTCTCCAAAACAGGCATAGGCTCAGCATCTGTGAGAGTGACATTGTTAAGACGTCTAAAATCAATGCAGATGCGAAGAGATTTGTCTTTCTTTCTAACTAGAACCATAGGAAAAGAATAGGATGATTCAGAAGGAGAAATGATGCCCATGCGTAGCATATCCTTAAGTTCACTATCCACCTGAGATCTGTAGTGTAAGGGTATAGTATACGGTCTGAGTTTGATAGGGTGATCATCAGTCAATGTAATATCATGAGAGATAACATCAGTGCGACCTGGAAGTTCAGTCAGCACATCAGAGAAAGATTCTAAAACAGCAAGAGCCTGTTCTCGATAGCCAGAATCTAAATCAACTGATACAGTTACATCTCTCCAAGATTTGGAAGATGTTAAAGGCAGCAGAGGAAAATTAAAAGAAATATCGCTTGCAGTAGAATCATCAGATTCCACAACAGCTGACAAAGTCTGTCGAACTGGTTCATCAGAAATACTGTCTAAGATAGGTTCTAACTCTGCAGGGCGCTCCACATATAATTTTAACATATTGATGTGAAATGTTTTAACTTTGCCCCTTATGTCAATGGCATAATCTACATCAGTTTTCTTCTCAACCACCTTAAAAGGGCCCTGCCAGGAAATTAGCAATTTATTTTCTTGGTTGGAAGAAGTAGCCATACTTGTTCTCCTGGTAGGAACGAACGTAATTTTCGAGATTGGTTGCAGCGCACTCTCGACCTCTGTGAAGCATTACGTATCATACCTGATGCATAAGTACATGCACCTACAAGGCGTTGTCTGAGATCAATGACCAGTTCATAGCTGGTGCGGACAGTAACATCCTCCACTGATCCCAACAACAAATCCTTGAGTATGTGCATAGGACCTCTAGTGTTGGCACCATATACCAACTCAAATGGCGAAAAGCCAGTGCTCTCATGGGGCACTTCTCTGTAAGCAAATAAGACTGCTGGTAACATTCGGTCCCAGTCACGAGGACAGATCTCAGTGACTTTGCCTAACATCTGCTTCAACGAGCCATTGAAACGCTCGCAAACACCATTGCTTTCCGGATGGTATGAGCTTGTGAACGAATGCTTAATTGCTAACATGTTCTCAATATCTTTCATCATTTGAGACATAAATTGAGTACCACGATCTGATAAGATTTCATCAGGAAATACTGTGCGACAAAAAATAACAAATAAAGCATCAGAGACAGCTGCTGAGGTGATAGACTTCAATGGTATGGCCTCCGGCCAACGTGTACATAAGTCTATACACGTTAGGATATATCGATATCCTCTATCTGACATGACTGACATAGGACCAACTATGTCAATTGCAATCTTGGTGAAAGGCCGTAATGGCACATCAGTGACTTGTAAGGGTGCAGCGTGGTGCTTGCCCCTACGTGCTACCTTTTGACAAGTTGTACATGACCTGCAGTATAGCTTTACATCTCTGTTAACACAGGGCCAATAAAAATTTGAGGTGACACGAAACAGAGTACGCTTAATCCCCATATGACCAGCTAAAAGCGAGTCATGGGCAGTATTCAATACAATAGGTCTAAAACTCTTTGGAATAACTACCTGTCTCCTGACTAAAACATAGTTGTCAAAGCATCTAGTCAGTACTGAGTTCTTAAATTCAAACCAGTAACGTGAAGTTTTTGTCTTCTTCACATGCTTGCTCTCTGCTAGAGCAAACAGTGGTTGCAAAGCAACATCTTCGCGCTGTTTGGCAGCGAACGACTGGGGGAAACATTCTGAACATTCTGAAGAGTTGCTCTCTCACTAAATGGTATAGCTGGCTCTGCCTTGGATTCAGCAGCATGCTGGGCCCTAGTGACTACAGCGTTAGCCAACATTGGGTGAGATTCAACCCATTTATGTATCTCATCTGGGGAGCAATCCTTAATACCTGGTATATTACCAAGAATAATGTCTGATACCGGTTCATCAAGGACACATGCCCTCACCTTACCTGTAAAGAAGGGTGTGGCAATATCTATTTCTGCCACTGGGTAACACTCTATACTCCCACCAAATGTTATGCACTTCACTGTTTTACCAGTAAAGGCAGATTCATCAATTAGCGATCTACGGACTCCGACAGTGGTACAGCCAGAATCACGAAGCACACTTACATGCCTGTTATACAGAAAACCAGTATATAACGTGAGGCGTCCCACGTTCTCACAAGATGACATAGCAGGTACAGCATGCCCGCAGATTAATCTGGGCTGTGAACCAGGTTGGAATAAAGATTTGCATCCATAACAATTTTCGTCATTAAGTGAGCTAACAATACATGCATTGGCATGGTCGGCTCCCTTCTCATCATTCTTCTTTGCAGTTACACATGCATTACCCTTCTCATGATTGCTATTGTCATTATGCCCACAGTGTTTGTTAGTGCTGTTTCCATAATATTTCTTATAAGTTCTATTCCTAGCACATGACCAACATCTGCCATTATTCCTATTACCACTGTAGGATGCATTGTCTTGTGTGGGTCTATGATCCATCCGTTTGTGATGCATTTCCTCATTACGGCTAGAATTCTGCCGCCACTGACCTTGGTTTGAATAACCATAGTCTCGCATCTGTGGGAAGTTAGATGGTGACCTCTGCCTTAGGAAGTTATATTTTCCTCGGTAGTTGGATCTATAACTTTGCCTTACTCTGCTGTCCACACTCTGTGATCGAGGTCTATGACCACCATCTCTAAAGTCATGACGAGCCACACATACTGGGAGTGCGTCCTTTGTAGTTGGTTTGTGAACCTCTTTATCTGGGTGAGCTGTCATATATTGTCTCCCAAGTATCTCCATTGCCTCAAGGTCTTTCGGTTTTCTTTCTTGAAAAAAATGAGGCAAGATCGGTGCTACATGCCGACAACACCTTGTCACGTAACATTAGATCAAGTAAGCCAGTGAAGGTCTTATCAATTCCGGACAATTCTATCCATCTTTTAGAATATAATTTTATTAATGAGATAAATTCTCCGAAGTCAGCTTTCCTGCTAGGCAGACAGGAATGAAATTTATCACGGAATCCTGCTTCTGTAAGCTGAAATTTACGTAGCAATGTCTCCTTGACAACATCGTAGTCTTCTCTACTACCGCTGTCCAGAGCAAAATAAGCCTGTAGAGCGTCCGCTGTTAAAAAATCGCATAATGTTGCACTCCATTGACCCTTGGGGATCTTCAACGCACTGACCTTGAGCTCAAAACGTTGTAAGAAACTATCGATGCAGTCGATTTTTTGGTTGAAATTAGGCAATCGTATCCGGTTTGTGGTCACAGGTGTACTAGATGATGTGTTTGGAGCGTCCAACTCCACTTTTCTTAGGGCGACAGCAACATCTATATCTTTCTGAATACGCAATTTCTCTATCTCCAAATCAGTTGCTTTCTGAGCAGTTGCAGCAGCAAATCTTAATTTTTCTTGCTCAGCGTCAATCTTTAGTTTTTCTTGCTCAGCGTCAATCTTTAGTTTTTCTAGCGCAAGAGCTTGTGCAAGATCTTTTTCTTTCTCTTCCATCTTCATTCTCTCCAATTTCTCCTTTTGTTCTAACTTGTCCTTCTCCAAATCTTGTGTCTTTTTCTTCTCATCATGTTCTAACTGAAGACGTTTTAATTCACGTTCATTCTGTCTTTCAATTCTTGCATTATAGCTGTCAAATTGTGCAGTAGCAAACGCCTCTAGTTCCGCTCCTGATTTATTAAATTTAATCCCAATGTCTATAAAGTCCTGAGACGAAGACATGGTTTTCTCCCATAAACTACTTTCTGTTCAAAATATAGTGATATTTATAATGATGAACAATACAAAACTCAATACCTATGTACGTCGTACAAACCCACCAAGGACATAATTAGAATGTGTTAAATTATGGTGATATTGTTAATGAACACTGCAGTGCTCAATACATGTTATAATAAAAGAAAAAAATATACAGAATTATGCCATGTATATCAATGGGTCCAGACAAATGTACAATGAAAAGATGAAGGCAATGATGTCAATGACAATGATGATGATGATGGTATATTTTCAAATACAACACACACAAAAACAAATCAAAATTAACTAAAATAAGACAACAAAAACAATATTCTATATTAACATGTAAAAAAATTATTATTATTAGACACTACAAATAATTTACAACTAAAACGAAACAACCGTCACATTAACAACTAAAGAGAAGAAGGTATAGAAAGCACTATTACAACAACTGACAACGTGAGACATATATACGAAACAATAACAAAACGTGATACCTAACACCACATCTAAACAAAAATGAAATGTTCGCAATGCAAAAAAGGACTATCAGTATGAATGCGTCAAAGCGCTAAAATTCCTTAAATGCAAACCTCACATAAACCTATAGAAAATCACCTTTCATCATACTTCCGAAGATGAATGAAAAAAAATGATACCTAAAAAAAAAATTGGCAACACTGAACATATAGAATAGAAAAAAAAAGAAAAATAGCAAAGATGGAGCACGCTATGAAAGCACAAGATGTTTTAAACAAGCTTTTAAAATGAAGCTAAACGTATCGTAAAATGCAGACTAAAGTGTTTTGGTCTGAACACGGGCGTAACGTTGTTTACACAGTCTCGCATAAATCAGGAACACTGAGCCAAAATAGAAACTATAGTTCTGAAAACTTGTTTTATAATATGTCGTCTGGTCGAACTATTTTATTTATTTCTTAATAATAAGGTCCGTAAAGTTTCTTTTATAGATTTATAAATGTTAGTACACGTATGGTCCCTGAAAGCCTTCAATGTTTTTGGAAAAACTAGGTTCTCCGTTCGTTTTAAAATATTCCATAACCAGAAATCATGCGTGTTTGTTGACGTAAATTCCTGCTGCCGTTAAAGGTCACGGGGCGTGGCTAATTTGCCGCAGTGCGTCGAAAAGTTTCGCTTTGTACGGGAAGTTCATTTGCGCGATTGCTGGTTTAACCGCAGTGTTTGCAAAAAGGTTAGTTTGCACGAAAGATCATTTACACGAACAAAAGGTCATTGTTATACAGCGCAGCACTTCAAAATAGCTTAAAACACGTTGCCTTAAAAGTGCATCTGAACTCCTGTTTTATGTTCACTCATATTATAGTTCAATTGATGCAAATGCATTTTAGATAAACTTGGTGCACATAATTAATTCAGGCATAAAACATCGATCGCGAGGCACAAGCTTGGCTACCCATCTGTTAAACCCATCTGTCGAGGGGTGTGGTTTATTTATATTTTTCGTGCTCATTCCTGCCTTTTTCTTTTGCACGACTGTTTGTGTGTATCCAATATTGGTAGGAATGTAATGTCCAGGGTTCTCTCTTTACGTGCCTGGCGAATAAACATTAACTCTTAGTATTAACTTATTTTGTGCACACATCTCTTTCTCCAACGAAAGTAATAATAACTGGATGACGGTTCTGTAACTTTAATACACATTACAACGAACTTCACATTAGACCCATTGATGTGGTCAGGCAATAAGAACATAATCCAGATTAATAATAATAATAAAAGTCACTCATTTTCATGAACAATTATGAATGTTAAATATGCCATACATTATAATACTTCCATGTAAAAACAGGAATATACATTAGGGTTATCCACACATGCCCACACACACATCTGTGCCGCCTAACGGCTGGTCACTCAATGCCCCTCCTCGCTGCTAAACTCTCTCTCGTTTTTTTACCTGCCTTGTTAGCAAAACTTTCACAGCCAGTCTCATCACGTGACATAGAGTGGCTATTTGGGTGAAATGGCAAAGTGCCAAACTCGGCGTTAAAATTAATGCATTTTCTACTGCCAACAGCCATGTTTTAAAGATAAATCCACACCATTAACACTGTTCATTTCTACGTTATTTATCTCACGTACAGTTTTCTTGCATTATATTAACTTTTACGTTTTTCTGTTGGATTCATTAAATCGTAGATGGGACCCCAAGATGCAGCAATAGTTAATGCAGTCAGCGACCCATAGCTGTACTGCTTGCATCAGGACCAGCGAACCAGAGCTGGTCAAGACCGCACTCCACCTCCACGTGGTGGTCCTGGAAACAGTCTGCAGCAGTGCAGTCTGGCTGAGCGAGTACGGATCGCAATGGGAAGGCAAACCCGGTCCCTAAAAAATGCCGTGCTGAATTCGGATGTGTCGACCGAAAGGTGCAGATATCACAGCTTAGGCGTAAACAGACACAACGCAACCACCGTCATTTTCAGGGCGAACGAAGAAGAAGAAGAAGAAGAAAAATCGTAGACAGTTGTTCTTTGGTGTCGTTATTTAGCCAGAACCAGAGCACAGTCTGTTAGCTCTTTACATTTGAAGAGACCCTTTGGATGTCAAGGAATGCTAAATATGCCACGAGCTTCTTCATCCTAGCTTGGGATCAGATGTGAAGTGCAAGCCAAGCTGGATAAACTGGATTTCATGACTTCAACTCAACATGTTTTGGAATAGCAGAAAGCCACAGGAAAATCCTAGATCTATAGTTTAGATAATACCAAGGACTCTTCAACTTAGTGTTGGCTGCAAAAGAGCGAGAAGCTCAGTAGTTCTAGCTAACAACAACAACAACAACAACAACAACAACACATTGTCGCTGTCCGCTTTTTGGGGCGTTCCAGCGATTGGTTATCAGGATAAAGTGCCCCATATCTGTATGTAGTACTGAGTAGTTATTTAATAACGTTATTAATTTAGCATATTTCCCTATTACTAATTGTCTACATACTGCAGCAACAATTTTTAATCGCAAGCTTTTTTAATTGGCGCATTGTACCATGAATGCTAAATTGAACACACATTAAAAGAGCACGCAAGCTTTTCAGTTTTGCTCTTGCATTGTGCCGTGCCAATTAATTTAAATCATAGGAAAAAATATATTTTGACCATATAAATTTTTTTTTCTGATCGGAGATGAACCCTAATATAACCGTCAGACCCTGTCTAGGTTGAGCGGAGCCTGTCTTGTCCAAACGAGGCAAACCTTTATTTAAAAAAAAACAACTAAATCACCATAAATTTGGCAATACATTTCCAAAGACGTTAAAACTGAATAGATAATGGGAGCCGCGCTGGTGTAATGGTTACCACACTGCGTTGGCGATCGGGTGATCCAGGTTAAAGCCTGGGCGAAGCATTTGAAGGAGTGTCGTGACCACGACTTGGACTGGATTAATTTGAGCCCTGGCGAAGACATTTGAAGCTGTGTCGTCGACCAGGGACTGGAATAACCTGAACGGTACCTGAGCCGACCCAGCTCTAATGGGTACCCTCCAAAGACGGTGAGTATCTGCCTGAATGACGTGTGGACACCTGTCATTGTACTGGGAAAAAAGGGATACTCACGTAAAAATCAGTCTCAGGTTAGATATACTAACCGGAGATTCTCGCCTCGAGTAATAGCAGGCGTACGTTTAAAAAAAAAACGATAGAAAATAATTCAAGTTTTGAAAGTTATTTTAGAAGTAACATTTCAAAAATGCAACTGTCAAAAAATACACGAATCAAAACTAAACTACCGCAATTTTCGTTCAGTGCCTTTGGTTGAACCTGGTTTTCTTTCTATTCCAGGTCAAAACTGTTTAAAATTAAACGTCGATTGGAACTGGAGTGACGAGAGGTGCAATACTCGCTTTCCTTTTGTATGCGAGAAGCTGTAAGTACTCACAGCACTTGTATGTGAGAAGCTGTAAGTACTCACACCACGTGTATGCGAGAAGCTATATGTACTCACACCACTTGTATGCGAGAAGCTGTAAGTACTCACACTACGTGTATGCGAGAAGCTATAAGTACTCACACCACTTGTATGGGAGAAGCTGTAAGTACTCACACCACTTGTATGCGAGAAGCTGTAAGTACTCACACCACGTGTATGCGAGAAGCTGTAAGTACTCACACCACTTGTATGCGAGAAGCTGTAAGTACTCACACCACTTGTATGTGAGAAGCTGTAAGTACTCACACCACTTGTGTGTGAGAAGCTGTAAGTACTCACACCACTTGTATGCGAGAAGCTGTAAGTACTCACGCCACTTGTATGCGAGAAGCTGTAAGTACTCACGCCACTTGTAAGCGAGAAGCTGTAAGTACTCACACCACTTGTATGCGACAGGCTAGGGAGCCCACAGAGCCATTTGACTTGAGTTTCACCTCCCTGGGTGAGGGGAAAAGGGGGGGGGGGAGGTTCACATAACAAAATATGCATGATCTTCCATTCCTTTTTTTTAACATGAACATATTTTATATCCGTCTTCTTCAAATAATCACTGAGCTTCACAGTGTCCTATTGCCTGGGCCCCATCTGAAGGCCTGCTTCTAATTCACTTTTAAGATATCCATAAATGGAGGCTGGGTATCTAGCTAACAACTGTTAAAAACTCATTTGATAATATTTTTTTGAGGCCTATTTACAGTCAATTTAGTTCATTAATTTTTTTTACATTGTTCTCTCAACTTCATTTTTCCCTAAATTGTGTGTAGTCAGATTGCACTTCTTTTAACTCGCATTTTCTCTCCTCTTTTCCTTTTCAATACTGTCTGTAACATAACTTTGTTCGCTCTCTTTTCGTCTCCGGCAGGATTGATCTACCTTTGTTGCGCGTACTAATAATATGCGCCATTCGATTGTTGGCATATTCTATTTTCTTACTTCCGACAGTATTTGGTATTTTCGTGCCAATGGTTACACTTCCTCCATTCATACGTGTCATGTTTGCCTGCCCATCCCCGCGGACATGTGTTAAAGGTAAACCCTGATTGGCGGCAAGTCATGTTCGAGTAATGACGACCGTTGATTGGTTGCATAAGAAGTGCCGGTCAATTATCGATCTAGTGGCATATTACAGTCACACCTGAATAAACTCCCAGACGGGGTTGTTATAAAGAAGATAAATGAAAGAAGGTGTAGTGGTAATAATTACCGAGAATTGTGGGAAATACTAATTCCGTATACGGAGAGTGACCGTTTGAATTTTACAAACGCATGAGTCATGCAGAAAAGTCCATAAGAAAACTTATCATAACGTGCACTTTCGAATGCTATTGGCTTAGCACTTTAGAGACTAATATACATTCACTTTGATTGGAAGTTTTGTCGGAACCGCCAGATGTGAGCGTTGGTTGGAAAACTGCAATATAACGTAGAACATTTTAGACATACAACACTGCATTCCAGAATCGTCACAGCAGTCAGCTCGGACTGAAGCCAAGATAGAGTAGAAGTTAGGATTCTGAACTTATAGGAACGGAAAACAAGTATTGGAGCACCTTTTGGATAATACAATAAGTAAACTCCACCTTTTAATACGGATACTTGACTCCTATAGAACCTACTCACAAAGTTACCGAAGGATTCTGTTATAGAAATAATACCCCAGACGCGGGTTTGAGGCATCTTTATCAAGTTGCCAAGACTATTCAACTGAGCAAGAAGCCTTTGTCCCAGTTATTGGGGTGAGTTGTAACATATTTTATATACTTTGAATTTGGCATGTTTGAACTTGCTAATGGTCCTTACAAGGCTGGCAGCCTCAGCATGTGAAAATGATATATTCATAAACCACCACAGCAAAGCGCTGGTGATTGATTCATACAAGTTCTCACCGGGAACCACAAACAGAGGTAACCCCAGACTCCAAGTGTAGCAGGGAGTGGACGATGATGCCATCATATGTATATATTTACTTCCATTTGTAATAAGTATATGTATATTTAAACATGTCCAACCAGGCAGAAGCCACTTGGCGGTGTCCAGTCGAAATTTTCCCAGTAAATTAACTAAACGAATGGTGATTTTCATCATATCCCCTGAGTTATAAGATACGCTAAGGGAGAGTAAAAATTCAAGGAAAAGCGGAAAAGGTGCCTGATTAATATCAGGAAAACAAAGACGTAGCAGCGGAATTTGTTCCTTTATTCTCTCTAAAGTTTGTTTTTACGAGGCCATTTGAGGTACGATTCTACGATACCAGCTGTACTGCTGTTCTGTGGTTCAGAGCTTGCAATCGACATTTGAAACCTACACTCAACGGGTTGTGAAGATACCTGCCCTCGTCACAGAGACAAATTGACGGAAACAGCAGCATCAACATTCCAGCAGTGACGAAGCTAAGAGGCAATTTTAGCAAGCCAATACAACAGAACCTATTGATCTATATTCCACAGCTAAGCTTCCTAAAGCCAATATCTGTTTCAATGAAGAAACCTATTTTTAGTAATCAACAGTTCATATTTATTTACATTTGTTCCAAAGTATTTGATCATTAAATTTGTTATGTGTTGTTTGTTTTACACATTCATAGTTGATTTAGTTATTACAGGGAGAGAATGGCACACGGATGAATCAGAATCTTTAAGATATATATATATTTACACCTATAGAGCCAAATAATAATAAGAATTTCACTGTTAATTCAGTTGGGGCTTGTACGAGCTAAATTAAATTATATAATACCTCTTTAAAAGAAGTAGTCGGGCAGATAAAAGTTAACATTGCTAAGACACATTCAGCATTGTTCTTATAAACTATCACACAAACACACGTGACTAGCGTGACTAGTTATGTACTTAATACTCTCAACAGAGCCACGTGACTAGTTATGTACTTAGCCCTCTTGCACAGTGCCATGTGGCTAGTGAAAAACTCTTACACAAAGAAATTTAACTAGTTAAATACTCAACCCTCTCACACAAAGACACAAAACTAGTTATAATAAACTCTCACACAAAGACACGTGACTAGTTATATACTTAATCCTCTCAAGCAGAGCCACGTGACTATCATACATTTAAATTTCGTACAGAGAAACGTGGCTAATTACATACTTAATTTTGGCACACCAGCATACTGCTAGTCATATACTTAGTACTCATACAGACAAGGGATTGCCTCATTTGCTGTGCAGTGATGGTCTAACAATGGCCAAAATTTGTAATATACAATTAGGGGCTTTAAAGGTATCTACCTTCTCAAAATTACTTTTGGCAGAGTTGTAAATAGAAGGATGGTGTTTCGTAATTTAGGGAGTCTTCATAGGATATTTCAGAAATCAAGCACAACGTTGAATTTGTCAAAGCTATCGTAAACTTTGCATCTGCCCGCCCCTGCTATGAAGATAAATATGTATTATCTTGTTTCTGAGCTCCCAACTGAAATATTCATTTTAAAAAATTTTTAAGAAGCTCTTTGTATATACATTTAAGATATCTGATTGATTCATGTGCATTTTTCTCTGTAATAATTAAATCAAATGGCCACCGACCGAGCAAAGTGGAATCAATTTGTTGTTGCCCTACAAGACGCCACTAGGCGTGATGGCCACTGACTGCTTTGACGGTCGGCGGCTAATGATCAAAGAAGAAGAAATAAATCAACTTTGAATTCGTAAATAAATAAATTTAATAATCAGTTATTGTTTAACATGAGCAAATAAAAAAATGATGACAGTGAATTGAACTATTGAGTGTTTCTTTACTGAAAAAGGCTAAGGCGGTGATTTGTATGGGTGATGAGTTATTTTGCTTAGGCCAGATTAAAATTACTTAACTGGCCAGATGTTTAAATTGTTTGTTGACAGCTCCTTATTCGTCGTTATGAGGTGAGGGCACATCCCAAGCGTAGCTGAAGGGGCAAGCGCTCCTAATGTCAAAGCTAGGATCTTTGTCACGGGATTTACTCATCGTGCTCTGCAGTGATGATCCAGCAATAGCCAAAACCTAAAGTATCTAATGTGGGTCTTCAAAGGTATCTACCTTCGCAAAAGATTACCCTTGGCAGAGATGCAAATTGAAGAATGATGATGCTTCTACCTTGAGGGAGTGTTCATAAGATGTTCAGAAATCAAGAACGATACTGAATATTACTTAGCACAGTAAACTTATTATCTGCCCGACAACTTTTGTTGAAAGAAATATTGTATGATTGAGCTCGTTCAAGCCCCCAACTGATTTAATTCAGTGAAATCTTAATTTACTAGCTCTGTTTTAAGTGTATTTAAGATGACTGAGACATACGGGTGCAGTTTACTCAAAAGGATTTAATCAACTTTAAATTTGTATATATAG
Source organism: Oreohelix idahoensis (assembly GCA_024509875.1). Taxonomy (NCBI): domain Eukaryota; kingdom Metazoa; phylum Mollusca; class Gastropoda; order Stylommatophora; family Oreohelicidae; genus Oreohelix; species Oreohelix idahoensis. Next base: position 224,127 of record JAMPIV010004483.1, read on the forward strand.
AAATAACAAATTTAATAATCAATTACATTTAACAGCGTAAAATGAATAATTCTTTTTTAAAAAAGGTAATCATCACAGAGTGATGTTAAAGATATTGAGTAATCTTGTGCAAAGCTGGCTTTTGCGTTTGTACTTAGCTGCCAGTAAGTTCGTTGGTGCCTGCTCCAGCCGATGTTTAGTTCTTTGCAGGTTATGGACTGATTCACTCTAGTCACTGGCCAAGTTTGGAGGTTGTGACACGTTCCAAGAAATATTAGGAGCAATTACCAAGCTGTTCCAGCGTCTTCAAGATCGTGTAATGATGGTGTCTAGCGTTTACAGCAAGCCACTCATACCACACACTTTGAGAATAATCTTTCATATGTTGTCGAATGCCACGCTGCATGCTCGGCCAAGAGTATTCAAGGGATATATGTCTTAATACGTCACGTGTACCTCGATGAGGTTGTAAGTGGTGTTTACGCATTTGCTGCATCAGGCGAGTTCGATAGGAGACTGGGATAATTAACTGTCTCTTATTCCCAATCCGTGGGTAGACTAAATCATTCTCATTTTAATATACTCCATGTGGAGTATGGGAGTAATTGCCATACAACCTTGCGAAACAAGGCTTTATGGTTGCATCATTCCTTTATGTCTTCTCCAGCTCCGATATATTCGGCCTGGTTAGAGATGAGAGCTCAGGGCCGCTTGGGCGTGTCCTGAGTTTTCTCTCTCTCTCTTGTGCTATCCTGTGTTTCGGTGAAGGATCCCCAAGAAACACATGAAATGAGAATGTAAACAAAGTCGTCTAAAAGTGCGGCATTGTATTTTTTCTGCATAAATCGGGTTGAAACATCAATTTCCACAACCGGAAAGATCATAGGCTCTAAACTCTTCCGGGCCCCTGCATTTCTACAGTTTCACCAGTGCTTTGGTGGGCCTTCATCAAAGATGGTGAGACTAGAGCTGAGTATTCTAAGCCCGTATCAAATAAACAAAGAACAGTTAGGCTACCAACAGTTACTTCCTCCAAGTGAGGGGATGACTGGGGTGTTGTTGACATATCTGAAGGTCATGTTTCCTTGTCGACCTCGTCAGCAGTCAAGCAACATTATAAGTGCTTGTTTTCGACCTCTTACAGTCCGATGTGAAATGCTTGTCGGTTTTGCACGATTTGTACTATCGCCTTCCAGTTCCCTGGGCTGAATTGTTCTGTTTCTACCTATCGTGATCCTGTGGTTTTTGTTGAGCCATTTTGGGGGTTGTGGGGTTCGTATTTTTAAATTCAGCGACAGGATGATCATTTTCTTTAAGGTGACTCTCGTGGATGCGCCTCTTTTCTGTGGTCATCACCAACTGGGCGTTCTTAACATCGATCAGTATATAACACCACCTGCTGCAGAGTTTCGGCCCCGTGCTCCGTCAGGAACCGTCTCATGTCAGGGGTGAGCGAGTTCTTGAACTGCTCCACGACCATCATCTCATGCAGCCCTTCATATGATTAATCAAAGATGCTCAGGGATCCCCACTTCTCCGAGTGCGTTTATAGTCTTCTAGCAAATTGCCTAAAGGGCACATTCTTCTGCCTCTTAGCTTCACGGAACATGCTACGAAAAGTCTCTGCGTTTAACTGAAAAAGCTGAAGTAAAGCGTTCTTCAACATGGCATAGCTGTTTGGCTCTTTTTATTGGGCATTGTCGGAAATACATCAAAAGCTAATCCCCTCATACGCTGGGAGAGCTTCATGTTGTATTTCTCCCTCTATAAGCCATAGGTAGCAGCTAAAGACTCAAATCTAGAGAGATGTCTATTTCTTCAGAAGCCTCTGAATAAACATCTAGTTGGAAAGAGGTGGCACTCGGCGCTGGTACATGAGAGATGTTTCCCCCCGTGGCTGCCTTGGAAACTAGCCGACTCACTAGATTCGACTTTCCTTCCTTGTAGTTCCTTTAGTCTGATTGCGTGGGCTCTGCCGGTCTGTTCCTTCTTTTCTTGGAATGCCCTTGTCTTTTCTCTCCTTTCTCGTTCCTCAGCTTCATGTTTCTTTGTGCTTCTTTCTCTTCGGCTTAAGCTCTTTGTCAGCTTCTTTCTCTGCTTCAGCGTTTTCATGCTCTCTCTCCAATATTTTCTCTTCACGGATCGTGGCTGTCTCTTTTTCTGCCCTTTCCTGATTAGTTGTAACCAAAGTAACCACTAAATATGTCAGAGTTTGGCCTGACATACCTAGTTCTTTACCAATATTCAGACAAAAGGCGTGGGGGTTGGGTTTATGGGACATTCTGAGCAAGAAGTCTGTATACAAAGCTACATGAAAATACGATTGCTACTTAATTACTATTACTTCAAATCACAACAACAAATTAGCAATAGCAAGTGAACTTCTTAACCTTTTGACAGAAGATTTTGTTTCTTTCCAATTATACGTTGTAAAATTATTTTTACTGTGATTTATCAATGAACCGTAATATCAATGTAAGAGAGAAAAAAATTCACTCTGACAATATTCTTTCAGTAAATCTGAAATTTATGTCAGTCAAGTCTAGGGAATTAACTTCATAGGTTCTATTATCGCGGACGGGATACCGATTTGTCACGAAATTTACTCCCATTGCTCTGAAATAATAGTCCAGCAATGGCCAAAACCTAGAGTATGTAATGTGGTCTTCAAAGATATCTACCTTTGCACAAAATTACTCTTGGCAGAGATGCAAATTGAAAGATGGTACTGCTTCTACCCTGAGGGAATTTTCACAAGATATTCAGAAATCAAGAACAATACTGAATGTGTCTTAGCACAGTTAACGTATTATCTACCCGACAACTTTTGTGAAAAGATATATTGAATGATTGAGCTCGTTCAAGACCACAGCTGATTTAATTCAGTGAACTCTTAATTTACTAGCTCTATTTTAAGTGTATTTAAGATGACTAAGACACACTGATGCAGTACACTCAAAAGGATTAAATCAACTAAAAATTTGTATATATACAAATGACAAATTTAATAATCAATTAAATTTAACAGTGTAAAATGCATTATTATTCTACAAAAGATTAACATCACAGGGTGATATTATCCATATCGAAGGAAGTGTCTGAAAGTTCACTTGGCAGCCTTTAAGTTTGTACTTAGCTGCCAGTAAGTTTGTTGGTTTCTGCTCCACCCGATGTTTGGTTCTTTGCAAGCTATGGGCTGATTCACTCTAGTCACTGGTCAAGTCTGGAGGTTGTGATACGTTCCAAGAAATGTCAAGGAGTAATCTCGAAGCTCGTCCAGCGTCTTCAAGACCCGTCTGAGCATGGTGTTTAGCGTTGACAGCAGGGCACTTATACCACACACTTTGTTCCAGAGATAGTACCCTCAACTGGTACCACCGACTATTATAATGAAAGAAGAGAAACAAATACCCTTCTGAGTATTGGGTTTCCTGACACACAATAATGTTCCCCCTCCTCATTCCACCATCCCATCTACCTCAGAACTTTACCCTCTCTGAGCATTAATATTAATCCCAGTGAGCGGAAAACATTCATTACTTTTATATTGAATATCATGAAATTTGCACTGGTTGAAAAGGTGAATAGCATAATTAAGTATGTACGTCAGTTCTATCATCATTCTCTACCTGCTCGATATTGGTCTTGGAGCAGTCATCAGCTCTTATAGTGGCGTTTCATGAAACCATCATTATGTATGCTGAGAATTCCATCCTCATATGACTTGGACATCACTAGCAATTGTCACAAGTTAATATATGCAAAATATAGAATTTTAAAATGTACAACTCACCACAACATTTTTTGAGAATACTGACTCCTAGATCAGTGAAATAGTTAAGGCAACTTGTTTAAGATGCATCATACATGCGGTCTGGGGTTTTACGTTACACTTGGCTCCCAATTTCATTTCCGTGTTAATGTAGTCAGAGTTTTCCTGGGACGTAAGTCCATGAGATGCTCAAACAAGGTCTGGTCCGATACATGGAATTATGATCTATTCCTTACTTGGGCTAGCTGGCCATCTTCTTGGCAAGGTGAATTTCACAATGCTCTGAACCGACGGAAGTGTCAGATTATTTTGCAACTTTCGTCCCACGCACGTTGTTGTTACTATCTGACCAAGCTCCAATCAGAAGTTTTGTATAACATCCAGTTTTGCCCTGCCAATTGTACTCAATCATGCGTGTTATGAGCGTGTTTGTTGGGATGGGGTTTATCTCAACAATTTCCTCATATGAAAATTCTGCGTGATTTTTTTAAATGTCACTTTCTATGTAAGGAATTGTTATTTCCGTCGATTGTCGTTCCTGTTTACACTCACGACTTCCTACATTATCACAAATAATGTCTTCCAGGAAACCTATTACAGCATTCCGCCTTTCAGGTGCGTGTCTGTAATAGGTCACCACCTGGATAATTTACTGCCCTGCACCTGTGCAAAAAGCATTCATCGTGTGACCATCTAAGTTGTGTTCTTTCCACGAGAGAAATTAGAAAGTTACAATAGCAATATCAGCGCTAACCAAGCTCAAGGGGCGATCTTCGTATTAATCCGGCGCGCCAATGTCTGGTACCTAATAATTTTACTTACATGACTGTCGGTCAATAGTACATCACCTGTCTACCCTATCACCAGGGATGATCAAGTAAGCAAACATGGCGAATTTTTACAGGGAGGAGTGTAAACAAATGACTAGGCACGTTTTTCTCGGTACCGAAAATGGCAAACAAGTAGATCATCACAGAGAGACAGAAAATACGAAAAGAGGAGCGACAAATACCGTCACAATCTTCACAACCTGTCACAAGCAGACAACTAGCATAGACCACACGTTCTTTATCTACAGACACTATCAAGCTGATAACACACCCTGGTATCTCCAACTTGTACCACAAATTGGTATTTCAAACTTGTATAACAAACTTTAGAAGAGACAAAAGTCTCTGCTAAGTATTTGTTTCCTGACACTAGTCAGGTGCCTTCCCGCTGTCACTTCCACCGACCTTTTTCCTTTTTCTGAATAATTTTATCCTCCCTGAGCATAAACCATAAACCCAGTGGATTGGATGAAAAATTATCGTTATTATCTATCAGGTAAATTGATGAAAAAGAATGTGGCTGGACAGAGGAAACGACTCTTGTCTAGTTTACACATGTTTAAATATACATATTAAACCGTTAATATAATAAATATATACACTATAATTGTATTATCATCCGCTTCCTGCTACGCTTGGAGCCTTGGACTACCGCTGCTTTTGGTTCCTTGTGAGATAACCTACATGAAGCAGTCACCAACGCTTGCTATGGTGGTTCATGACTCTATAATTTTCATATGCTGTGTTTGCCAGTCTCTTATTAATCTGTAAAACCACAAGCGATTTAAACATGTCAAATGCAAAATATAAAATGATAAAATTGTATATGTTACAACTTACCCCGCATAAGCGGGTTAATTAACAGACGTCTGGCACAAGAAGACTTCCGAATAATTTTGGGGCCATAGCTTTTGAGGCCGTCTTACATGTAGTCGAGTATTACTTTAATTAAAATCCCACTATTATCCAGTTTATAGGTTCCGAGGATTTCCAGTATTACAAAGGGGAGTTTTCTTTCTGATTAATTTCAGAGGATTATCAAAACATGGTCAAATTTCTTTATTAAAATCCTACTTTTCTTCGGTCATGGCTTATGTGAAACTATCGTCTTGACTCAATGGAACACAGTGCCGGAGTCTACACTTGTGCTACAATAAAAAGGACTTTTCGCCAACGAGAGTGAAAGTCGCCAATCAAACGTAGTCTAGCTTAATATATTTTGAATAGACCAAACAAATTTGAACATTTGACTTTAGTATATATCTTCTTCCCCCTTCCTCACCCCCTTTTATGACAACCAACAATTTATAACTTCTCCCATATAAGAAGAACACGATAAAATGAAGAGCACGGTCATTTCGTCAGACCTTGACAAGTTATATACTTAGCTCTCACACATAGACTCATGACTAATTAAGTATCTAACTCTCACACAGCCTGACATGACTAGTTATATACTTAATACTCACACGAAGAAATGTGACTAGTTATATAATTAACTCTTACACAGAGGCATTTGCTTAGTTACATACTTAAATTTCACACTGAGATACCTGAACTAATTATCTTCTTAACTCTTACACAGAGACATGTGCCTAACTATATACTTAATTCTCACACAGATACCAGTGACCATTTGCACAATTTACTCGTGAAAAGTGCCACGTGACTGGTTACATACTTAACTCTCACACATAAGCTCGTGACTGGTTATTTACGTATCTGTCACACAGAATCTCGTGACTAGTTATATTCGTAACCCTCACACAGAGCCATGTGACTAATTATATACTTAACTAGTGTAAAAGACCGTCAAAAAACGGAAATTAAATTCAAAAGCACCAATACCTAACGACAATTTTACTTATTCAAAAGTATTGAAAAAAACCCACTGTGCATCACCACAGTACACGAACTACGTAGCAGCATCGAGGATCCCAATGTGTGTATACGGGATCACACAGTCTATAAATATATTTGTGTGCACACCGTCATTTGCGCATTCTTCTTTGGTAAGTGTTACTATTTTTGGCAGAGCACATATGAGGGAAACAATACAATTAATGTCTAACTTTCAACCAAAGTTGCATCTCCTAGCGTTACGCACCGACAGAAAAAGCTCGGTTTTTATATATAGGATTCTCAACCGAGGTACGTGAATAGTTATACTGTTAACTCTCAACAAAGTGTCGTACATTTTTAGAAAGATATAGAGATTTATTTGGTCCCGTCTGAGTAGAGCAGGAGGTGGGGTATATGAGAAAGAAAGGTGTTAGAATCGATTCCACGAGTAAATAGATTAAGGTGAAGATCCGTCTCAGGAATGAGTGGTTTCTCTAATACAGCCTATCTATACGACTATTTTTAGAAGAAGACGATCTATCAAACCTCCCTATAAGTATAATTATAAGTTTACTAAACACCCACACACACAATTATGTGACAACAACACACACAAACGTGAAAACTATGGTAAATGGAAATGGGTCTGACCAACACTTAAGTTTTGTTTAGTTTATTATCTCTTAAACTTTACAAAATCAAACATATAGAACTCAATATAATCATGTTTACAGACAAATGAAAATAACCCAATAAGTGCCCTCCCCACTGTTGAGAAAAGATCCAAAAGGAAGTTAATAACCCAAAAGGTCAAAGATTAACACTAGGGTATAGAATAGACAGTAAATAAAAGAACAAAGTTCCTACTTAAGCTATCCAGTAAAATACTCAGGTTTGCGAAATAAAGAAATTGTATAGTTAGTACAATGATTGTAACAAAGGAAAATATTTACTCTCTCTCTCTCTCTCTCTCTCTCTCTCTCTCTCACACACACACTCTGTCATCTGTGGCCACAAACATTCTTGCTTACCTAATAATAGTGTAGGTATCCCTTGAAAAATTACAATAGTATGAACTATAGTATCAGGTGGGCTGCCCAAACCTGGCTCCAGACCAGCCTTCTCTTCTTCTTCCGTCCTTAGCCACCTACCGTCAAAGCAGTCAGTGGCCATTACGCCTAGTGGCGTCTTAGGGCAACAGCAGATAGGTTTTCTTTGCCATTGTTTCCCATCACGCCTAGTGGCGTCTTTAGGGCAACGGCAAATCAACCCATTTGCTGTTGTTTCCGTAATCGAAGTGACTGGCAAACGGGTGATCAGCCCGTTGGTAGACCAGCCTTGGTATCTAATAATAATTACAAGGTGGTCGCCAAAGTTGGTGCTTTAATTTTTTCCTGGATGAGTCCTGTGTCACCGCATATAGTTATTGAAGCAAGACGTTCTCGGGACGTTTACAGTTATAAAATTAAAAGCGAAAAGTAGTTCCTGTATTGACTAGCCTCTGGTTGCTCAGACCCAAAAAAAAAAATGTTACGATTTGTAAAAACTGATAATGATGGTAAGTCCTATCGGCGGACTCTTATGGTGAGTACCGATTTTGAAACAGCGAAGTTTTCTGGATCACTTTGTTGCCATGACTGTCAAACGTCAGGAATATATGTTCTTTCGTATGCCCAGTGGGCTGGAAAATTTTGGTAAATAATTTTGGGTATAATACTGTCCAGTTACGATTAATCTTTTTGTTTATATTTGGTCTCTCTCTGAATGCAGAAAGAAGACCCAACAGGTCCAACAATCGAAGACCCAATAATAATATGTTACTGGTGGTATTAGACCGCTGGCCGCTGGTTTTTGATCGAGTGCACAAATCAGAAAATTAAATCCCCACTGGACAATTTAACACATACAGCGAAGAAATGGTTCTAGACCGTCGTGCTTAGATTATCAAAGAAATTTCTGAGTGACTACTGATACTAAGTTTGAGAGAGCGCTGTATATATACAGTGTTATTATCTCGAGAATGTGAATTTTCACACTTCTCGTGTATAGCAGAAATTAAGGAAACTAATTCCCCCCGATCAAAAATTCCTCTGTCACTCTGTTTGCCGTTGCAAATCGACCACAAAGGCTTACTCGGGTAACAGTTTTCCTCCCGAGATTTCTGTTCGCTTCTGATATCAAACGACTATCTCCATGTATGTATGAACATCAAACAGGTACACCGGGAAATTTCTGCCCGCGTTTCCTGCTCAAAGAACCGAATTGTATCTCACCCGTGCGTCTGTCTGTCAACAATGATGATTGGCAAATCAGCTCGCGTGAGAACTCAGGTAAACGAATCATGGCTCGCTGCCTGCCACGCCGGCAGGTCGCGGAACTAGCTAATATGTCTGTTTGTTTACATGTCCAGAAAACGGGCGTGGATTAGATATGAGTAATGCAGTCAGAAATTTGTGTGGTTTGGCTTAGCAAAAGGTAGACATTGAATGTGAAAGCAAGGGCTGTCAGATTACTGTATCACTATTTACATTTCCACGTCACACAAAGGTACGTGAATAGTTATGTATTTAACTCACACAGAAATATGTGACTAGGTATAATACTTAGCTCTCACACAGAGACACGTAAGTAGTTATATTCCTAACTCTTACATAGAGATACGTGGCTAGTTATATACTTTACTCTTACGCGTAAATGTATGGCTAGCTAGTTACTTAACTGTCACGCAGACAAACGTAACAAGTTATACACTTAACTCTCAAACGCAGACACGTGCCTTGTTAAGCACTTAACTCCGATACAACAACCCATATTAATGAGTTTAATAAAATCAATAAAGATATTTTTCCTTAGAATAATACACTGCAATTCAAGATTATCTACTAACCATCAGTTTTATTGTTGGTTGCTATATTGTCATACTTCGATCCTAGTCTGGAGACTGTCACGTGTTCGTACTGAAATTATTTAAACTAGTGACAGTAGAACCACGATAATACAAATGCCAATAAAGTGAAACATCAATAATCTGAAACATCAACAATCTAAAACATCAATAATCCAAACCAGCCATCAATTGTTTTAATGCTGGTTGCAGAAAGGGGACAGTTTTCCTAAGCTAAACCAAAATGTGTCTTTAGCGGTAAAAAAGTTGTTGGTAGGAAAGAATTGACATTCATCCGGCCAGTTGGTCAGTTTGCTTAGCGCGAGTGTGATTGTCTAGTGTTTTCATAGTTTTAAAATTAATGTACTGTAGCTGTGGCGTGGTCTTCTTTATTACAAGCTTAAAAACAGCAATTAAAAATACCCTGAAGTTCGCATTGAAACCAGATTCAAATTATGGGTCTACACATGCAGTCGTATTCGGAACTTTGGAGACTGTGATGGCTTCTTAAGAGCAGCATATTAAATTCTGTCTAAATTAAATACTTCTGCTTAAACGAGTCAGAGACCTGACAAAAACAAGAAATGAAGTTCAGAAATCGTGGTGTTAAACATTCCATTGTCCTGCTACAAATAAATAAAAATACGTTTAGTACACACTCAGTGGTTTTTATTACTGCTCGTTTTCCAGTTTCCAGAACAATATCTTTGATACGTTGGACAATCCGAACAAATCAGAAATTCAAACTACCCTAGTCCCAATTAGTTCAGATAATCGAGGGTCTAATTTATTAAAATTTCAAGAGGCCGTGAAGCAAGCGTCCGTGTATGAAGCACAGCAAACGAAAACAAACTGCACATTACACATACACACTCACATATATATTTTTTCCTGGAGGATTTGTTCTCCTTTATCAGAAATCAGGATGGTGCTTCTTGGCTAAAGTAAAGCACAAGGTTGACGATGAACAGAGCGGAGCTTCCTTCAACTTCCAGCATAAAAATGGAGGTAGAGCCAGCAGCTGCAGCTCCACGGTAGATGTTTGAAACCACATTAACAAGGTCAGTTACTGCGTCAGACTCTCAATCCATGTGTCGGGATGTCTAAAATGGACTGACAGGTGAATGATCATATATATTCTGCTCAAAAAAAAAAAGTTAAAGGCCACTTTCAATTTTTAGGTCATTTTAACTAAGCTGTTTATTTTTAAAACCTGAACACTCAGTCAAACAAGTTTTGCTGCATTTTGTTGCATGCTTAAACAATGTTTGTTAATCTGACAATAAATCAAATCTGTGTTACGTGTGTGTACCTCCAAGGTCAATCAAATGTACATGGTGAAAATGGAAATAATGCATGTTTAAAAATGCTTACTATGGCAGAGCCTGTTGATAACGTTGCTGAAATTTGCTTTTCACGTGCAAGTCGTGACTAGAGTGAACACATGTCAACCACTTTTCGGAAGGAACGGGCAATGGGTATGTTTGTAACATTTACCATTTTAGCCATGGCTCAGCTAAGACGCTTGACCAATGTTGACAGATGGAGAGCGATGGCATGGCTGCAGGATGATGTAGGGCTGCGAGAAGTTGCTAAGAGATTAGGAGTTGCCCACTCTGTCATACAAACTCTGCGTGATCGTTATAATGCAACCGGCAGTGTCGCAGAACAACGCAGGTTTAAAAAAAAACTGCAGATGAATTCGCAGAGCCATGGCCTTCCGAAAAGTGGGTGACATGTGTTCACTCTAGTCACGACTTGCACGTGAAAAGCAAATTTCAGCAATGTTATCAACAGGCTCTGCCATAGTAAGCATTTTTAAACATGCATTATTTCCCTTTTCACCATGTACATTTGATTGACCTTGGAGGTACACACACGTAACACAGATTTGATTTATTGTCAGATTAACAAACATTGTTTAAGCATGCAACAAAATGCAGCAAAACGTGTTTGACTGAGTGTTCAGGTTTTAATAAAAACAGCTTAGTTGAAATGACCTAAAAATTGAAAGTGGCCTTTAACTTTTTTTTGAGCAGTATATATATAGGCCTCAAACCCTCAGGACTGATGCGGATCTATTGCCCTTTTCCTGCCAGGATACGCGCCGATGAGAGAGCACCCACACATGTGTGCGCCATGTATGAATAAGGGAGAGATACTACGGAAAATTAACGATCGCCTGTTAGAGAACGACATCGCAAGCGATAAATCAACACGGCTCAGACTGCTGGAATGTGAGATCAAACGTAACATTAGCAGGGATGGGCTTATGAGAAGATGGGTCAGGTGTGTATACAACTAGCGCACTATAAGATCAAACAGCGTAGATATCCTTCGACATGTGCTAGCGGAGACCGAGCATCTGTTGGTTTGCTCGAAGTGCAAAGACGTTATTTCTGAACAATAACAATGACAAAATATATTCCCTTAGTGGTAAATCAAGACACAAATAATCGTCTTCTTCGTTCCCTGTCAAGCGTCGACTTGAATATTTTCAAAGAAAGCAGTCGTCAGCTTGAGGCTGTTGGCATCTCTCTAGAACTTTTCCAGGAATAGTTATGGTGACGGCCATTAGCGCTTTCTCTGTTCCTCATATGTTGAGCACCTTTAAATTAAATGTTTAGAGACAAAACAAATCGATCATAGATTTTCATTAACTGAGTAGACAGTAGTAATTGACATCATAAAGGTGAAAAAAATTTGTTATCGACTACCGAGTGACATAGCTGTTAGAGAGCTAGTTTTTCGAGGAAAAAAAAAGGGTTTCAAAACCAGTTCTACAACAATGGGTACCTGACATAGCTTTTGAGTTACGTCACGCAGTGGCGGCGAAGATGTGAACTGGCTAGCCCATGTGAAAAAAGCTGAGATCTCTTATAGTGAAGTATCTAACACTTCGCTCCCCGTAAGGCAGTATCTGATGTGCAAATATCCTTTATCTTTGTACTGTGAACTGAAAAAAAAACAGACTGCAATCTCTTGTGTTTATCACATCTTTTCTTTCAGGCCATAATTTGAATGAAGGAGCCCAAAAATCAACTGAAAGTGGATACATTTTGTTCATAATCGAATGACATATATCCACTGCAAGTCATGATAGCTGATTCGTTTTTCAAAAATAAAACAAAGTCGAAAAATGTCTTATTAAAGGCTAACATTGGAATATAAATTGTTCTGTTATTAACGTCATTTTAAAATTAAAGAGAGAGAGAGAGAGAGAGAGAGAGAGAGAGAGAGAGAGAGAGAGCATGGGAAATTGTGTGGAAGTTTTTTGTTGTCATATTGTTGTCCTCTATGTCTTTATTTTTATTTGTGTACTTTTTTATTAATTCATAAATAATAAAACAAAACAGACAAAACTAAGACAGTATATCTTTGGAAACATTCAAAGGAAAAGAGATAGATGGAGACCCAGAGATGGAGAAAAATGATCGACCATGGACATAAAACTTAAAGAACATTCGGTAACACATTGAAAGCAAATAACAAATAATAGTAATGGTTATGAAAGACAGTTAGTGATTGTTATTGTTGAACAGAATCGACATCATTGTGACAGAATTGGCCGTTCGCTTTTACTCGCATTCATGTTTCTCGCCGACATTGTTGATCTAGTCTCATTTTATGTACATAATCATGGGGCCATATTTTGTTTACACTTCCTTCCTTCAATTCCGGTTATGTCGGGGTTTCATCGACCATCTTTACTAATGATTGAAATCATTAACTTTCGTTTGAACCCATATTGACTCCTGGAACTGTAGAGTAAAACGTTGTTTACGAGCGCGTAACACATGTCCGACCAGACAGTGAATGGGAGCGCCTGATTAATACGTAAACAACGCTATGATGGCCACGGTCAGTTGTCTTCTCACTGATAATGTTTTCTGTGTGGCCGGATTGTTGCTTGATAGTGTCGGAAAATATCAATCTGGTGATAGATTATAGACGCGCACTTAAGATAACTCATGGGATTTGGACCAGATAAATGATGTAATTCTTTCAGGGAAGACTTGTTGTAGGCAATTGTGACAATAAGTTGTCCACCTGGCAAGATATTATCTATGATGGATCTATGAAGTAGTGAGTGTAAATCCGATCATTTCAACGGAAGAGAAAATACCTCCTATGGGAGTGACTTGTGAAAAAAATCACATTTTATGTTTCACGCACCAATTTTCCCAAAGAGGGTAGTGGGTTTGATTGCTATTGGTTTGGCATTTGAGATGTTAAAATACAACATTTCTGATTGGAGTCTTGCCATATAGTGGATGCGGGGTGTGACGATACGGTTGTACGATCTCACGTCCACTCCGGCAGGATCACTTTTTTTCTTAAATTTTCTCTTCTTCTCATCGCTATTATTTGGCATATTTTTGCCCTTTCATTCATTATTTTGCTCTCTACGCTGGATCAGTAGGGTGAAGTCTCTAACACTTTACACCCCTATGGAAGTATCGGCCGCGGGATTATCTTTAATTTTCACATGTTTGCTTTGAGACGATCCCAGACAGAACTGTAATAACGCCATGTAATTTGACCGATCAGCGACTGATAAGTTGTCGCTTCATTCGTCTGGCCACATTTGATATAGACGGTCATCTCTATTGATCCCTTTAAACGTGACGATCCATCACTTGACTCCAAGTGTCTAGCGACTATCCATATATTTCCCCAAGACGGGAGATAATGAGGTAATCGATCCGATGTACGTTCTATATCGAGATTACAGATAAATCTGTCTGGAAACTCAAGATTTGCAGACGATAGCATCGGGACAGTATTAATGCACAACATTTGTTTTCGAAGATAGCACAAGGTGCCGGCGGAAGTCTGACGCAACGATATGAAGAGGCCACGCGTGGATATTAAATTTAATATTTTGGAACACGTGAGGGTGTTTTTTTTCATTTTAAACACCTCTACCCACGTAGTGCTGAACGAGATTCGTTTGGATTGGTTGATTTGAGAGGCCGGAATATACAATGTATCTCACTGGAAAATTAGGCGGAAACACAGCTGGAATCGGAACTTGGAAAATGGAAATATAATGTAACAAAATCGGAGTCACAGCACACACTGCAGCGCAAACGTCAGACTAGCGACTCCTAAAAGCCAGAAAGAAAAAGAGACATTGGACTTAGAAATTCCAAAAATATAAGTAACAGATCGAGTATTATGCAACTATGGAATTCACAAGTAAACTCAAATTTGTAATACAAGACTGGAAACTTAAGGGACCAGGACTTTAAATAACAAGACTGGAAACCTAGGAATTTGATCACAAGTCATCGGAGAATTAAACAAAAGTTGTCCCAGGCCAGTGATTGTACAGAACATCCGCCGTCAGAGGAATTAACTCTAATTTCCCAGACCAAGTCAAAGACGAATTAAACAAAAGTTTTCCCAGACCAATGATTTCGCAGAACACCCGCTTTCAGAGGAATTAACTCTAATTTCCAGACCTAAGTGATTCGAGGCATCTAATACAGAGCTGTGTCAAGTCTAAATCTGTGCAAGGAGATTGTGTATTCCCAAAGGTTTTGGGGTAAGTGTAAACAATTTATTTACTAATGTAAATTTTACAGGTTTCTTGCTAAGTGGTGATATACGAGGCTGGCAACCTCAACATATTAAAATAGCATTTGCATGAACTACTACTGCAAGAGCTGGTGATTGTTTTTGACTAGTCGTGCGGAAACCAGGCAGCAGATGCGACCCCAGGACTCCAACTGGAGCAGTAATGAGTGATGATTACATCATGTGTGCCTCAAGTGTAGCATATCAATTTTGAGATGTATGTAACTCGTTAATGTTAATTCAGGCCCAAATCCTTATTCACGCTGTCCAGACACATTTCCCAGTTAATACACAGAAGAATATTGGTGAATTTTAATCATATTCATTGAGCTATGTTATGTGCTCAAGAATTTAATTCTTCTGAGAGATTAACATTGGTGGGTGGAGAATGGTAGAGTGAACCTGTCAGAGTGCTTCGATCAAATGTACTTAGCAGAGGCATTTGTTTCCTATGTTGTCCAACAGTTTTCGGAAGACCGTTCGAGAACGAAGCGACAAGACTGACGTTTCTACGCCCTTAGTTGTGAGAGCAGGGAATCAACACTGACCACCTACATAAGACGAGTAAGCCGAAGACGTGCCCGCATCACCAGAAAAGTGACGATACAACGGCGGTAGGACTCACTTAGACAAGCTAAGAGCTTGCGAAAGCAACGGACATTGATAAAACCCTCTATTTAATGTCCGTGAGCATATATTTGATTCCAATATAAAATTTCACAAAATTTTCCATATTTATATTAACTGTTAAAGACTAATTCATTATTAAAATTGTTACATCTTGTTTTAAAACTAAACAATCGTAGTCGCTCCAGTTTTATATGTATGAAAGCAAACGTATGAGCCAGAATATTATATACCTAGACAAACATTTACCTCTAAACAGAACTATAATAAGGGGAATTCGCTGAATTACCTCATCTGGGGGCTTGAACGGGCTAAAAACTATTGCTTAAATACTTCACAAAAGACGACAGACAGATATAAGTTAACCATTGCTCAGCGCTATTCCGCATGGCTCTTGACTTCTGAATTATCTTGTGAAGCCTCCCTTCGGATAGAAGCGCCATTACGGCTTTCCCTGCTGTGCAGTAGTGGTCCAACAATGTCCAAAACTCAAGAGTATCTAAATCAGTTGATAAAGGTGTTTACCTTCGCACAAGATTACTCTTGGCAGAGATGTAGATACATTTCTGTTCTTACTAACAATAGATTGGGTTATGAAAACATCAATATCACACAACAGACATGGAATCCAGTGAAATCTGACTAAACAGCTTGATGATCAGGATTTTGCAGATGACTTGGCTCTTCTGTCCCATAACCATAATCAGATGCAAGAGAAAATGAAAATTCTCGTTGAGTGATCACAACAAGTGGGCCTGAAAATACACAGGGAAAAGACAAAGATTATGAGAATAAATGCAAGAAATGATAACAAGGTTGAACTTGAAGAAACACCACTAAAAGATGTAGAATCGTACACATATTTTGCCCTTACTATAGACAAAGTTGGAGGGACAGACAATGATATCAAAATAAGAATACAAAAAGCAAGAGGAGCTTTTATTGCATTGAGAAACATATGGAGAACAAGAGAAATCAAGTCCAACACAAAAATAAGAATCTTCAACTCAAATGTAAAGTCAGTCCTATTGTATGGCTCTGAGACATGGAGAGCAACAAAAACAACAACCAAAAAGCTACAGACTTTTATAAACGGGTGCTTGCGTAGAATAGAAGGACTGAAATGGTATGACAAAGTCACAAATGTGGAATTGATGACAAGAACCAGACAAGTGCCAGTGGAACAAGAGTTGAGAAGAAGACGCTGGCGATGGATAGGACACACATCCTATGCTCCTCGGGGAGCTAAAGGATATTGATTGACTGATTGACAAGGTGACTAGTATGATAGTGGGCATGGAGCTGGTAACCTCTTAATGTAAAAAACTTTGCTACAGAAACAACCGCTACAAGAGCAAATAAAGGGTTCTATGCTCCATCGGGATGCCAAAAGGAAATTGATAATGAATATGATGATTGTGTAATAAAAGAAGATGCAAGATTTCATATAAGACCTGGTATAAATAAATTAAGACTCATAAGTGTGATCAATAAATAATCGATTACAAAAATAAGAAAAGTATGCGCTTTTGCTTGAAATCAAAATAAAATAAAAATTATGATCTGATTTGTCAATTGTAAAAAAGTTTTAAATAAATCATACTCTATCTATATCCGTCTGCCAGGTGTTTTGTTTTATAAATAATGACCTCATATATTTGGACTGAACAATTCTGCGACGTGTCCATCTTTAGCTTACAAGTACATCGACCTATTTTGTATAAATTTTTTTTTTTTTTTTTTATTACCATATTATTGTATTGTCTAATAAAATGTTCTATGGCCTTTTAATTGTTTTTGTTCACCTGTGTAATTATTTTATTTGAGATGTGTAGTTTTATTATACTTTTTTATTATACCTTTTTTATTATTACTAACCATCCAATTAAATATTTTATTACTATTATCACACTGTCAATATCACAACGTTAATGACTGGAACGAATTAAAAATGAAGGGATGCGTGTAGTTTTGAGCTATATGCGCGATACCCTTATTGTGACGATGAGGTATATGTTTGTATTTCTGTCTATTAGATCATCATCATCTCAACCCATAACCCGTCATGGGTCGTAGGGGTGCCATGGTGGAAGCATCAGCAGACAGGGTCCTCCACTGCTCTCTATTCTCAGCAATGCGTAGTATGAACGTTGGTTGTACATACGACGGATGCATCCTCTCTCGCGTCCATCTCTGCTAGTCCCACGTTTGATACCAAACTCCAACAGTCTCAGCCTTGTTGCTTCATCCATTGCAGTGTCATTATCTAGCAGGCGATCATTAATCGCCCTTAGTATCCCTTCCTTATCCATGTCCAGTGTCTCTACCATGGGAACTCTCGAGAACAGTCCGTCAGCTCTCTTATTGTCACGTACCCCTGCATGACCAGGACAGTAGATCCACACCAGTTCTTGAAGACTTGAGGATTCTATTGATGTTTTCCATTTCTGCCGCATTCATCTGTTCTGAACTTTACGAAGCATGGCTTGTGATTCTGACAATATAACTGCCGTGGTTGATGGAGTTTCAGACAGCCACATCAGTTTTGCAGTAACTCTACCTCAATTTCCATGCTGGAGGTTGCTTGTCATGTAGGCTCCACTGTGTTCAGCAACGACCCTGCCTTTTATTCACGCAGAGAAGCCCCATTCTGATTTCTCACCACGCACTACAGACCCATCATTGTATACAATGACGTCATCATCCCCAGCATGATCACTTATCAGCTGATTAATCTCCAGCTCTGCTTTTCCATTGCCCCAAGATCTGCACTCTCTGCCAAGGTCCTTTCACTTACTCCACTCTTCCCCTTTTTATATATTTTCAACCTTGGTCCCCTGACCAATCGTAGCCCCTGCCTGTGCCATCCATGACATTCCCCCTCTTTATTCTTGCTTCTTTGATGTCAGCTACATTCTCATGTAGGGGGTGTCTTTTGTCGGTGGTTACCCTCATACATTCTTTTGCTTGGGCCATCCCATATCTGGATCTAATCGACAGAAATCCGAGCATGTATCTCATTCTCACAATGGAGGTATCACACGTACACCCCAAAACTAGTCACATCCCTTCATTTTGAATGCGCTCCAGTCGTTAACATTGTGACACTGATAGCGTGAGTATTCCTAGCCCACACTCGATTACCGAAATCACGAGCTGATGATACAGAAGAAACAGTAGTCTCTGTTCCAATCGCGCAGCAGCCATTGTTTTTAAGGCTGCCAGTCCTCACTTGCACTTCTGTAAGTTCAGTTCGACATGATACTTGAATGATAGCCCACGATCAAACGTTACTGCCAGATACTTCAGCTTGTCTTTCCTTTCAATGTTCTGCCCATTGAAAGTGATGTATGGAAAGTCTGCTTTCACTATAGAGTTGTTCAAAGAGCACACCATCACACAGACCTTGTTGGGATTGATCTTTAATCCGCTGTCCTTACACCATTTAGAAATTGCCTGTAGTGTCTCTAGTATCCCTTGGACCATTTCTTGTCTGTCTGAGCCAGTTCTGTACATGAGTATGTCTTCTGCGAAAGTTAATGTTCACCCCAGTCCTGTTGGTTAAAAGGTTGCAACTTGTGCTGTATAGATGTTAAACATCACTGGTGATAGTGGAGAACCCTGGGGTAGTCCCGGGCAAGTCCGCATTGGTTCTGATGTCCACGTTCCCAAACGAAATGCAACTGATCTCTCCATTAAGGCAGCTGCTATCCACCTTGTTATCCAATTGTTTATACCACATGCCATTATACAGTCTATTAGGGTTGCAAGTCAATACTGTTATAAGCATCGTCTAGGTCAATTGCGACAGCCACCGTTTCTTTTTTACCCTGGAATCCCTTGTAGACATCGAAAGCAAACGTTCAAGCACTACCCCATGTTGTTTTCACAGGCCTATAGCCACCCAGGGTATCAGGAAGGATGTGTGCATTTTCGAGGTGGCTCATTAATTGTCTTGCAACTATCTTTTCAAGTAATTTACCATAGTATTTCTGTGGTGTGATAATTCGATAGCTGCTGAGCAGTGTGGGGTTCTTGCCAGGTTTAGGAAGTGGCCGAAGGTAACTTTGTAGCCAGTCTTCCGGCACCTCACCTGTGGTGGCTGTCTGAAACTACATCAGTCAGGGTAGTTATTGTGTAAGATCTCAGTCTATGCGTTGGAAGGTCCAAAACGGATGGCTCCAGCATGAATGGAAAACACCCTTAAAAGGCTCAAATCTCCAGGAACTGGTATGGATCTACTGTCCTGGTCATGCAAGGGTGTAGAACTGACATACTAGCTACGAGAACACCCATGGTGGGGTCATCGGATATGGATGAGGGATTAAAAACCTCCGGCAATTAGTGATTACCTGTTAGAGAAAGACACTGCAATTAATGAGTCAACAAGGCTAAGATTGTGAGAATAGTGTATCACATGTAAGATTAGCAAGGATGGACGAATGAAGGGATGCATCCGTTGCGTAACAAACAACACGCTACAAGAACAGTTGACATTCAAACCCTTTGACATTTGCTGAGGGAGACTGAGCACCTATGAGTTTGTCCGGCGGGAAATTAAGTCGATCCTGATCAACAATAAAAATAACCACAACGCTTTGGGTATACGAGACTACTTCGCTCTGGATGATGTAATAGAATGCATTCGGTTATTCTATTTTATCTTTGTAGGCCTTCTAAATATCTTCTTCGTTTTCATCTTTATTACCCTCTACTGCTCATTCTTTCTTCACTCATCAACCTTGAGCTCCCCAAGGAGTATATGCCTTCAACAAATGTATTCTAAATCTTCCTTTTAGTGCCATCAGCTGAAGGTCTGTCCATGTCTTACCCGCTCATTTCTTGTCTTTCTCCAAATGTACTCTACATGATTTCTTTATTCTCCCTGTACGTGTCATAATCTGGGGATGCTAGAACAAAAACTGCTTTCTATTCCTAACAACAGGTTTCTTTAATGCGTGTCCTTTCCGTCTCCAGCGTCTTCTTCTCATCTGTTGTTCCACTGGTATTGGCCTGCTTCGTGTCGTCAGTTACACATTAGTAATCTTGTCATACCATTTAAATTCCTTTAGTGTACAACGTCCTATTTGTCGGAGCTGATCCATCCTTTCGTCTCTGGGATAATTCTAGAAAAGGTCGTGATGGAGACACAGACTTTGAGCAGGATATTTATTCTTCAGTAGTTTGTGACAATCCCTTTTTTTTCTGGAACCCTTTGTATTGTCTTCTGCACTAATTGTGGTAGAATTACTGAATTAAGCACTCCTTTTCGTAATTATTATCCTTCGTCCAACTGTGAATAAGTCATCTTTCATTCATCTATGTAGTGAGCCAAAACCATGAATTTCTGGACAGATTACTGAATTATACACTTCTTATCACACACATTATCTTTAATCTATCTGAGTTAATCTTTTATTCATCGGAGCTTCAATATTTGTCAACTCGTCTTGGAGAAGAAACCTATGATTCTATCCGTCAGCTGCTTTTTGTGTTAGTTTTTATTGTAAATAAAGAGTAGGAAATTAAACCGCACAATAATCCGAAGGAAAGCAAGAAGAAACCATTCTTTTAAAATTAATTTCCTTAAGTGAAAATAAGTGCTCCACAATCACAAATTAATTCAATGCATACGTGTTTGCTTAAACCATGTTGAGCCCCTGTACCTGATAAGGTTCAAGAAAGACATTTGAACTTCAGTGTCATAATGATACATTAGTTTCAAATTTCATCAGCTACAAAGTAACTATGCTGTGTTCTTTCTGCTGTATGTACTGATGACGTCCATAATTGTCCTGTGGTCATCTCATTCCTTTCTATTCCATGTCATCTTCCTTAAATCTTGGTAGTCAAACTTATCATGGCTTATAGTGAATGGTCCTTGCATCAGGACAAAAGTACAAAAACCTGCGTGATCATTTCTTCTTCTCCTTCTTCTTCTTCTTCGTCTTCTCCTTCTTCTTCTTCTTCGCCCTCAGACTTCTACATTTATGACTCTTATAAAGGTAGTAGTCAGCTCAGGGTTTTTGACATCTCCAAACAATTTTTCGTTGAGAGAAGTGGGTTGTTGCCATAACCCACTTCGTTCACTGCTGTAAAGGTGAGCAGGACTGGAGTAGTTGTTCGGCAGTCATGGGGTTGGTCCACAGGAGCAGAGATCTGTTGGATCAAGCCTGTACTTGTGATATATACTGCTCAAAAAAAGATAAAGGCCACTTTCAATTTTTAGGTCATTTCAACTAAGCTGTTTATTTTTAAAACCTGAACACTAAGTCAAACAAGTTTTGCTGCATTCTGTTGCATGCTTAAACAATGTTTGTTAATCTGAGAATAAATCGAATCTGTGTTACGTGTGTGTACCTCCAAGGTCAATCAAATGTACGTGGTGGAAAGGGAAATAATGCATGTTTGAAAATGCTTCCTATGACAAAGCCTGTTGATAACATTGCTGAAATTTGCTTTTCACGTGCAAGTCGTGATTATAGTGAACACATGTCACCCACTTTTCGGAAGGAACAGGCAATGGGTATGTTTGTAACAATTACCATTTTAGCCATGGCTCAGCTAAGACGCTTGACCAATGTTGACAGATGGAGTGCGATGGCAAGGCTGCAAGATGATGTAGGGCAGCGAGAAGTTGCTAGGAGATTAGGAGTTGCCCACTCTGTCATAAAAACTCTGCGTGATCGTTATAATGCAACCGGCAGTGTCACAGAACAACGCAGGTCAAGACGTCCAAGGTCTACCACAAGACGGCAAGACACATTTGTTGTTGTATTGGCTCTCAGACAAAGAACAATCACTGCCAGTGCCATCAGGACGCAACTGCGAGCAGCCACCAACGTAATCGTCAGTGACCAGACCATACGAAACCGACTGAGAGATACAGATCTGCATGCAAGGCGACCTGTCATCCGACCTGTCTTGGCTCCAGCTCATCGAGCAGCTCGTCTGGCTTGGGCTCGGCGTCATGTGACCTGGACAAGGCATCAATGGAGCAGAGTTCTGTTCACAGATGAATCCCGTTTCACCAGATCATTCACAGATGGCAGAAATCGTATCTGGAGGCGCCCAAGAGAACGCTATCATGATGCCAACGTCCTTGAACATGATCGCTATGGCGGTGGATCAGTAATGGTGTGGGGCGGAATTAGTGTGACCTCCAGAACACCCTTGTATCGAGTGCATGGTACGTTGAATGGTTTGGCCTGCATAAATGACATCTTACAGCCGCTTGCTCTTACGGCACTTCAGGCTCTAGGACCTGATTCTATCCTGCAGGACGAATAGAGTTCACATAGAGCTGGGGTCGTGAACGACTTCCTACAACAGCAACATGTCACCCGCTTAGACTGGCCAGCTTACTCTCCTGATCTCAGTCCGATAGAACATGTATGGGATGTGCTAGGACGTAGACTTAGAGACAATCATCCACCTCCTACTGACCTCAATCAGTTGTTCCTCTTCCTGGAGCAGGAGTGGCAAGCGATCCCACAAATGACTCTAAGAACTCTTGCCTTATCAATGAGGCAAAGGTGCAGTGAATGCATTCAAGCTCATGGTGGACACACTCGATTTTGAATCGTGTTAACTTTTATTTAATGATTCTGAATTTTCAAAAAGGGAGGTAAGACGATTGACATCGATTTTCTTACTAATGAAATCATTTGTTTTTCTTCATTTTAATGTCAATGTAATGTGCAATGAAAACCGTTTATGATATGTGAGTTTCATAATTGTATCTTTATTTTCTTTTAAACTGCAGATGAATTTGTAAGTGGCCTTTCAATTTTTTGAGCAGTTATAGATTGTACCTCAACCTGTTGTAACCAGTATGTTAGCGGAACATGATGACCTGGTCTCACCTAGATAGCTGGTGGTAAGCATCATGTTTTATGTGACCTTGTTGTTCTCTGTTCCATTTGGATCTGAATATGGCTTTTACAGCTGTTTTAGCCATTTCATAAGTTGCCTCTATCGTTTTGTTGCAGGGCTTGTCACGGGTTGTCTCCCCTTTTCTCTGCAGTGATGATCCAATAATGGTCAACACCTAGAGTATCTAATGTGGGTCTTCAAATGTGTATTACTTCGCACAAGATTACTCTTGGCAGAGTTGCAGCTAGACGGATGATGATGCTTCAACCTTCAGGGAGTGTTGACAAGATATTTCAGAAGTAAAGAACAATGCTGAATGTGTATTAGCAATGTTAACTTTTATCTGCCCGACAACTTTTGCGAAGAGGTATATGGTATGATTTAGTTCGTTCAAGCCCTCAACTGAATTAACAGTAAAATTATTTTTCTTCTTATAATTATTATTATTATTGGCTCTATCTCATATATATATATATATATATATATATATATATATATATATATATATATATATATATATATATATATATATATATATATATATATATATATATATATATATATAGTCATGCGCCGCATAACGTCCGTTCGGACAACGTCCAACCGCATATACGTCCGTTGTCATATAAGGTTATAATAGAGTTCAGAAATCCTGATCGGAGAACAGGACGAAGCAGACGTAACTGGACGTAGCGAAAGCAACAGCTTACCGCACGCAACACGTGTATCATATTTCTCTTGTATACAGTACAAAGCGATTGCGATGCCAGGCGTATAATTGTACAGTACATATATAACCTATAATACAGTACAGATGTCTTGATAGTCATAATAAATGCCTATGTTACTGGCCTATGTTGGTACTATTCTGTGCTTACTATCGTTATTTTAATGTGAACTTTCGAAAATACATTACCATGAAGTGCATCATGGCTAGTGTTAACAGCAGCAAGAGACAAAGGAAAAGTATCGATTTGGAAATGAAACAAAAGGCAATTAAACATCACGAAGGTGGAAAACCAGGGAATGCTATAGTTCGTGATTTGGGCATGTCGCACTCGACAGTAACGACGATCCTTAAGAACAAAGAAAAAATTATCCAAGCTGTTAAAGGATTTTTCTACTCAACCCATACATATACTGTACAGTATTACCTTGCCAGATACAGTACATTAGCTGAAATACAGTCCTGTATGTATACAGTATCTTGGCTATTTAGTCAATACAGGTATACTTCAGTATCCCATATAACATTTCTAAGTATAAAGTATGGTGTTCGCACAACGTCCAAACCGCATAACGTCCTATTTCACAGAACGTATTGTGGACGTTAAGCGGCGCATGACTATATATATATAGTCATATTCGTGGTTTCCAACCAAAGAATCCCTACTGTCATTGAGGAACCTGTTAAAAGTCTTGGCAGGGTGTACGATGCCTCATTAAAAGACTCGAAGGCAGTGCAACAGACAATAGAAATGGCAGACAGAGGGCTACAGATCATAGACCAAAGCAGACTCTTGGGAAAGTTCAAACTGTGGTGCCTCCAGTTCATGTTGATACCGAAATTGCTGTGGCCACTGCTTATATATGAAATAAGCACAAGTACAGTCGAAGCTATAGAGCAAAAGGTCAACAAGTTCATGAGAAAGTGGCTAGGGGTACCACCAGGTCTGTCAGATGTAGCACTGTACTGCAAAAAGTCAAAACTTCTGCTTCCTTTCAAGTCAGTTGTTGAAGAGTACAAAGTTGGAAAGGCAAGGCTTGCAATGATGCTACGCGAGTCAGCTGATGACGTGGTTAAGTCCATTCAGCCTACACTGAAAACGGGAAGGAAGTGGAGAGTGGATGAAGCTGTTGATGCTGCCCAAGAGTCACTCAAACTGAGGGAGGTAATCGGATACACACAGACGAATAGACGGGGATTTGGTCATGGAGACATCCGCTGGTGGTCCAAGGCATCAAGCAGGGAGCGCAGAGACATGGTTGTTCATGAGATACGAGAGGCTGGGAATGATAAGAGGTTGCAAAAAGCAGTGCAGCAGGTCCAACAAGGCCAATGGACTACATGGGAAGGAGCCCTGCAGAGGTCCTTGACATGGAATGATATATGGCATATGGCACCTCTTAGGCTCAGCTTGACCATCGTGGTAGCCTAGTTCATCGTGGTTACCAACCGAATTGCAATGTATGACCTGCTGCCGTCGGCCACCAACCTTGTGAAATGGGGAAAGTCGGATGATGAGCAGTGCCCCCTGTGCCAGGGGAGGCAGACACTCGAACACGTGCTCTCAGCGTGTAAGGTGTCATTAGGGCAAGGGCGATACACCTGGCGCCATAACAAAGTGCTAAATGAGCTTGCTGCGACAATAGATCTAGCAAGGATGAAGGCGAACAGCAAACCCAGGCCGAGCACCGCAAATACATACTTTCTGAGGGCAGGAAAGTCAGCACACCCCAAACCGAGTAAACCAGGTAGCAGTTTACCATCTCTTCTTGATTGTGCAAACGACTGGGAGATGGCGGTAGACCTACCTGGACGAGGGGCATATCCAGAGAGTATCAGGAAATTGCGGAGACGGCCGGATATAGTGCTTCATTCTTCTTCAACGCTTCAGGTCATACTGATTGAACTGACCGTGCCATTTGAATCCAGATTAGACGAGCAACATTCGTTCAAAGCGGCCAAATATAGTGATCTGGCCGCGGATCTGAGACACGAGGGGTTCGCTACAAGGGTCATGGCTGTTGAAGTGGGCGCAAGAGGGCTTGTGGCTGCATCAATGTATGATCTATTGAAACTGTTGGGGTTGAAGGGACAGGCGAGAACAAGGGCACTGAAGAGGCTTAGTGAAACTGCCGAAAAGGCATCAGGCTGGCTGTGGAACAACCGCAATGGGCAATGGAAATCGTGACAATAAACGCTGCGGTACAGAAAACACCAGGTATTTTTCTAAGTCCACAAAACGCTGAGTTTTGTGGTGTACTAGTGAGCGGGCTGTGACTGAGGGGCAACAGGCGATGTATATTATAGGAGGTGTCAGTGTCAGAATTTCAGTGGCTAGGCTCGGCGGCTTCGCGATGGTGTCTCAGTGTGTGCGACGGAACGAACGGAATAATTTGTCTCTCTTTGTTACTTTCACAATTGCCTCCACGGCTGGCGGAGTTGTGGATTAAAGTTGCTACCATAAGTGAAATGGGTTCATTTTCGATACAAGACAACAGGAGGCTGAGACGCTTGGGAGTCATGACCCAAGTGGGCCCGCCCCCCTTAGAGTGTAAAGGAGTATACTGGGCCGAAACACTTGTCTGATGGGGGGACTTCTTCTGATGATCAGATTGCCTCCTGTTGTATCGCTCTGTAAAGAGTTTCCTATCATATATATATATATATATATATATAGAGAGAGAGAGAGAGAGAGAGAGAGAGAGAGAGAGAAGATATGGATTCATACGTGTGCACTCCTATCTATTATATGTGACAGTGCCACTACATGTTTGTACATAAAATGTATACACTGCTTAGACAGCACAGACTACGCTGACTTGGCCATGTCCGCTGCATGGGAGATGGCCGCATCCCTAATGATATCTTCTACGGACAACTGGCAGATGGCAAAAAAACAGTTAGGCTACCGCATGGTCATTCCATGTCTTTTTCGTGCCTGTCTCAAATTTTCTTATCCATGTTTTTCCATGCTTCTATCATTGTCTGTGTGTATGTCTCTCACTCTCTATCATTCTATGTGTGTATGTCTCACACTCTCTGTCATTCTCTGTGTATGTCTTTCACTCTCTGTCATTCTCTGTGTGTATGTCTCTCATGCTCTATCATTCCCTGTGTGTATATCTCTCAAACTGTATCTTTAAAAGCTTTTTTCTGTGTGCATGTCTTCTCTTCCCCTGAGACGTACCCCATTCTTCTATATACCTTCATCTCAAACAGGTAAAATCGAAGTCTTATCTTTCAGTTTTGACACTCCAGAGTCAATAGCCATCTAAACCATATCAACCCTCACCACCTACCCATGTCTAGACACATCTCATCCTTATGAAACAACCAGACACTTCCTCGTGGAGTGTCCATCACTCACAAATGCCAGGAAAAAACTACTAAAGATACCTCTGACAATCACCAACTCACTATATGGAATCTTGAAACTACTGTAGAAAACCTGCACTTTTCTAAGAATGGCATTCGGCTGCCAAGAGTAGACATGCTCAGCAGCTATGGGATATCGACATCAACAACCGCAATCCTCATCTCAAAGTCCTCAATTATTTCTTCGAATTGCTTGTTCTCAGTCACCATACAATAATAATTTATAAATGTAGCGTTGGATGACTCTTCATGTGTGCGTTAATTGTTTAGATGTTAGTATCTGTCTTATGCTGTTGAATGCAGCTTTGGCCATTCGTATTCTCTTTGTGATTTCTGTTTTGCATCGGCCGTCTTCTGTTTGTATATGACCAAGACGTGAGAAACTCTTAATCACAGACTGTTAATTATTTAGGATTGTCTGTATAAGGGATGAGATTCCTTATGTGTTATTACTCTTTAATATTTTTAAATCGAGTATATATTCTAATAATAAATAATTAAACAAAAACTGGCTTAGTGCTGGTATTTGTAAGAAATAAATAATCCGAAAACTAGAAAACAGAACTCCGTGATAGGCGTATCGGAGAACCGAAAGTGAGGGTATTGCCTCCCATGTTTTGAAGTAGTGTACAACAGTTGCCAAAACTCAAGAGTATCTAATGTGGGCTTCAAATGTGTCTACCTTTGCACAAGATTACTCTTGGCAGAGATGTAGATAGAAGGGTAATGACACTTCTATCACAAAGGGAGTCTTCACAAGATATTCAGACAAGCAAAAACAATGCTGCTTTGGCTGAGCACGTTAATTCTAGGATCTGCCGATCACTTTTGTGAAGAATTAAGCAATGAATAATTTTATCTCGTTAAGCCCTCACCTCTGATTTACTCAGTGGAATTATTATTATTCTGGTATAGCTCTGTTTAGAATGTGTTTAGTACAATGACTGAGACAAACATGCAGTACATTTAGAAATGATTAAATCGAAGTTAAATTTGTATAATTACAAATAACAGAATAAGATTTAATAATCACTTTATATTTAACAGTTAAAAAATGTGAATAGTTATGGATCAAGAAAAAGTTATCATCACGGTTGTGATGGGGTGTCAAATGTAAAAAAAGAGAAGTTCAAGTGGCAGCATATAGATTAAACTTAGCTACCAATGACGGTTCTGCTCCTTCTGATGGTTTGGTTCTTGTTACACTACTCACGCTCGGCGCTGGTCAAGGGTAAAGGCGCCGCACGTTCACAGAACTCAAGGAGTAACAGTCAAGCTGGTCCAGCGTCTGTTTTAAGACCCTCTTATGATAGCGTCTCGCAAAACGTCAGTCCACATCTACCTTCACTTGGTTCCAGAGATAATACTTTCTGCTGGTACCACCTATAAGTTAATCCTGGCTCACATACTTTTTTGCTCAGATGATTAAAAGAGACTTGAATCGGCCTCTTACACGCGTCCTTGGGGTCGTTAATTTAGCACTAAAACTCCCACTTTGACTTTTTGTGTTTCCTTCAGTTTCCTCAGACAGCGGCTTTCCTTATTAAAATGATAGAGATTTCGTGGGCTGTTTTTGTAAGTCCTGATAAAGACTCAAATAAAAGATGTCCGGTCTGATAAAATGGAAATCTGAATTCTAGGCTTCACTCTGGCAAGGTCTTGTGTCTTGCCAAGCGATCTTCACAGTAGTTTTTACTGACTAAAGCGTCAGGTTATATTCACTGTCTTCCCACGCATTCGTTGTTATGAAGCTCAGATGCTCAGGCAATCTGATTTGAATATTATGCACGACTCATCTAATGCAAAATTTCAAACATTACTTTTCTGAAAATAGGCTGCAAACATCCGATGCCCTGTGTACGAACTCACAAACATGTCGGTAAATTCATACAACAACGTGAGTCAGATGTAACACTTATTACTTTCTTACAAAGTAATGTGGTGGACAGGAAATGATTATATCATACGTGTGTTATGTGTAAATCATAACAGGCTCTATCGTACTCGACAGGGTTTATGTACTCATTTCTTTGTTGATAAGCGTTACCCAGACTACCCCGGAAGTATGTCATATAGTCTGCTGTTTTCGAGCAGACGATCCTTTGCCGGCTTTAGGTCAAAGATTCGATCTTGAAGTCGGTCTCTTTCGCTGTGTATTCTCCGTGTGAGAAAGACGTGTTTTGGACGAGCTCCAGATAGTGTACTCTTGTTACAGTGTTTTATCATTTATATTAGCTAGGTCGTCCTACAGTTGGAGCCTAAGCTTGATGATATTTAAACGGGCAAGTCATTGCTGAAAGGAGAGGAATGTGTGTGGAACTATATATTAAATATTTCAGCAATATGCCTGTGACATTATTTCCGTAGTCTACGTGACGATAGACTGATCTTATGGACTAGCTAGAGATTGCCATTGACTATTTTATGGATGCCTTCAATTAGGAGCTACGTCGTGTAATAAAATAAATGTTGTCTAAACGTCAACCAGGCATTATGGAGTTTTCTACTGTTGAAGACTAGCCTTCCGTTTGTAAGACTGTTAAAAAGTTGGACTGAAAGGCCTAATGAAAATTATACCCTAGACAGGCTGACACTAAAATCCAGCTACTGAGAACTCTAAATGAACTCGGAGAGGGAAGTTAGATCTAAACCCCCTACCAGATGAAATTATCCCTCTGCAACGTGTCCGTCCCAAATGTGTCGCACAGACGGGTAATCTTGTTATCTGTTGCCTGAGCAAACGAAAACCGACTACGGGCGAGTAATTTTATCACCCGCCCAGCTTGAGCAAACAGAATCATGCGAAACCGATCAAACCCACATTGGTTTTCACCTGCTCTTGTGTCAGCAAATCTGTGCTGCATCAAGAAAAATGTGATTATTATCACCTACAAGGAGTGTCAAAATGATTTAGCAATATCAAATATCTGCTACTTAGCAGAGAAAGAAGGAAAGATAGTGCGTCAATTGAAAGCATGCAATAAAATTCGTACCACAAATGTATCATTACTGCCGTAGTGAAACAGAGATTAGGAAGAAGAAGGGGTCGCCCCAATCCATTCTGTGACATACCCCCTTTACTAAGATATTTTTAGAATATCCAGCTTCGGGGCGGTCACTTCTTCGTGGGCTTACGGTGCACTGGTTTGATTTCTCAGTGCGACAGTTTTCCTCACCTCCCTATCTCGTTGGCGTTTCTCGCTTGGCAGTGTGTGCAGTTTAATATGTACTGACGAACGTCTTTCCATCGGTTGGGCCAAAAGTAAACCTCTTTAAGATTATTCGCAGTGGTACCGCAGGAACATGTTCTACCGATGAGGATATATGAGCCGCTTGCATAACGGAGGGTCTTAAGGGTAAAGGCACTACGAGTTGCTTTCCCTGCCTCGTCCGTCGATAGATAATTCCATCCTCTTTGTGGAAAGTTCTAGCTGAAGCATGGGTTATCTTGATCTAACTCTGTTCAGAGAATGGCGCTAGAGTAATGTCGCCCATCTGTGCTTGTCATAATCTGTTTTACTACACAGAAATGTCGAGTTGAGGTACGAGTTATCCAATGTTGAGTGTTGGGTACTCTGCTCAAACTCTTTCTTGGTAGTTTCATCCTTCTGGTTGTCCGGGTGATGGCCAACAGAGCAATCTTTCACAAATTGTCTAAGATCGTGTCGCAAACCTGGCCAGAAGTAATTCAGGGAAATATGCCTTACCATGGCATATGAACCTTTAATGGGGTGGGGCTGGATTAAATTCATTTCCTGCATTAGGCGAGTGCGATATGGTAATGGGACAACTAACTGTCTCTTATTCCCCACCCGTCTATAGACCAAACCTTTCTCCCTGTAATATGCTCCCTGAGGAGTATGGGAGTAATTGCCATACAACTTTGAAAAGCAAGGCTTTAGGGTTTTATCGGCCCTTTGTGCCTGCTTCAGCTCCGAAATATTCGGGCTGTGTAGAGATAAGAGCTCAGGGCCGCTTGGGCGTGTCCTGTGTTGTCTCTCTGTTGTGTCGTCCAAGAGTCACGTGAGGGATCTCCAAGGAACACATATTTTCTCCTAAAATGAAAGGATAGACTAAATCGTTTAAAACAGCGGCATTGATTTTTCCCCGGACTTATCGGGTTGAGACATCAATTTCCGCAACCGGAAGAAGCATAGGCTTTATACTTTTCCGGGATCCCTGTATTTCTACAGTTTCACCAGTATATTGGTGGGCCTTCACCAAAGATGGAGAAACTAAAGCCGAGAATTCTAAGCCACTATCATATAAGTACCATTTGGTGTGGAGGTGTGGATAACAACGGTTAATTGCTCGGTAATAGAAGGGTAACTAGGGTTTTGTTCATATTCCTGGGGATCATGGTTCCCTATCGGCCCCCTGATCCGGCAAGCGACATTATAAGGGCCGGATTTCGGCCTCTTACGATCAGATGTAAAATGTGTATCGGTTTCTCACGCTTTACAATATCGTCGTCCAGTTCCATGGGCTGAATTGCTCTGTTTCTGACTCTGGTGATATTGTGGTTGCTGCTGCTGTTGTTGGCTGTTTTGTGTGTTGTGTTGTCCGTACTTTTTTGAGTTATCATCTGGGTGATCCTTTTGTTTGGGGTGACTATCGTGGTGACAGTTAGTTGTCCCATTTCCCTATAGCACCCGCCTAAAGCAGGAAATGCATTTAACCCAGCCTCACCCTCTTAAAGTTCATATGCCCTGGTAAGGCATATTTCCCTGAATTACTTCTGGCCAGGTTTGCGACACGATGTTAGACAAACTGTGAAAGATTGATTTGATCGTCATCACCCAGACAACCAGAAGGACGAAACTACGAAGAAAGAGTTTGAGCAGAGAGTCCAACACATTTCTGTATAATAAAGCAGAGTTACGACAGGCGCAGATGGAAGACATTACTCTAGCGCCATTCTCTGAACAGAGTCAGATCAAGATAACTCATGCTTCCGCTGGAACTTTCCACAAAGCGGATGGAATTATTTATCGACGGACGAGGCATGGAAAGCAACTCGGGGTGCCTCTACCCATAAGATCTTCCGTTATTAAAGCAGCTCATATATCCTCATCGGGACAACATGTTCCCGTGAGACTCTTACTTACTTACTTAGTCGTTCCCCTTCTACCGTGAGGTGTAGAGGTTTGGAAGAGAGAGCACCAGACTATCCTATCGGCTGTCTTCCTTCTGGCCTGGTTCCATTCTAGTCCTCGGTCCTTCAAAGATTGTCTAATGTTGTCCTCTCAGCGAACTCTGGGTCGTCCTCGAAGTCTGGATCCTTGGCTCTTTGTTTCCCATGCTTGTCGTGGTATCCGATCTTCTCCCATTCTGCAGACATGGCCAAACCATCTTAATTGGGACTGTTCTACTTGGGTCTGCAGGGGGTAGGATTTAAGGCCTTGACGTATCGTCTGGTTGCGTACCATGTCTCTTCTTGTTACTTCGACCACCTTCCTCAGATACCTCATTTCTGAGGTTTAGATCTGGCTTTTATGGGTTGTAGTCATTGCCTATGACTCGCATCCATATGTCAAGACTGGGACATAGGTGGAGCGGTATACAGCCATCTTCGTTTTCTTACCAACCTCTCTTTTGATGAGGAATCCTCGATTTATGGCCTGAAAAAGTCTCTCAGCTGCTGCTTTTCGAATGGCCAACTCTTCTTTGATGCTTCCCTTTCGGTCTATAAAAGCTCCGAGGTATTTAAAGTGGTCGACCTGCTCCAGGACCTGTTCTCCCAGCTTAATCTGATGTCTTCTTTCTTCTCGTGATATCAACATGGATTTTGTTTTAGAGCTGCTTATGACCATCCCTCTCTTCTCCAGCTCTTCCTTCCAGACTTGCAGGTTGGATTGGAGATGTGCCTCTGATTTAGCAATCAGCAAATGCGAGCTCCGAAATATAGACCTGTCTCATCTTCCAGTACCCCACTGAATATTTTCTTGTTCTCTCCTTACATGCCTTGATGACATCGTCCATAAGGATTATGAAGAAGTAAGGTGATAGGATATCACCTTGTCTTACACCAGTGGTGGTCCTGAACTCTTCTGACTTATGGTTTGCTGTCCTCACATAATTTCTGCAAGACTTGTAGAAGCTCTGTATATCATGAATCAGAGGTGCTGGAATATTCGTCCTTGCCAAACAGTCCCAAAGTTTGCTCCAGGGGACCCTGTCAAACGCCTTTTCCAGATCTATGAAACAAAGATGGATCTCACTCTTATACTCAAGAGCCTTTTCACTCAGCTGTCTGAGTGTGAAGATTAAGTCTTGAGTACTTCGGTTTGCTTGGAATCCGCACTGGACCTCATCCAATTGTGGCTCAGCTAGGCGTCGGAGTCTCTGCTCTAGGATTCTAGAGTAGATTTTACCAGGGACACTGAGAAGGGATATGCCTCTATGGTTTCAACACTGTCGATTGTCACCCTTATTGAAAATTGGTGTTATGATGGCAATCTCGCAATCCTTTGGTATGGTCTTGTTGTACCACGCTGCCTGTAAAACCCTTAAGAGTAATAGGTCGCCTGATGCTCCCATGAACGTAACCATTTCTGGTGTTATACCATCATGCCCTGCTGCTTTGCCCATCTTGATTTTCTCCAGTGCTGCCTTCAGTTCTTCCATCTTTATGTCATCTTCACCATCATTGGTTTTCTCTTCTGTGCTAGTGTTTATCATTTCTGATGCTTCACCATGCTCACCATCCAGGAGTTCTGAGAAATATTCTTTCCATCTTTCCATTACTTCCTTCGGGGCAGTAAGCAATTTGCCTTGCTTGTCCTTTATAAATTTGAGAGGGCATTGTTTTTCCTTCCTCATGTTCTTTAGGGTCTTATAGAACAATTTCTGGTTTTCTTGTGCATCTTATTCAAGCTTTTTTCCAAATTCTTCCCAGGACTTCTGTTTTGCTGCTAGCACTTTGTTCTTTGCTTCTGTTCTGAGTGTCACATATTCTCTATATTTTTCCATTTGTCCTGTTGTGTTTTTAGCTCCTAAGTATTGTTTCCATGCCCTTTTCTTCTCTCTTATTTTCTCTTTGACTTCCTCTGTCCACCAAGGTGTCCTCTTTCTCTTGTTCCCAAGTCGGACTTCACCGCATGCTTCTGCAGCAGCTGTCTTTATGATATCCTTTAATTTAATCCAGAGGGTTTCCAAGTCATCAGGTCGTTCTTCTGTGTTGCTCACCGCTGCAGCAATAAGCCCCTGATATCTGGTCTTAATTTCTGGCTCTCTCAGCTTGTAGGTCCTAATGCTCATTTCTCCTGCTCGTTTACTTGGTTTCTTGCGTGATGTTTGGCAGTTCCTAGGCTGAGCAACTCTTTCAGTTGTTCTTTTGATTGTTAGCAGGTAGTGATCACTTCCAATCTCTGGCCCCCTCCAGACTCTAGCATCTCGGACATATTTGAATGAGCTTCTCCGAACAATGGCATAGTCGATCACTGACTTCTCATTCTTTGTTGGTTCACATCTAGTGTATGCATGTATGCACTTATGGGGGAACTTTGTGTTTGTAATGATCAGATTCTGCTCACTGCAGAATCTAAGGAGTCGCTTTCCATTGTCATTGGGAGTATCTTCTCCATATCTTCCGATAACTCTACCCCATCTAGCATGGTCATTTCCAACTCTGGCATTAAAATCTCCGAGCATGATAACTTCATCTAGGCAGTCATCCACTGTCCTTTGAAGCAGCTCGAAGAATTCCTCCTTGACCTCTGCTCTCTCATCCTCATTTGGCTCATACACTATGACCAGGTTGACTATGGTTTCTCCTTCTTTTAGTTTAACAACCATAATGCGCTACGAGACAAAGTTCCATCCCTTGATACTATCTTTTTGATTTTGGGCCACAATGCAACCCACGCCCCCTTTAGCTCTTTCAGATATGGGTACATGATACCGACAGTTTTGGATAGGTAAAGTGAGTGTGATTGTGTGCTGGCAAAGTCGTTCACACAACAGGTGAGCACACGGGAGTCATCGAGTATGGAACGACTGGTGATATTTAATTATTGTTTATTAACTCACAGCACATCATCACGTAGACATAGACGAATACAGATTCATCGAAACATATTACATAATTTCCACACTGCATCAATACCTAATACGGCCTGTCCACCTCCTGGCCTTATAATCGCTTCATCACATCTTCATAAATCTCCACACTACTCAATAAAGCCTGCTCACCCGGCAGCTATAATAATCTTCATATGGCCTACACAAATCCTCATTACACAATAAAGCCTGCTCACCCGGCAGCTATAATAATCTTCATATGGCCTACACAAATCTTCATTACACAATAAAGCCTGCTCACCCGGCAGCTATAATAATCTTCATATGGCCTACACAAATCCTCATTACACAATAAAGCCTGCTCACCCGGCAGCTATAATAATCTTCATATGGCCTACACAAATCTTCATTACACAATAAAGCCTGCTCACCCGGCAGCTATAATAATCTTCATATGGCCTACACAAATCTTCATTACACAATAAAGCCTGCTCACCCGGCAGCTATAATAATCTTCATATGGCCTAAACAGTACTCCATTACACAATAAAGCCTGCTCACCCGGCAGCTATAATAATCTTCATATGGCCTAAACAAATCTTTACTGCAGTTTCTCAAATAGGCTGTACACACAGCGAAAATATATAAGTCGACATTTTCCTAAGCACTACGTAGGCATACACTATCCAAACACAGGGACTCGACCTACACGGTCCACGTCCAAAACTCAACCCCTAAATCACACACTAGTCCCGCCAAAAAAAAACCGTCACGAGACTCGGCTGTCTTGAACACCGCTCTCGATAACACATGCAGACTAGCTGCGAGCTATTCACATGACTCAAAACAGTACAGAATAAATACATCTCAACATTTGAGATTAAACAGCGTTCACACGCTTATCTGTACTCTGTCACTCGAAAAATAGGAAAAGATAATTCTATCCTAGAGTCAAACAAGTATCCGCTTAATCAAGCGTTGCAACTCGAAATTTAATTTGTCCAAAACATTCTAAAGATTACTTCCCCTTCCATAAGATCCACTTGCAACAGTTACCACCCGCTCCGGGAATAAAGAATGATTCTATCATTTTTTTTTGAAAAAATTAACTCCCAAAAACAAAAATTTTAGAAGACAATGAAGCTCTAACATATGCCTACAAAATTCACCTTATTTTAAATCAAAATTATATCTACAACAAATATCACCATTAAAGTGTAAAGTAGCAATTAAAGCATACAGCATAATCAGCTAAGTATAAAAAGTAATTAGCTAAATATACAAATATGATCAGTTCCAAAATTAAGTCAAGTATACCTAGTACAAACCAAACCGACAACAACCGATCGAAAGAGAAAACACAAGATCAATCAAAAGAAGAATGATCTGTAAAAAAGGAAAGTAAGAACTCAACAATACTATATACTCATAATTAAGTTGGACAATTACATGTAAAATAAATACAACTATCATAAGTAGATATATTATATCAATTCATATAACCATTCCAACAATACAAAGAATGGAAGTATAAATGTTGAAAGAAGACAAAGTATACAAGTAGAATCAAGTAAAACGAAGATGAGGTACGAAAGTATAAACAAGATATGAAATCCATACCGAAAAGACAACAGAAAAGAAGGAATGAAATGAAGAATAGTTACCAAAGACAGATGGAAAGCAAAGGCACGAACGCAGAGAAAGTCAATAACAGTACATACTAATAACTGTTTAGATTAGACAACGTTTTTCAAAAATAAATACAAACATAATCGTAATGCACAATACAAAATATCAAAATATATCTATACTAACACCATCAAAAAATAATTTATAACTAAGCAAAACCTAATAAGTAATTTAACCAAGTTACAAGAGTTATACAAGACTAAAAATAAATAAATTATAGGCATCGAACAAACAAGTAATAGCATTGCTATAACTAATACGACCAAAGCACAATCAAGCGCTAAAATAAAAAAAATACATCATAATAAAAAACAACTTTTTACAAGAACTAATCAATCTACATATCAATGATATCACGCAGTCAAATGCTGGGCACACACAACAAAAAATTACAATGCCAAAAAAAAAAAAAATCATTTTTTTCAAAAGTACCGTACAAACATATTTTCTAACGATAAGTTACATAAAAACAGTATTTAATTTTTAAGTAATTCAAGACCACTAAAACCTAATAATGAAATCAATATTTTAACAAAATGAGTGAAATATAAAACAAAAATCCTATCTCGAAGAAACCTTTAAATCAACACATGTAAATTTAATTTATCCTTTAAGTTCTTTCTGCTGACAATTACGTTCAGCTCAGTACAATGCTATTTAGCTATAACTTTATCTCTTACTCAAATCGATAAGAAATACATTAAAAAAAAATCAACACTTGGTTGCTACTATGAAATATGAAAAAGGTTCTATAAAAATATCTACAAAAAAATTAAGTTTTTTTTTTTTTAAATAATCTGCTAAGAAAATAATCTACATGCCTGACTGGCAAGAAATCAAGTGCTGGAAAAATCGAAGTTTCACAATAATATATAAATAGCATTAAAATGTATTAACATGTCATCAAACTACCGACATAAAAATAACAACAACAAAAAAAAAAAATATGGCAATCAAAAGATGCATAGAAATAATCATTACAACAAAATTATATGTTATTTCAAAACAACAACATGTCATGTACTAATATAGAATACAAAAATATTTACTATCTCCAAAAAAAAAAAAAATTAAGCCGCAAAATTTCCCACTCTCTTGTAAACATGCTTAACCTTCAGTAAGCAACACCTCAGATTTTAGTTAGACGCTGACAGGTTTCGGTTGACCACTCGAGCGGAAAGTTGAACTACATATCTGACCGTCAATATGTCACAGAAGCCTTGACTCTTATCGCAAAGTAGCTTCTGTCAACAAATACAAATGAAAATTTCCATTTTACTCAATAGTGAAATTTAATGAGAAAAACGTAGAAATCAAATTTACAATTACCCAGCACCGGCTTGTGTAAAGCACCGGTCTCTTCACGATGTCACTAGCTCTTCCTATCACATGTAGATATCACAGAATACTTGGGGACAACATGACCGACCTTGAATGTCGCCGCTGCCGTAGGCTGAAACAAAGTGTTATATTCACAACAACAAGCAGAGCAAGCAATAGTATTCAAGCATCCACTGTTATTTTTACTCTGTTTACCTTGATTATAAATGACTCTGGGCTCATGTTGAACAAAATTAGCACAATTGCGCTTATTATTTGTTCTATGATCAAAATACTTATTATTACCGTTGCCTTGTTTACAAATAATGACTTTAGTCTTTTGTTGAGGAACATTACTCTGGTGATGTAAAGCAACATTTGAAAAGCTATTATCTCTATCATACTTTCCAACATTCTTACAATCAAAACTTTGAGATTTGTTAAATTGTCTACAGTATCTACGAGAAGGAAAATTATTATTTACTGATCTCCCTTGGTACTGTTTAATCTTGGGGTTATCTCTCTTACTAGAACTGTTTTTCTTTTCCCCTATGGGAATATATTTACCAATTGTTTCAAACTGACTGTGCTGAGTTTGACAACTGCCAGAAACAATAGTATCTCTATTGTTCCGCATATGGGTTTCATCTTTGGAACAAGTAGCAATAGCCTCAACACCCGCTATTAATTTCTGAGTATTTCCAGTAGTAGAGAAATATTTGCTCCTATGAGTCTTGACCTGAAATTTATCACCTTTCTTTTCCTGACCAACAGAACTGGCTGTTACACAAGAATCTTTGTTGGTCTGACGCCAAGAATTATTACTGGAGCTATCAGTAATATTAGAACTTCGAAAGTTATATTTACCACGAAAAGATCTGTCTTTACCATGAATGACATCTCTCTGAGCAAAAAGTGTATGGGGCTGACTTTTCGCAACGTTCTGTCTATCATTGTCAACATTGACAGAAGACCACATATTGTTATTCAAGACGATGTCAAGCAGGCCATCTACTCGTTTCCTTGCCTGTGCAATCTCCACATCTCTATGTGAGATCTCTTCACCTAATTTCTTGTTTATACTCTCAACTCTTAAAACTTTGCAGCTTTCCTCTGCTAGTAAATTTTCAATCTTAGCAACCTTCTCTTTCTCAGCCGTCAACTCCACTAAAGTCTCTCTCTCATACTGTTCTTTATTTGCTCTCAACTGGGTCAAATCTAGTTGTAGTAACTGAATGTTAATATAATCATTGCTATTATTAAGCTCATCAATCTTTTCTGGAATCATCTCATTCTTTTCTTCCTGTTCGAGACCAAGATTCGCAATATCATCCATCAAATCAAGAAGTGACTCTGTATAATCCCTATCACGTTTATCGGTCTCAACTTTCAATTTCTCATACATCTCTTTATTTTTTGGACCTCTTGTGTAAGATTTTTCCACCTCAACATGCTTATCTTTCATCTGGAACTTCCAATTGCTTTATCTTCAACAATGCTAAATCCAAACTTGCCTGCACACTAGCAAGTTCTGAGTTTGACTTTTGCAATTCACCCGTAAGTCTAGACACTGTTTCATGTACTTTACTCACTTCAGCGGTACCCTCTAAGAAGTTTTCCCTTTGTTGTTTTTTTTCTTCTTAATTCCTCATCTTCTAACCTCTTTTTCTGATCAACAGAAATGTCGTTGCGCATTATCTTACGTATACTCTTCATTATTTGATCGCGTTCAACACCTATACAGTTGCACGAAAACAATCGAAGATCCATAACCAGTAACTTCGCGCCAAATCTTTAGCCATCCTTAGATGAGGATGAGGGTGAAAATTCTCCTCATCAAAATACTTAGGTGCTCTTGACGCATTGACCAAAAATTTGTCCATCACATGCGCTTCAAGCTATGGGCCTTTTAATTTTTAAAAATATTTCCCTTCTTGATATAAATAACTTAACAAAGGCCTGATATCCTCAGGATCTATATCATCATCATCCATAGTGATTCACTTACTTAATCAAATATATATAGTAATCACTTATAGTTATGACAAATTACTGTCGCAAAAGGTTGGACAATTACCTTTCCAGCTCACAAAGTTAACTATTTGTCAAGAAATGAGCTTATTCCTCAATTATGTATCACCAATTCCTTTTTATAGCACCTTTTTCAAGTCACATCATTATCAGGAAAATCG
Organism: Oreohelix idahoensis; assembly: GCA_024509875.1. Classification (NCBI taxonomy): domain Eukaryota; kingdom Metazoa; phylum Mollusca; class Gastropoda; order Stylommatophora; family Oreohelicidae; genus Oreohelix; species Oreohelix idahoensis. Next base: position 264,844 of record JAMPIV010004483.1, read on the forward strand.
ACATATGTCAACAGCCATTAACACCTATGCATAAAATCTTAATCATATGTCAAATTAGACATAAACAACAATAACAACAGAATGAGCAATTAGGGAGGCCCAGTGACATATATGAAGTGACACAATTTACACAAGAAAAAATCACTTATCTGTCAATGATCCCGTTCCTTTCCGCCACGACACTGGATATCACATAGACTGCTAAAACCTCCACTGCGGGAAAGCACTGGAACTTGATTCGTTTCTCTTCAGGTAATTTCGTCAATATGATATGTGCTTAACAATGCACAAGTTGACAGGAACCATAATACAGCACACACTGCAACTCTTGACTCTTCTGTAGTCTGAAATGTACACGGCAACTCCGTGTATCATAACATCTTGAACTTGTGATGGTGAAAACTGGCACAGGTAACCCGAATATTGCAGGAATCCGTCACAACCCGTACAAATGCTGGTACAAATACTGTCCAAGTCTAATTGAACTTCCTTGACCACTGCAGACGTTGTTGTAGTCTATAGGCATGAAATACGACGTCAATTGCTACTGGTGTAAAGTTGCATACTACCAAATAAAGCGTGCGTTGTTTCTCAAATGCGCCACCCAGGCAGATAATAACTAGGTCACAGTTCTGAAGTACAGGAGATTCAAGCCACGCCCACACAGGGCTAATTATAACAAAGTCAAGTGTTCTACACTTTTGTCCCGTGAAAGTCATGTATTCTTTCCAACTTGTAGTGACTGATCCTCTAGATATGTTATGGTCTGGTTGACAAAATTTGATTCGCTTTACCCTCTTGCTTCAAGTACATATCACTGTAGAGGTAACAATTTCTTAATCGTATACGCCACACAGGCACATCTTAAATGATATCTAATGATACGAAAACTACGCCACTTAGGCTATCGACGCGAATAGTCGTAGATGTCAGATCCTGTTAACTGAAAACCACCAAATGATACCGACAGTTTTTAATGGTGGACACCCACATTCGCGTTATCAGCACGAAGCTCTTACTGGGCACTCGGGGCAGTCAGCAGTCACATCCGGCCTTATAATCGCTTCATCACAGCTTCATAAATCTCCACACTACTCAATAAAGCCTGCTCACCCGGCAGCTATAATAATCTTCATATGGCCTACACAAATCCTCATTACACAATAAAGCCTGCTCACCCGGCAGCTATAATAATCTTCATATGGCCTACACAAATCTTCATTACACAATAAAGCCTGCTCACCCGGCAGCTATAATAATCTTCATATGGCCTAAACAGTACTCCATTACACAATAAAGCCTGCTCACCCGGCAGCTATAATAATCTTCATATGGCCTACACAAATCCTCATTACACAATAAAGCCTGCTCACCCGGCAGCTATAATAATCTTCATATGGCCTACACAAATCCTCATTACACAATAAAGCCTGCTCACCCGGCAGCTATAATAATCTTCATATGGCCTAATAAATCTTCATTACACAATAAAGCCTGCTCACCCGGCAGCTATAATAATCTTCATATGGCCTACACAAATCCTCATTACACAATAAAGCCTGCTCACCCGGCAGCTATAATAATCTTCATATGGCCTAAACAAATCTTTACTGCAGTTTCTCAAATAGGCTGTACACACAGCGAAAATATATAAGTCGACATTTTCTTAAGCACTACGTAGGCATACACTATCCAAACACAGGGACTCGACCTACACGGTCCACGTCCAAAACTCAACTCCTAAATCACACACTAGTCCCGCCCAAAAAAAAACCGTCACGAGACTCGGCTGTCTTGAACACCGCTCTCGATAACACATGCAGACTAGCTGCGAGCTATTCACATGACTCAAAACAGTACAGAATAAATACATCTCAACATTTGAGATTAAACAGCGTTCGCACGCTTATCTGTACTCTGTCACTCGAAAAATAGGAACAGATATTTCTATCCTAAAGTCAAACAAGTATCCGCTTAATCAAGCGTTGCAACTCGAAATTTAATTTGTCCAAAACATTCTAAAGATTACTTCCCCTTCCATAAGATCCACTTGCAACAGTACACCACTGTAGAGCAGCGTGTTGCCATCGAGATCCATGACTCCTTGTCCTTTTTTCTTTGTTTCCGTTATAGCCAGGATTTCAAGTTTTGCTTTCCTCATCTCTTCCACCAGCTCCTCTTTCTTACCATTTATACTTTCTTGTGTTCCAAGTTCCATAAGTCGTAGTCCGTAGTCCATTCCAGTTCGTCGCCTTTAGAATCAGTCCAGTTTTCTCTCTTGTATTGCTCGTAATCGTGATTTAAAGCAAACAGGTGATTGGCCTGTTGTGCCTTTGCATGGTGGAGGGGCTGCCTCCTTACGGCCTCCCGTGGGACTCACCATGAGTAATCTTAAGGAGGTTTACTTTTGGCCTAGACAGTGGGCAGATATGCGTGAGTACATTTAAAGCTGCACATGTCACCTTTTTTTTTTAAATTTCCTCGCATGAGGTTGCATATTTTTTCCTCGCATGAGGTTGCATTGGCCCTGCCCATACCCGGCTCTGGTCAAGACCACATGTCCCAACACAAGAAGACCCAATGACAACATGTGTCATTGTAGTGATCTTCTGTGTTTTCACACAAAGGACCTAATGACATAAATGTCACTATTGGTCCCTGTGTGTAGACACATGAACCTAGCCAAAAGCCGGATATTAGGCCTTTTTTTTTTTTTTTTTTTTTTTTGAATATTCCTCGCATGAGGTTGCATTTTTTTTCCTCGCATGAGGTTGCATTGCCCCTGCCCATACCCGGCTCTGGTCAAGACCACATGTCCCAACACAAGAAGACCCAATGACACCATGTGTCATTGTAGTGGTCTTCCGTGTTTTCACACAAAGGACCTTATGACATAAATGTCACTAATGGTCCCTGTGTGTAGACACATGATCCTAGCCAAAAGCCGGATATTAGGCCTTTTTTTATTTCCTCGCATGAGGTTGCATATTTTTTCCTCGCATGAGGTTGCATTGGCCCGGCCCAAACACGGCTCTGGTCAAGACCCAATGACACCATGTTCTCACACAAAGGACCTCATGACATAAATGTCACTACTGGTCCCTGTGTGTAGACACATGATCCTAGCCAAAGGCCGGATATTAGGCCGTTGGGTTTGCTAGGAGCATTACAAGTGCTCAAGCAGGCATAATATAAACGGTGATTTGGTTTTGCTGAAGAGAGGAAGTATTAAAAAATGGTTTAAGAAATAAGAATGGATTTGAATAAAGACTATTTGTCTTGCTAGAAGGGAGATAAAATGAGTGAAGTAATGCTTTGATCAAAGGGAGGAGACTCTGAATATTAAGGTCAGGGGAGGAAAGTGCTTAATTACACTTAAGTAGATTTGGTGAGTCTGTAATTATGGTTGAGAAAATGTACATATAAGAATTTTGTAACAAGCTTAGGAGAAGACAATATAAGGTTAAGTCAAATCATGCAAAGGGAGACAACGGGGAATTAACTCCCTTATATGATTTAGTGAGCTGAGAGAAAAAATATGCACGAGAAAAGTCTGTGTGAAGTTTAGAAGGATAACGAGCGACACTTCACTGAGTTGTTTACATAGCAAATAAGGGTGAACATATTTCAGCTGAGTAAAAAGTAGAGCGGACCAATCGGTTAACGGTAAACAAGGACAGATGAGCTGATAAAGATATTTTAAGAAGGGAGAACGAATTTGGACAAGCGAGAGAGCGGTCGCATGTTTGAAGAGCTGTCCTAGATAAGGAACTAGAGCGGCGAGAATGAATTTCTGCCTAGCTCTCAACTTCAAAACTCTGTGGGAGACAGAATGTTTTCTTCTGAAGATTTTATTGATCTAGTTAGAGTAGTAGAAACCATTCGAATATGAAAGACAAAGTGGTGATTAAAGTATACGATTAGCGTTAAGGTGTGATAGTAAGCAATATGAGTGTTGTGAGGATTCTGTGAAACCAAAGTAAGTTGGTCCTTTTACTCATATACTTGATAGACTTTGAAAACAGTTTAAGAATGTTTGCAGAAGCTGAGATGCAGTATTACAAGGTTAACGACGCTTCCAACTAAGGAACGCATGATAATCAGAAATGAGGCTGAGGCTATAAAATTGACTATGAGTGGGTAACATAAGATTAAGGAAGCACCCGAGGAGATTTACAGAAGAATATTGAACTGATAGCTGAGTTGGGCTATTACATAATGTACTTTGAGATAACGTCGGCTATAAGTAAGACGAGTAAAGAATTGAAGGGTGATTGCAGCTACAAGTTGAATCATGCGCTCTCTAGCAGGTATAAGTATATGGACTGCAACAAGTGTACTCAATGAGTTGGTTAGCATATATGAATTATAAAATGATTGTATTATGTTTAATATGAGATAGACATGACAAGATTAGTGAAAGGGAGAAACCAAACTCAGGAAAGAGTGGATTAAAGGCTTGGGAGAATGCAGAATAAATAAGATAGCCTTAAAGGGGGAAAATATGTATAAACCATACTTGAATATGTTCTCTGGCAGAGAGCTATAACTACATATATAGGTATAAGAATGTGCCCAGGAGGAATGGGACATACAAGAGGCAGTTAGGAAATGTTTGTACCTGGAGTTGGTACCACATGCCTCTTGTTATGATGGAATTTTGATATGTAAATAAACCACTTGTTTTGATGGAACACTTCTCAAGTTGGGTTAAGTCTCTAAAAGGTTGTTGAGTGCTAGGGTAAACAAGATAATAGACATAAAGAAAATACCTACTATACGAAGTTGTCACTAAGTAACATCACAAGAAGGGATGGAACGAGTTTAGGTTGGAAGCTTGAGATATATATCATCCAGGAATAGTCAACTCTGGCGGTGATGGCCAGTATTAAGATATACTCTTACTTGGAAGATAGGTCAATAGATCAAATTGACAAATAGAAGGTAGACAACTAGGCCTGCCCCTGTCACCTAGTTTACTAACACCAGTCCTAGGAGTTCACCACCATTGTGACATACCTCTAATTGGTACCGTAACCAGTTCTGGAAGATATAATAAGAAGAGATACCACTGTCACATACCTCTAATTGGTACCGTAACCAGTTCTGGAAGATATAATAAGAAGAGATAGCACTGTCACATACCTCTAATTGGTGCCTTCTTGGACCAGTCTTTAAAACACCCGGTACAACGGTGACATACCTCTAATTGATGCCGTAACCAGCTCACGGCACTGTCACACATACCTCTAATTGGTGCCGTAACCATCACAATAGATAACGGCACTGTCACATACCTCTAATTGGTGTCGTGACCAGTTCTAGGACATATACAGGGCACACTGTCACATACCCACTGCCAAGCGAGAAAGTCACTCGCCAACGAGACAAGGTGGAGAGGAAAACTGTCGCACCGAGAACCAAACCAGTGCCAAGTAAGCCCACGAAGAAGTGACCTCCCCAAATCTGGATATTCTACAAATATTTTAGGATAGGGGGTATGTCACAGAATGGATTGGAGCGATTACTTCTTCCTAATCTCTGTTTCACTACGGCAGTAATCGGTACATTTGTGGTACGGATTTTATTGAGTTCTCTCAATTGTCGCACTTTCTTTCTCTGCTAAGTAGCATATATTTTGTATCTACATTATTTCGCTACTTTCGGTACATTGTGATTTGTCTGTTTATCTGACACTTCTGGTGGATGATAATACTAAACATTTGCAGGAGCGGCTGAGAGAACATTAGCAACAACCAAGATAGTTAATCGCAGGCGCGGCCGACATCAGTTCACACATTAAAACGTACATCGCCCAGCGGAATCTGCTTAATCACTGATAAGGCACGGGTGCGTCTCGCCAAAGTTGTAAAGAGACGGATTTTGTGTGTGCTCAAGCAACAGATAAGACATTATTATAGCTAAAGTAATAATTTGTTACATCTTACACACATTGTCCTGTCAGGTCACCGACCTGTTTGTGATTTGGTACACAGAGCAATCGGATGTTTACAGCCCATTTTCAGAAAAGTAAGGTTTGAAATTTTGCACTAGATGAGTCAGGCAAAATCAGATTTGCTGATCATTTGAGCCCCATAAAAACAGCGTGGTGTAAAACAGTGAATATAATCTGACACATTTTAGTGGGTTTTTTTCACTTCGAGATTCACGCTTGCCACAGACACCAGACGGGCCAGTTAGAATTTAAAATTTCCATTTATCAGACTGAACAACTTTTATTTGAGTATTCATCAGGACTTACAAAAACAGCCCAGGAAATCTCTATCATTTTAATAAGGAAAGCCGCTGTCTGATGAACCTGAAGGAACCACAAAAAGTCAGGGAGGGCACTTATTAAATTAACGACACCCCTGACGCGTGTAAGAGGCCGATTCAAGTCTCTTTTATTCATCTGAGCAAAACGTCAGTGCGCCAGGATTGGCGTAAGTTGTGATTTTACATTTTATATTACTAACATGTGAACTAACATATATACATATCTATTACCCTGTGAAATTTAATATGTGAAGAGTGCTATGAATGTCCCAGTCATTTGAGGCTGGCAACCTCAGCGTATAGAATGATGATTTCATAAACCACCACTGCCAAGTCTCTCCCTGACATTTTTGGGAAACGAGCTACACCCGACAACCTTGACCAGCGACGAGTGTGAGCAGTGTAAAGAGAATCAACTCATCAACGGGAGCAGAAACTACTACTGGCAGCTAAGTTCCATATATAAGCTGCCAAAGTGAACTTTTTTCCATCGACTCTATTATCCATCAATGATGAAACTTTTCTTCTAAGCTATTCAATTATTTTCAAACAGTTAAAAGTAATTATTAAATGTTGTTACTTGTAATTATACAAATTTAACTTCGATTTAATCATGTCTAAATGTACTGCATGTTTGTCTCAGTCACTTTACTTCACACACTCTAAACTGAGCTATACCAGAATAATAAGAATTCCCCTGAGTTAATTAGAGGTGGGGGCTTAAACGAGCTAACATAAACCATTGCTTAATCCTTCACAAAAGTTGTCAGCAGATTCTAGAATTATCGTGCTCAGCCAAATGCAGCATGGTTTTAGCTTATCTGAATATCTTGTGAAGACTCCTTTTGTGATATGTGTCTTTACCCTTCTGTCTACATCTCTGCCAAGAGTAATCTTGTGCGAAGGTAGACACATTTGAAGCCCACATTAGACACTCTTGAGTTTTGGCCACTGTAGGACCACAACTGCAAAGCAGGGGAAGCAATACCGTCACATTCTGTGAGAACAAATTTACAAACTCAATCCCATCCGACATTCCCTGTATGACAGTTAATGAAATGCGTAACTATCTTCTTGGCGTTATAAAAAGATACAGATAATCTGACTAAGTGGAGCAACGGAAATCGCATGCAAATATATATCAATAAAAGAAAATGCATGATAATATCACCTAGACAAAAATTACAAAATTCAGAGAAAACAACACTTCAGATCTACACTGATACCTCACTAATTGAAAACATTAATGAACATAACACTCTAGGTCTAGTCGTTTATCAGCATCTAAACTGGAACTCACGTGTACATGCATTGACCAAGCAAACCGCACAGAAAGTTTACCAGCTCGATAAAATCAAACATCTCTTAGATGAAGAAGCGCGAAAATTATTCTATATATATCTCATTTGCTAACAAACCTTGACTTTTGCTCCACAATCTGGGATTGTTGCTCTATGCCCAACACAAAAATACTCCATTTACTACAAAAGCGTGCAGTGCGTCTAGTCTCTGACAACTGTCAAACACAGTGTGTAGATCTAAATAAAGATATCAAAATACAGCCCCTAAGAAAGCGCCTTCTGTTCAACAAAGCTAAATTTGTTAACAAAATTCTGTCACAGAATGCTCAAACATATCTGTGGCCAATGTTCAAATACAACGAAAGACGCAGTCAACGCCTTAACAAAATACAAGTGCCCAAGCCTGGACTTGACTTATTCAAGAACAGCTTAGCTTACTCTGCTACTCATCTTTGAAACTACCTTCCACATGATCTCAAAAACAATCTAGTCCCTATTCATACAATAGTAGACTTTTCGAATACTTTATAAGTTCTCATTACCTGCCCCTCTGCTGTGATTATGTGTCGAACAAATTATATAAATGATATAATATCGAATGTAGGTTTTATGATGATGCTTGTACTTTTCAACATATTTTATTTCATGATTATAATTAGATACTGTGAATGGGAGTATGCTATTATTTTACCTTTACCGCGTTGAATTTCATTAAAATGATATGTAAAATGCATGTGAGAATAAATGAAATCAGTATAAAAGGCGAGAGAAAGGAGGGGCAGAATGTCAGACGGGCCTACTAGTGCCCTGTATCTATATACAGGGCACTAGGGCCTACGTGTCCAATTCTCAACTCTTTGACAATAAAGTTCATTCGTTCATTCGTTGATTCGTTCATTCGTTCTTTACTTGGCAAGCAGTTTGGAGATGCAAGAAGCCTAAAACTGGCCACTGTTTTGTTCAGCCATACTCTTACATTTGAAATCTCTAGCAGAAGAGAAATCATTAAAATGTCATTCTATCTCTCTCGCTCTCCGCCCCCTCCCCTTTCTCTCTCTCTCTCTCTCTCTCTCTCTCTCTCTCTCTCTCTCTCTCGCTCTCAGTCTCGTAACACGGTATCGACAAGCTCCAATCTACCCAGCTGTAAATGGGTACCTGACTCTGCTCTTGAGTTAGGGATGAAAAAATTAGCGAGGAACTGATCACCCCACCTCTGGGTATAATGAAATTTCTAACTGTCACGGATTGCCTCCCCTACTTTGCAGTAGTGGTCCAACAATGACCAAAACTCAAGAGTATCTAAACTGGGTCGACAAAGGTGTTTACCTTCGCATAAGATTACTCTTGGTAGAGATGTAGATAGAAGTGTAATGACGCTTCTGTCTGAAGGGAGAATTCACAAGATAATTCAGAAGTCAAGAACCATGCGGCATAGGGCTGAGCAACGGTTAACTTATATCTGTCCGTCGCCTTTTGTGAAGGATTTAAGCAATGGTTTTTAGCCCTTTTCAATCCCCCAGCTGAGTTAATTCAGCGAATTCCTCTTATAATGGTATAGCTCTGTTTAGAGGTAAATATATGTCTAGGTATATATATATATATATATATATATATATATATATATATATATATATATATATATATATATATATATACATATATATATATATATATATATATATATATATATATATATATATATATATATATATATATATATATCACCCGTGTGTTACCGGGGCCCGAAAGGGGAGCAAAGAATAGTAACACTGTTCCCTGCCATGCAATTCGTAGAAAGCGACTAAGGAGGGTTGGGCATGGGGCTGGTTACCCCATCCTGTAACAAATTTAAACCACAAAAAACTTCAACATGGACAAGTCAATTAAGGAAAATAAAACACGGCCATCCAAGACAGGGGAAGGTTCTCTCGCAGGGAGGCGTATGATGCGACACAGAGAAAGCCGAAAGGAGTCTGTGTTACTGACTAACCTTCTTTCTTCTATGAGAACTTCCAGATTTGGCACCTGGAATGTCGGACGTTAAACGAACAAGGGAAAGTAGCACAGGTGGCGGCAGAAATGAGGGAATATAAAATCGAGGTTCTGGGACTGTATGAAACAAAGTGCAAGGGGGTAGACAAGAAGAAACTCATCACGGGTGAGTTGGTGCTGTCCTCGGGACATAAGGATGAAGGTTGACACCACCATGAAGGGGTGGCTCTTATGTTATCTAGAGAAGCACAGGGGGCACTTGTTGAATGGGAGGCCATTGGACCCAGAATGATAGCAGCTACTTTTAAAACAGCTAAAGAGAAAATGAATGTAAGTGTCATCCAGTGTTATGCACCAACTGATGACGGGAAGGAGTCTGTGAGGGAAGCATATTATACTAGACTACGGGAAATTATGGAAAAAGTAAAAAGAAGAGACATCACGGTTTTGATGGGTGACATGAATGCAGGGATAAGTACAGTCGGCACCGGCTTTTGGGGCGTCATGGGCTGGGGGTGTTGAATGAGGGTGGGGAACTGTTCTCAAACTTCTGTGCTTCAGGTCGGCTGGCTGTGGGAGGAGGCGTGTTTCCACGTAAGAGAATACACGGGGCAACGTGGGTGTCGCCGGACCATAGAGCGGAAGATCAGATTGATCATTTGTGCATAGACGGGAAGTTTGGATCGTCATTGCAGGATGTGGGGGTATGTGGAGGGGCGGATGTGGCGTCAGATCACAACCTTCTGATAGCCGAAGTAAAAATTAAACTCAAGAGATATGCAACAATGCAAAATTATAGGCGACACTTTAGTGTGGGACATCTGGGAGATCGGGAAACGAGAGACAAATTTGCGGTGACAATATCCAATGGGTTCCGAGTGCTCCGACGGCTGAAGGATGTAGAGAATACAGAAGACTATTGGCGGCAGGTCAAAACTGTTTGGGATGAGACATGTGGAGGAATACTGGGGAAGAGGGAGCGACAACAGAAAGCATGGATGGCAACAGAGGCCACCGGTGAGATAAGGGACAGAAGAAACGGGAAAGCAGATTTGGACACAGGCAAAGCCGGAGGTTCCAGGGCCGGGGCTCGGGGGGTGTGCACGGGGGCAGACAAAGATGTGAAAAGAAGTATCGGAAGAGACAGGAGGGGGTATGTTGAGGGGTTGGCGGAGGAGGGGGGGAGGCGGATGCTGCAGCCCGGGGAGATATGGGAGAACTGTGTAACGGCACAGAGAGGCAGGCAGGGAAATCCGGGCAAACAAGTTGCCTCATGGAAGACAAGAGTGGAAGACTGCTCAGCAATATACAGGGGCAGATGATGGGGTGGTCGGAATATGTTGGGGACCTTCTCGGTGGACCGGCTCCACAAAAACCCCCGGGCGTCCGGCCTGGTGGAGGAGAAGCTATAAATTAAATTGGTGAAAGACCAACGAAGGAAGAAATGAAGAAAGCCATGGGGCTTCTATGAGATTGAAAGGCGTCTGGACCTCATAGCGTTCCAGCGGAGGCCATCGGGGCAGATATCAATACGGCTACAGAAATGTTATATAGGTTACTTGGTGGGGTCTGGGAGGGGGAGGGGATGCCAGCAGAATAGAAGGCCGTAGTCGGATGCAGGACAAGTTGAAGACACTCGATGGGGGGGGGGGGGGGGGGCGCGGCAATTGGGTCTGAAAGTGCGCAGGGAATGGACAGAAATAATGAGAGTAAATGCAGATAATGATCGCGGGGCTGAGCTTGGGGAAACGCCAATACAAGATGTGTGGTCGTACACGTGTTTTAGCACCGGTGTGGACAAGGTTGGAGGGACGGACAGTGATATCAAGGTAAGAATACGGAAAGCGGGAGGGGCTTTCGTTGCGTTGGGAAGTGTATGGAGATCGGGGGGAAATCGGATCCAACACGAAAATAAGAGTCTTCGTCTCGGGTGTGGGGTCGGTCCTATTGGGTGGCCCTGAGACGTGGGGAGCGACGGAGAGCTGCAGACTTTCATGGGTGGGTATTTGCGTGGAATAGATTGATTAAAGTGGTATGACGGGGCTGGCAACGTGGAGCTGAGGACGGGAGCTAGACGGGTGCCGGTGGGACGGGAGATGGGAAGGGTGCGATGGCGATGGGTGGGACGCACGCTGAGGAGGCCTGTTGATAGCATTGCGGGGCGGTCCTTGTTCTGGAACTCCCAGGGTAAGAGAGACAGAGGTAGACCAAGAAGCACATGGAGAAGAGAGCTGGAAATAGAGGTGAAAATGATGAGAACGTGGAATGATTTTGCGATGATTGCACGTGACAGGAGGACTTGGCAGGTATTTGTTGAGGGCCTATGCTTCTTTGGGAGTGGAGGGTTATGAATGAATGAAATGAATATATATATATATATATATATATATATATATATATATATATATATATATATATAATGTTCTGGCTAATTCGTTTGCTGTCATACATATAAAACTGAAGCGACTATGATTGTTTTAGTTTTAAAACAACATGTAACAATTTTAATAATGAATTAGTCTTTAACAGTTAAAATAAAAATGGAAAGATTGGTGAAATTTTGCTGTAAATACACGTTTTCGTCACTGAGGCGTAGGTGAGGATTTATCAAAGTCAGTTGCTTTCGCCTATTTTACACGCAAACTTATTAACTCTAGGTGAGTCCCGTCGCCAGGGTTTCCGTCACTTCTTTTTGGGGGTGAGTGCACTTCTCCACATACTAGAGGTGTCGTAACGTTAGTGCTTCAATCCGTCTGATGATCGTAACCACGCGCCTTTAAAAAAAATAGAAAGACAAATGCCTCGGCTAAGTGCACTGAGTTTGAAGCTTAACATGCGCATCCGCTCGTCGTCCACCCACTAATGTTAATCTCTCAGAAGAAATAAATTCTTGAGTACACAACGTAGCTCAAGAAAGATTATTAAAATTCACCAATATTACTCTGGGTATTAACTGGGAAAATGTGTCTGGACAGCGCGAATAATGATTTGTGCCTGAACTAACATTAACTAGCTACATAAATCTCACAAAATGATATGATACACTTGAGGCACATGTGAATTAATCATCACTCATCACTGCTTCGGTTGGAGTCTGAGGTCACCTCAGCTGTCGGGATTTCTGCACGACTAGCCAGAAACAATCACCAGCGCTTGCTGTAGTGGTTTATGAATATGTTATTTCCGAATGTTGAAGTTGCCAGCCTCATATATAATCACTAAGCAAGAAAAACATGTTAATTCACATTTGTAAAAGAAATGTTTACAACTTACCCCTAATTGGGTTCTACACAATCTCCCCGCACAGTTTTCGGATGAACCAGAGCAATTTCGGTGGATATGCTCTCGAATCACTTGGTCTGGGAAAGTATAATAATTCCTTCTTATGACGGATGTTCTGTGATACACTTGGCCTGGGAAACTAGTAATTCCTCTTCGACGGGTGTTCTGCGGTACACTTGGTCTGGGAAACGGTAATAATTTCTCTTTGACGGGTGATCCAATTCCTTTAGGTGTCCAGAACTTGTATTAAAAGTCCTGGACCCTTAAGTTTTACAGTCTCTGTATTTATAAAGGTGGGCTTACTTTTTAAGGTTTTAAGTTTCCCAAATACTTCGATTTGTCACTTATAAATATGGAATTCGAGGTCCGATCCTTCTCTTTTTGGCTTTTTGGGAGTTGCTCATTTGAAATTGCGAAGCTGTCTGTTCTGTATCTCTGAGTTCGGTAGATTTTATTTTCAGTGTCCAGTTCACATCACAGATTGAACTTCCCGGCAAACTTGCCAATAAGAATCATTGTATATTCCGGCTCTCACTTCAATCCAATTGTAAGCTCTTTTCGCACAATGTGGGTTGGGGTGTTTAAATTCATAATTTCCCCCACGTGTTTAAAATAATAAATTAAATATTCCCACGCGTAACCTCTGTATAATAAAACGCAATATTTCCGGCGGCATCTTTGTGCACTCTCACAAACAACATGTAACCATGTGTGCCTGGCGTAATGTCTTCCGCCAAGATGTCTACACAGACAGATTACACTGGACAACAAATTTTGACTTTGTGTGTGTATCTGAGATTAAATCAATGTGGCAGATAAAGGGAACGACTGGCAGGCGAAAAGGAAACGAATAAGGAGAATTAGAAATAGGAAGGTTCAGATAGAGTGGAAAGGGGAGACGCGCGAATAAGAATGTGCAGGAGAAAAGAGGTGAACGGAAATCCAGTTAGGCACGTTTTCCAGGAGCAGTCCAGAGGCGTGAATTAGAGAGTGCAGGTCTCACATATACGCTAGTAGCCATGTTGAAAGCAGTACTCAGATAGACTGTGTAGTGAATATTTCTCAGACAGGGAGACGAGTTGGGTGATGATTAACCCAACATATTGAATAGTGCCAATTCTTGTTTAAGAAGAAGGAACGGTGTGAGTTAGATTTCAATTCAATAAAGGAAAAAGGTACGTAGGGTAAAAAATCTAATACATATATATACAGTAGTCCTATTCTTCAGTGATGAAAGGGAAAGGAACAACCCCAGAGAGGTCCGGTACTACCAATAGATAACCTGAACACTGAGATATTATATAACAATAAACTAAGAAATTGTTAGGAAGAAAGAACAGAAGTGGAGATAATAACACCTGAATGATCACTGATGGTTAAAGGGTCATGAGGTGTAGATTCGATACTGAACGAGAGAGAGTGAGGAAAGGAAGATTTACACATTGTATAATTCTGTGATGGACCACTATTGTAGAAGTCAGAGCGACAGCAATGGTACACACACATGTAAATAAACAGTATTACAGTTAACTATGGCGTTATGTCATCACTCGCTGTGTGTGTGACTGTTATAATTATTCATCATGTCATCGCTAACTAAAGAGGCAAAGAACCTGGGCAGGCAGGCGGCCATAAAGAAGAATACTGATACAGCGACCAGGCTTCCACATTATTAAAGAATTGGTGCCGAGACCAACCTCTAGCAGCCCACACACATTGTTGCTAAACAGTAGTTCAGCAACGAGGGTACATGCTGACATCTCTCCTCGCTTCAGGCAGAAGACACAGATACGTTTTGACGCTGTGACAGATTTCATCAACCACGACGACAGAAAATAACACAGACAGAAGGCACCATAATACGTTTTTGGATCTGTGACAGACCTCAACAACTACAAACGGCAGGTACAACTCAGACAAAAGTCATATTTGCGTTTCGATAACATATGAAAAAAAAGCAGAGTGACAACAGTGAAAGTTGTAAACAGAGAAAAAGTGAACAGTATCGGTGTGGTGGATTTTGATGTTATGAATTGTTGTAGGTGTTATTATTGTAATAAATGAGATTAGCTATGAAGGTCGCTGAATTTACCCAATAGTATTGTGAACTTTTCAGGGTACCTTTCCGCTACCACCCCTTTTATCTCATTCACAATGTATGTATATTATTATATGAAATGACTTCGTGTAATGTCTAGGGTTATGAAAGGTACAACAACCAACAAACATACAAACAAATAGTTTATTATTCACAACAACACACAGTACTACCACAATAACATACAGACGACACTTTAAAAGGCTATCTTATTAAGACTGTGGTTGAAATTTGTGTAAATATAAATTTTACAATTTATTATCCTGATTCTAATTTATTTTGAATCAGGACTGACAATTTAAAAGTGAAATCAAATAATTATTTACATCAGTCAATTAGCACAGTAGATCTTCTGTCCATACATAAAATTATTAATCGAATATACTTCTGTAGTGTTCTCCGACTTTAAGGTAATACTGGTGGTATCACTAGGTTGTTGTTTGAATCATTCCCTTTTAGTAATGTTTGTTTATATCTGTCACTTGTGGAACTATTAAATATTTGTCCCAGTTTTATTCAATGTCTCTTTATATTCCTTTTTAAAAGAGTTGAGCTCTCAGGTGCCGAACAAGAACTTATCTTGGCCGTAGAATATAGGTAGAACTTTTCCTCTGCTCGCTCGACAATCTGTTCCCTGTTTGATAGGCAATGGCCACTAGCATGGGCTCGCAGTATAAAGACAGAGTCCTGAATCAATCAGTCTTCAAGCGTTTGGTACCACATTATAGTCAGTACCCAGGACTTCTGAAATGTGAAGGTATGCATCCTTCGTAATATCTAGCGTACACTAATAGTCCACAATTAAGGACATGTACACTACAAACAAACACAAGGGTCATAGCCTTATACCAACCCATGCCACCATTATATTTTGATGTGACAATGTACACCAGTATTCCTCTCCCCTAATAGTTACAACGCCACTGCAATTCCAGCTGTAATCTCTTCCATATAATAGGATAGGTGTTATGCTCCTTTATGACAATCATACATATTCTTGTAGTTTTACACCTCTCTGACAGTCTATCACATGGTGGATCAATCTCTAGGCTTTGCCTCATGGTCGCTATAGACCCACTCAAGTACAGACACATGTTATTATTTCACATTCAATTTTTATATAAAATACAGGTTAATAAATGTCAATCTTACCACAAATTTTTCAATGAAATACACAGTGATGATGACTGACACAGTTTCGATCTGTTTTATTGTCCAGGCTGCCTAGAAATTGTATTTGAAAGCACAGCCTGATCTCATCTATCGCTGTTAGAATTTTTGAAGAAATGGCGTCGCCCCTAACGCTTATTCTGACAATATCGACTCAGTTGGCCAATCACTCTTAATCTTACAGTGTAAACAGTCTTTCAAAAAAATATCATTCAAACTTTTCTACGTTACTAGGCTATTCATGTTTATTCAAAGGTCAGCCAATAATATTTCGTCTCACTTCAAATGCCATCCAATCGGATTCGCTGTACTATGTTAGCCTATCTGTCACCTACTTTTTCCCCAAAAAATATGCGATCCAATCTAAGCAGATATGACTTGACCTGACAGTATCTCTGATCTCTATGTATTGTTTTATCATTATTTGATTAGTTAAGGGACTATTTATATAACTAACACCATATTCTTGGTCAGCAAGTCTCCAGGTACACTAATATACTATTTTTAAGGGGCTATGTGGTTTGGTTCAAAATTCATTTTAAAATACCTACGAGAGCTTATGTCATTCACAATAAGAGCTAAACATGTTTCCATGACCGTAGTGTCCATAATTCTAACTTTTTCATCGTATTGGGGAAACCCCTAAGGCAAGCTTGCCACTGTGCTATATTTGGCTTTTAGTTTAAAATCAATGCGAAACGAATTAGCATTTTCATCTATCCTTGCCCCCTCCTCGTTCCACACTGCATTTTTAAGCAAATATTTCTTAGAACTTGGGAAGTTATGTCAAGGACGAATTTGAAAGGTTGGGTACCGTTTTGTTCGGCTTATGCGTTAGCAAATAATAAGCTGAAGGCGTAGGCGACAACAACCGTTCTAGCAGAAATTTCTTTGTACTTTCTTATCTTTGCCTTTATGCCCTATATTGTTATATACTAATTTAGCTATTGTATTTAGAAATTCACTACAATCGGAACCAGCCAAGCAAAAACGTCAGCCCGAAAACCAAGTCAGAATTTCCTTCTTCAAACCGACCTGCACGAGAATAAGTCGCCACAGTACGGTGACGACTCATCACAGCAGACGCAAGGTCGACGTGCATCGCTCAACACGTAGGGTGAGACAGGTCATAGAGTGCATTGCAGTAACCAATTCACGTACAGAGGCTCACGTGTAGCAAAGAATACGGTGTGTAGTACAGATTGTAAAAATATGGGACCCCAAGATGCAGCAACAGTGAATGCAGTCAGCGACCCATAGCTGTACTGCTTGCATCAGGACCAGCGAACCAGAGCTGGTCAAGACCGTACTCCACCTCCACGTGTTGGTCCTGGAAACAGTCTGCAGCAGTGCAGTCTGGCTGAGCGAGTACGGATCGAAGAGGGAAGGCAAACCCGGTCCCAAAAAATGCCGTGCAGAAGTCGGATGTGTCGACCGAAAGGTGCAGATATCACAGCTTAGGCGTAAACAGACACAACGCAACCGCCGTCCTTTTCAGGACGAACGAGGAAGAAGAAGAAGAAGTATAAAAATATAACAATAGCATTTGTTAAAAAGAAAAGTTGGTCACACGCGCAACATCGCTACAAAACGAATACTCCAACGCAGACGGCTGAATTAATTAGTTTAATTAGACGTTATTGTAATATTATTGTTATTAATATTATTATTATTGTTTAATTACTATTCTTATCTTTATTTGTAAGTATTGTAGTGTCAGTAATATTGAATTGTAACAGTGTAGGCATAAACAATTTTTTTTGTAACCGTAACAATATATTTTTTTTCCAGGACACCCAAGACTAATAGAAAAATTTTCGTTCATTTTCAGGTGCAAGTTAGTTTCATTAGTTTAAGTTAACGTTAGAAATAAGTAACTATTTTTTCAGATTTTATGATGGCACAGACCGAACAGACACAGTATAACATGCAAGAGAGTCAGACTTTAGCCCTCGTAAAGACGATTACTGACACATTAGCCAAGGTAGACAACAGTGCTAAATACGCAAATATAAAAGGTAATGTAAACTTATTCACAGGTGACCCACACGCATGCCGTAAGTGGCCTACAGACATTGATAAATATGCAAAGTCAATAAATGCAGATGAATTTGAAAAAGTTAAAATTGCTTCTTTTTTCGTCTGCTGGTCTGGTCACTGACTTTATGAGAAGGCGATTGGACACATGCCCCAATGAAACGTGGAAAGATCTCAAGGCAGAGTTAGTTAGACGGTATTCCTTCGTGTCCGACCCACAAATTGCTTGGCATCAGTTAAGGAAGCTAAAGCAACACAAGAATGAGACTACGCAGATGTTCAGTGATAGACTGCTGAATCTGGCAGAAGAAACATTCATGGGCCAGGAAGTCAACCTCCAAGAAATGGACAATCAGCTGGTAGGTATATTTATTGATGGCTTGAATAATAATACATTAAAGTTAATGTTGCTAAGGAAGGATTACAAGACGCTGAAAGATGCTATTTCAGCTGCCGTTGCAGAAGAAAATGTTAGGAAACGCTTAGACATTCGATTGGGACAGGTGGAAATACAGGAGGACGTAGAAGAACCGATGGAAGTGGACCAGGAAGACAGACGGAGACAGCAGCAGGGTAGGTATAGGTGTGGAAGACAACAAAGAGGAACATTACAGGTCACACCTAACGTTAGATGTTTCCGGTGCCAATAGATTGGACACATAGCACGATTTTGTGAGCAACAGGTAAGGTACGAGAGGCCAAGTTCACCAATTGGTCAGCACTGTTATTCTCACCAGACAGGTTCTAGATTTAGGGGTAACACCCGAGCATATACACAAAACTCCAGAGGAATACACCACCCTATAGTTTACGATACGAGTAGACAACCTTATGTGCATGTGAGAAGAAACACACACGACAAAGATAACTACAAACCGTATCACACACAATGGGCCACAGTACACCATCGTGGAAGTTGGTTGGACAAAGGACGCCAACAACAAAAATGGCAAGGATACAGAAAAGAGGATGAATTGGGATAGCTGTCGTACACAAGAATAGACAACACACGCATGAGAGGAGAAACATTGGTACAGAATGTGAAAGGGAGAAATGGAAATGTAACAAATATCAATATAAGCAGGGACATCATGGAACATGTAATAACAGTGACAGGACACTCCCAACTGTCAACAGCAACAGTGAGTTAGGACATTGGGATAGCCTGAATAGGAGAAGAATAAGAATGGCGGTCAGGAATTTTGTGGGAGAAATTAGAAAAGGGACGTCCATAGAAATAAATAACATCAACATAGTAAACCAACAGAAGTGCAAGATAAGAACACAGAATGGTTAAAAGATGAAGGTAGAACCGCTAGGAGTGTGAAGAAAGATAATAGGATTTTGCCAGCAACATGTCACAATAAAGGAAGAAGGTAATATGAATAGACCATGGACAAGTGACGTTAGGACAACAGTCCAGAAGCAGGAAAACATACAGAGAGACAAGGTCAGCGTTGGTAACAAATAGAAACAACTACGAGTATCGGCACACAAACAGTGGTGGTACCACAGCATAAGGATGACACCGAGGTGAAGAATAAGAAGGATGAACCGATGCAGATATTACTGCAAGAAAATGAAAGATCAGTGAAGGCAGGCAATAGAAAAGATGGAATAGAAGAAATACAGGACATGGATACATCTTATAGCCGTACAAGAACAGTACAGAAGACAAGACAGGAAGAAGTAAATAATAATAATAATAAATTCTTTAAGCACCAAACACGGCGCATAAGGCAGAAACCAGTGCTCTCCAGGTTGTACGTTGTGACGCCACTCCTCTTAGCTCTTGCACTTTGTTTAATCCCAACGTTCTTCCTTCTCTTATTATTGTTCTTCTGAGTGTTTCTTTTGGTCTTCCTTTTTTCCTCTTACCCTCAGGAACCCAAGTGAGTGCCTGCAATGGTATTCTGTTGTTTTTCATTCGCAGGACATGACCGATATATGACCATCGTCTTTTCCTTATATAGTTGGAGACATATTTCTGCCTAGAGTCTTCTCTTATTTGTCGATTAGTCTTGAATTCTTTCCAACTGATGTTCATGAGTTTTCTAAGACATTTGTTCTCGAATGTATTCAGCTTATTCTCCAATGATTTTGTTATTTTCCAACTCTCACAGCCGTATGTTAACACTGAGATAACATTTGAATTAAACAGACGAAGCTTGGTATGTATATTCATTAAATCGTAATTTCCAAATGTTAGATAATCTATTGAAGGCGCTAGCTGCCAAAGCAATTCCAGTATGAATTTCTCTTGTTGTGTCACCATCCTGAGTCATTTTACTGCCTAAATAATTGAAACTTTCAACTTTCTGTAGTTTTTCCCTGTTCAGGATGATATTAAAGGTCTCGTTAGAAAAGTTCATAACTTTAGTTTTAGAGGCATTTATTTGGAGACCTATTTTAACCGAAAGATGACACAAATTATTTACTGCTTGTTGGGATTGTCTGGGTGTTGAACTTAAGAATGCTAAATCATCTGCGAAATCTAGGTCCCCCAGGATACAGTAAATACAGTGCATGAAAAGTACCAGCTTGACATAGAATCAGAATCCGATTCGTCAAGTGGGGAGGAAAATATGGTTGACATTTATTGTACGTTCATCACAAGGAGACATCCATCAAGATATATACATGGCATAGTATATGGCAGGGAAAAAAACATGTAAATGCGATAAGCAGTTACGTGAGTCAATAACGAGCCTCAATCAATAGGCTTTTTATTCATCTCCCTTGTTATTAGTAAAAGTAAATATATTGAAAGATATCCTTAAATCTGTTATCAATCCTGGCCGTGTACAAATAGGGAGGGCAACATTCCCGGTACCCAAGTAATGTGGCGGAACAAACTGATGATGGCGACCTAAACTCAGTTACCTCAATATCCTTAAGATACTCCTTACGGAAAATAGCAAAATGGGGTTGTGCAAGACTTCTCAATAAGTTTCTTCTCCATCTAGAACATTCTTAACAAGGTGGCGGCCTTTGAAAAATACATTTAATGTCCCAGTTAGAAAAACACACTCTCCATAAAATCCTGGAGCTTAGAAAAAATCACGTCCACTTCAAACCAGTGAACGAATACGAACGACCCAAATAAACAACACACTGAACACAACATGTGACAAAAAAACGTCACTAGTTGACTGTCACTCATCACGGATGAACGCTTCGTGCAAAAAGTAGTTTGACTACAGTCGAACACAATTCCTCACATAACATGGGCATGTGCTAGCGTGTAGTAACATGCTACATTATTTTATCCCCAGATCTATCCTTAACACCAGTGTTATGAGCGTTAATCACACACAGGGATGTGCCCGTGAAACTATTATACTACTCGTCAAAAGTCAAGGGCCACCCTATTATTTTCAATACACTTTTATATAAGCGCAAAGAATGATTAAATGAAGGAAGTTTTTAGTAAAAATGGGTGCAATATCTTCCTCTGACAGTCCTCTATGCACGTTAAGCATAAAAACAACTCACCGACAACCATGGTGATCACGTGCAATTTGGTTTGCTGACCATAAATTCACATTTTTAATCTGTTTTTTCAAACTTCCGTACAACCAAACAGGTGAAATAATCGTGCTGATTGACATTCCACGTGCAATGGCGACTTTGTGAACAGAGTTCACCCTTAATTTGTTTTACAATCAGCAGACTTAGGGTAGTTTCATCACTTGCAAAAACCATGCCACCGAGAAGAAGTCTTGACACCTTACAAAGAATGGGGGCTATAGCGTGGGTTGAAAGTGGTTTATCTGTCCGTGAGGTTGCTAGACGGCTTGCAGTGTCATACTCTACTATCCAAAGAATTTTGGAGAGATTTCAGACCACAGGAAGTGTGGAGGATTGCCATCGGCCAGGTCGCCCTAGATGCACCAATAGACATGATGACCGGTACCTCTTGTTGTCATCCTTGCGCAATCGAACAGTGACTTGTTCCACTCTAAGATGTCAGCTGAGACAAACTGTAAGCGTTAATGTCAGTCAAACCACCATTCGCAGACGTTTACATTAATTTGGACTGGCTGCTCGACGTCCTGCCGTCAGAATCCCTCTTACTCCTGCTCATCGCAGAGCCCGTGTTGCTTGGTGTCGCGAGCACACCCGATGGACAAGGCAACAATGGAGTCAAGTTCTCTTCACTGGTGAATCTCGCTTCACTGTGTCATTCAATGATGGCAGGATTCGAGTTTGGAGACGACCAGGAGAGCGATTTACTGATGACACAATTCGAGAGGTAGATCGTTATGGTAGGGGTTCTGTCATGTTCTGGGGAGGCTTCTACAGACACGGCAGGACCCCATTCTACATCATCCAAGGCAACTTGACCAGCCCAAGATACCAGAACGAAATCTTGAGACCAATTGTTCAGCCTGCTCTGGAGGCCATAGGTGGTAATGCCATCCTCCAAGATGATAACGCTCGACCCCATCGAGCTCGTGTGGTGAATGAGTTTATTCATCAACATGGGATCATCAGGATGGCGTGGCCAGCTCATTCACCTGACCTTTCTCCGATTGAGCACCTCTGGGATGTCCTTGGTCGAAGATTGTCAACAAATCACACCCAGCCAATGTATGTTGCACAGCTGACTGCATTTCTGCTTCAGGAATGGCAAGCTGTTCCTCGGGATACTTTTCGGACCCTTGTGGACTCGATGCGTCTACGCTGTCTTGAATGCCTTGCTGCAAACGGTGGTCATGCCGATTTTGAAATGTCTATTTGTCCAATATCTGTTGTGTGACTTTTGAAAAGGTGTGTGACACACTTCACAGCTTCATTGCGTTTGAATGTGTGTTTCCATTTCTTTACGTGACATGTCAATTTTGTATTCAATAAATGCCGTTTTGACTGATACCAATTACGTTTATATCAGATTTGTTTCATGGTGTCAACCAAGGTTTTTCTAAGTGGCTTTTGACTTTTGAAGAGTAGTATATCTCATTATCGCCTGTGTGTTCGTGCCTACTTCAGACAGTCAAACAAAAGGGTCGCCGGCAGCTCAAAAAACAATATGGTTGTCCAACGAGGATCGTCTATTATCAAAGATTGGCTAGGCGACTCATAGCGACAAACGTATTACCGCTGACTGGTGATAATGACCGGGTATTGTTACGATAATACCACAGTTCACCTGGCGGAACGTAAATAAGTCTGAGGAGTGGTAAAGCAAAAATGCAAGAGATAAAGATAGCCCTATAGCAGATACTTCCGTAGGGTAGTGGAATGTTGGAGACTTCCCCCTACTAGATTCAGCATAGAGCAAAATAATGAATGAAAGGACAAAAAATTGCCAAATAATAAGCGATCGGAGAGAAAATTGAAGAAGAAGAAATACTGCCGTAGGGCTGAAGGTGTGAAAGATTTACACAAAAGAACACGTACAGACGTTCTGTCACACTAACACTGCACTCCCCTGATGCAGTATCTGATATGGGCCTACAATTACCTTTTATAAAATGACTGTCCCCGTGTAGTTTGTGGGATCGAACCATGGGCCGCCGAGCTAGGAAGCCAGTGCGTCTAGTTTGTGGGATCTATGAATAAACAACTAAAGAATAGAACTACTATTCCCTTAGGCATGTCGTACAAGGCAACTAATATGGAGGTTGTGCAGGGGGTTGATAACCTCATCCTGACAAAAAAGTTGAAACAGAAACCACTGCTGCAAGAGAATGTAACTACTTAGTGCAGGCTTCCTTTAAGTGGCTTCATACTTTGTAAGGAACGTAAAGGAAAATTATGATGATGATGATGATGATGATGATGATGATGATGACGATGATGGCGATGATGATAAAATCCAAGTCAGAAATACCGAGACAACACAATGGAGAGCAATGGACGGAGTTTTTAATACAGCCGTTCTCGTTTTCGTACACTTATAAATAAAGACACACATGCTAATACTTAAATTACGACAACTACCGCTACTACTACCTCCAATACTATTAGGCTTAATATTGAAATTACCACAGCTACTACCACCGCCATTTATACCACCACTGCTTCCATCACGACAAGTACTTTCACCACCAACACTAATACGACTGCACGTATCTGTATATACTGAGACAGGCATAAAGCGTCATTTTTACTGAAGTTTATCAGATATATTAATGTTCATGCAAACTGTACTCAGAATGTCTTGTATACTATACAGTTTAATTTTATTATGCACTTCTAATTATTATCTGTTTTGTAAAACTCATTTCTGCTGTATTAAAGAACTCCCAAAGTGGTAGTCACTTGATGATTCAAAATGAATTTGAAATAAAATAGACATCTGTTCAGTTCTTGGCCGCATCACTCAATAGGGCTGAAATTAAGATAGGTATAAAATTAATCTAGGTTAATAATGGTGGTATAATTTATAACATATGTTTGGTTATTAGATATTTTTATAGAATTTCAACCTATTTCAGTCCAATTGGCACAAAGATGTAAAGGCAAGAAAAACTGAAATACGAGTATATTGGAGTAACGTTCGATCGCTGGCTATCGTACAAGTAGCATGTTGAGCGACTCATAAAGAAGTGCAAGCGAGGTCTGGCAGCCTTGAAAGCCATCGCCGCTATGCATCTAGAGCAGCGATTACTATTTCTCCTTTATCGCCAGTTAGTCATAGGAGCCATCGAGTATAGGTTGGGAAAACTCACGCTGTCAGGATCGCAATGTGAACGACAGGAACACATTCAGAATGAAGGGATGCGTAAAGTCTCGGACGGTATGCAAGATACCCCCATTGTGACAATGGGGTATATGCTTGGAGTGCTGTCAATTAGATTCCAGATATGCGATGGCCCTGGCAACAGCTTATATGCGCATAACAACAAGGACGAACGTTTTTTGTCTGGTGTTCTATTCGGCGTGTTTTTCATCTCTTCTGCTGGTTGTGAAAGCTTCTCTTCCCCCAATCTCAACTGGTGACGTAGGGGGCGTCTCCACTTGATGCACATCTGTTAACCTCATGTGCTGTCGCCAGGTTGTTGTTTTGCCATCTTCCGGTTGTCCGTAGACATTCCATGCAACGTATTTGCGAGATGGATGTGGGAAAGAAATATTAGATATAGTTACCAGAACTGGAGAAAATAAATGGTGAACAAGATGTAAGGAGGGCACAGGAAAAGTCAGGTAGTTAATGATAAACTCTGTTTCTTGCACCAGATTGATATGGACTGATTTTTGTGATACAGCTCGTCCAGTCACAATGTTCTGTAAATGGGTCAGGTTACCGACTGTTGGGGCCCTGACAAGGTATACTGTTAGGTGCGTATATTCTGATGCAATGAGTGAGTGTAAACCTTAATAAAGACAAACGCGAATGGATGATAGTTCGACAGGTGCACAGGACACTCACTCCAATCACATGTAGAAGTCAAGGATGGCTGGAACTACTGTAGACGTTTTCATATATTTATTGTGACACATACTCTGACATGACGGTTGACAGTCACTGGAACGAGTTGACACACACATGGTTGTATACGTGAAGAAATACATAGCATCTGGATATAATGGAATGATCGTAGGCAAGCACATAGTATTCTGATCTGTCTATAGTCTCATTCCTTAGCGGACTAATCG
Source organism: Oreohelix idahoensis (assembly GCA_024509875.1). NCBI lineage: Eukaryota > Metazoa > Mollusca > Gastropoda > Stylommatophora > Oreohelicidae > Oreohelix > Oreohelix idahoensis. The sequence continues at coordinate 290,605 of JAMPIV010004483.1, forward strand.
CGTCAGCCAATAAATATTACTTAATAATGGCTCCTTATCAGACCCTCTTCTGCCTAAGTCTTACAAGCCTTAACTCCAGCAAATGTTCATGGTTACGATCTTAAACCACCAGTAGTGGGGTTTTATTTTCCTTATAGATAACAGATCTCTATCATCATCAGATAATAAGGTTGTCCCTGTTCTCGATAGATGATTTTATTAAACTGGCAATGAGATCCAAAATGGCTTTAGTTTTCAGTGAGCCTCGCTCACCCAAGGTGAAAATTTGAAGCATAATTAAAGATGCTGTTCATACATAAATGTCCTTATTGGGCTCTCAATATTCTGCAATTAATAATGCTGGTCACATCAAATAACATAGGACTGCTAGGTAGCATATCATCTTCCTCTGTAGTCAATAATAATCTAGGCACGACGAAACGTCTGCCCATCTAGGCATTGCAGAAGGGTACATAAACTGGCTTCGTTACCTTGTTATGGAAATACACTGGCGAATAGCTCACACCATCTTTTGGCGTTAAGAACAAACACTGGGGAGGATTACCGACATAACAGTCATATAGAGAAATTATCTCCTTTCCCCAAATAAACCACGGAAAGATCCCATCTTCGGACTTCCCTGGTACAGACCAGCCATCGCAGAAAAAAACATAACGGAAGACCCTTTTCAAAACACACCCAGTCTGGGCATGCGTTAAAGATAACCTCTCAACTCTATATTCAAGTGGGACAACTATATATTACATTCATACGAAGCAAATACTGAGTATTCGCCCTTTGACTAGGGTTCTAATCTCAGACTCAAAATATTATTACCAAATATTTCCAAACATAACAAGTATACAAACAAAAAAATATCTTCCTATATATATATAGTTTATGTGAAATGTAGCTCGTTATTTATCCCTAAAAATTAAATTTCAAGCAGTCCCTGGGTTACGAACGAGTTCCGTTCTTACGTCTGTCTGTAAGTCGAATTTGTACGTAAGTCGGAATAGTTACGTACGGTTCTTATATAGCGTCAGTTAGTCGAATGTTTGTCTTAGTATATACCCACCCTGTTCACAAAGTTCCGGGACTCACTTTTTATCCGGAAAACCGTTATAAGGAGCTAGGTGATATTAACACAGTGCACGTGTCAACCACGTGCCACTATATGTACCAAACCTGAAGTTTGTAATTTCGCGCATGCGTTGTGTGGTAGCGTATAAGCAGATGTGACCTAGTAGTGCTCGTCGCGTTTCAAAAATGGATGGCAAAATTCAACAACCTGTGTGCATTGATTTCTGCTTTCGTCTAGGAAAAACTGGTTCCGAAACTCTCGAAATGTTGCAAACAGCTTTCGGAGAGTCCTGTTTAAGTAGATCTAAAACATTTGAGTGGTATTCCCGTTTCAAAAGTGGACTCCGATCCTTTGAAGATGGCCCCCGTCAAGGGAGACCCTCCACCTCCCACACCGACGAGTTCGTAGCACGTGTGCAAGAAATGATACGCGCTGACCGACGTCTGACTATCAGAGAGGTTGCTGCTGATATTGGAATATCAATTGGGACGTGCCATAAAATCGTAACTGAAGATTTGCACATGAGACGGGTGTCAGCGAAACTCGTGCCACGCCATCTGACTGAGGACCAGAAGGACGATCGGTTGTCCATTTGCACTGACCTCCTTGAGATAGCAAAAAACGACACCTATTTCATGTCCTCGATAATAACTGGTGATGAAAGCTGAGAGTACGGATATGACCCGGAAACAAAGCAAATGTCCTCTCAGTGGCAAAAGCAATCATCTCCTCGGCCGAAGAAGGCACGACAGGTCAAGTCCAATGTCAAGACCATGTTAATAGCGTTTTTCGACATTGATGGCCTGGTGCATCATGAATACGTCCCTATAGGACAGAGAGTCAATGCTGAATTCAACAAAACAGTCCTGCAACGCCTCCGCGACGCTGTGCGCAGACATCGCCCTGAGAAGTGGCGCACAGGCAATTGGCTTGTTCATCATGACAATGCGCCTGCACACAGGTCTGTCACCACAAACGCATTTTTGACGAAACACAACATTCCATTGCTCCCGCATCCTCCATACTCACCCGATCTTGCTCCGTGTGACTTTTTCTTGTTCCCGCAACTTAAGAAAACAATGAAAGGTCGTAGATTCGATGACATGGAGCAGATTCAAGCCAGCGCGACGAGACAAATGAGGGCTATTCCGCAAAGTGACTACCAGAGGTGCTTCCTTCAGTGGCAGGAACGTTGGAATAAGTGTGTACACTCACAAGGGAACTAATTTGAAGGAGATAGAACCAACTAGTATGTAAGTCTACTTATTCAATTCCCAAAAAAATTAGTCCAGGAACTTTGTGAACAGGGGAGTATACTGAAGCACATTAAAAACGCACCACCTGTATAATCCAGGAACAGAGTGTGAAATGTAAATATAAATGTTTACAAGTTTACATATTTGGAATCTTTAATTATTTTCCTATGAATCCATGCTGGTCATTAATTTGTACATTTGATTGTTATGAAATTCATTGCATTCTGTGCAGGCAAGGGAGAAAACCAAAAATTCAACCAATAAAAAAATTCATTCACACTATCCTCAGTATCTGGTATGTCCACCGTGTGCTTGCAAACAAACTTGGCAGCAGCTCCGCGTGGAACGCACAAGTCTCTGAAGGAAATTCCGGGGAATCAAGTTCCATTCACGAGTAAGAGCAGCTTCGAGCTGTTGCAGATTAGCTGGAGAACCTTGCCTTTAGACTCTGCGTCCAAGCTCGTCCCACAGATGGTCTATAGGGGACATGTCTGGTGATAGGGCAGGCCAATCAATCGTCACAATGTTCTGCTGCTGTAGATATTGCTGCGTAATGCATGCGGTGTGCGCACGTGCATTATCCTGCTGGAGAAGCTGCAAGTCTGGATAATTTGTGAACGCAAGAGCAACCAATGCATCCAGAACCTCATCTCGATATGTCACAGCATTAACATTTCCACGGAAGACGGGAAGAGGCAAGCGATGGTCAAAACTGAATCCTCCCCAAATGTGAATATTGCCATCTCCAAATCTGTTGTGCTGACGAACACAGCAATCTGCAAAGCGCTGTCCACACCGTCGCCAAATCCGCATACGTCCATCAGCAAAGGATTTGTTGAATCTGCTCTCGTCTCTGAATAGGACAGCATTCCACTGCAGTCTAGTCCATCTGACATATTGCTCTGTCCATTGCAGGCGCTGCTGACGATGTCTGTGAGTCAAGTTTAGCCCAACATAAGGTCGTCTTGCAGTAAGGCCTGTATCTCTGAGTCGTCGTATGACTGTCATTCGAGAGACTTGCCCCCGTCTACCCACTATTGCTCTTGCTGTTTGACTTGCCGGGAGAGAACGATTCCTTAGGTGACTCAGCACAATATGACGATCTTGCGCAGGGGTAGTAACTCGTGGTTGGCCACTCCGAAGTCTATCCCGGGCACTGCCAGTGGTTCCGTAACGTTCATTGAGACGTACAATAGTGCTGTGGTGGCAATTCATCTTTCTGGCAATGGCCCGCGAGTTCATTCCGGTCTCCAACATACCAATGGCTCCTTGGCGGTCGTTTTCAGATAGTCGTGGCATTTCAAGCACATGTACTGGGTGTTTTGTCTCAACGGCCTTTTTATACCGAGTATACTACCACAACGCGTACACATTTTCAGGGTCATAGCTGTTGGGAATCGTGTTGCACGTGTAACTGTCATTGTTTTCATGTAGTCTGTACACAAACCCGTGGGTTGAATCATGCACTTTCCATTCCAGCAGCCATTCGCTCTCTACCTCATGACAAACACGGGGAAAATCCATTCCCACACTTTTTTTCCAGCTTCTCGGCATCAGTATATATAATAGTGGCGCGTTTTTAATTTGCCTCAGTATAGTGTATATTTTACCTTTCTCCGCATAAAAAACATGAAAGAAACATTTCTTAAACAGTTTAGATAGAAAAAAAAAAGATTATGATTAAAGGTTAACACTTACTCTCGTTCCTACTGAAGTCTTGTATACCGGAAGGGGCATTCTTGATTAATAATTAAGATGACATTAATTGGATGATGCGGGAGAAGAAGATGGAGAGATGGCTACTGTTAAAGATGATGAGCCTGGTGTTGGTGAGGTTGGACCTGGTGTTGGAGAGGTTGGGCCTGGTGTTGGAGAGGTTGGGCCTGGTGTTGGAGAGGTTGGGCCTGGTGTTGGAGAGGTTGGGCCTGGTGTTGGAGAGGTTGGGCCTGGTGTTGGAGAGGATGGGCCTGGTGTTGGAGAGGTTGGACCTGGTGTTGGAGAGGTTGGACCTGGTGTTGGAGAGGTTGGGCCTGGTGTTGGAGAGGATGGACCTGGTGTTGGAGAGGTTGGACCTGGTGTTGGAGAGGATGGGCCTGGTGTTGGAGAGGTTGGACCTGGTGTTGGAGAGGTTGGAACTGGTGTTGGAGAGGATGGGCCTGGTGTTGGAGAGGTTGGAACTGGTGTTGGAGAGGTTGGACCTGGTGTTGGAGAGGTTGGACCTGGTGTTGGAGAGGTTGGACCTGGTGTTGGAGAGGTTGGACCTGGTGTTGGAGAGGTTGGACCTGGTGTTGGAGAGGTTGGACCTGGTGTTGGAGAGGTTGGGCCTGGTGTTGGAGAGGATGGGCCTGGTGTTGGAGAGGTTGGGCCTGGTGTTGGAGAGGTTGGGCCTGGTGTTGGAGAGGTTGGACCTGGTGTTGGAGAGGTTGGACCTGGTGTTGGAGAGGTTGGACCTGGTGTTGGAGAGGTTGGGCCTGGTGTTGGAGAGGATGGGCCTGGTGTTGGAGAGGTTGGACCTGGTGTTGGAGAGGATGGGCCTGGTGTTGGAGAGGTTGGACCTGGTGTTGGAGAGGTTGGAACTGGTGTTGGAGAGGATGGGCCTGGTGTTGGAGAGGTTGGAACTGGTGTTGGAGAGGTTGGACCTGGTGTTGGAGAGGTTGGACCTGGTGTTGGAGAGGTTGGACCTGGTGTTGGAGAGGTTGGACCTGGTGTTGGAGAGGTTGGATCTGGTGTTGGAGAGGTTGGACCTGGTGTTGGAGAAGTTGTAACTGGTGTTGGAGAGGTTGGACCTGGTGTTGGAGAGGTTGGACCTGGTGTTGGAGAGGATGGGCCTGGTGTTGGAGAGGTTGGACCTGGTGTTGGAGAGGTTGGGCCTGGTGTTGGAGAGGTTGGACCTGGTGTTAGAGAGGTTGGACCTGGTGCTGAAGACCAGCAATGTTTTGATGCGCATCGCAAAGTACTGTAGTGCGCCCGGTCGTTATTACGAACCATTGTATGTAACTCGAATGTTTAATATAATAGGCTTTACGGCGGTCGGTTCGTAACTAGGGATGTTCGTAAGTCGGACGTTCGTAACCCGGGGACTGCATGTAATCTTCTTCTTCTCCTTCAAGTACCGTGCCTAGTGGCGTAGGAGATCATGTCTCTCCACAACTTCCTGTCTCAAGTACAATTTTTCAATTCTGTTGTTGTCCTCCTTTCATGCCACGATGTCAAACTGTCCATTATTTTCTCTCTTTGTCTTCCCCTGTCTCTTGTTCCTTCAATCTTACCTGTTGTTACGATATATTCCAACTTTCCTCTTCCTATAACATGCCCAGAAAGCGGAATACTTCTTTCTAACATGTGAAATAATTTTCCTTTGCGCATTGGCCTTTTTTCAGGACATCCTCATTACTCTTTTAGGCTGTCCATGGTATTTTTAACATTCTTCTGTAAAACTACATCTCTGTTGCCACCAGTGTCTTCCCTATTTGTTTACCAATTGTCCATGACTCACTCCCATATGTCAGGATTGGTTCTATATAACAATGAAGAACTCTCTTTCTTACTTCCAATGACAAAGAATTGTTGCATAAAATACTCTTCATTTTATAGAATGCTACTTTTGCCTGAGCTATTCTGCTCCTCACTTCTCAGATGCATCTTCCATCCATTGTTATTAATGTTCCCGGGTATTTGAATTTATTGACTTGTTTTAAAATGGTTCAATGTACTTTGATTGTGAATTCTGGGGAAGCCCTTTTCTTTGAGACAACCATTACTTCTGTCTTTTTGCTGTTAAGACTAAGGCCTTTATTTTCACTTTCTATCACTATTGCATCAATCATTTCCTGCAGCTCTTTTTAACTTTTTGCTATTATGACTGTGTCATCAGCGTATCTCAAGTTGTTTATATTTTGTCCGCCGAATGATATTCCTGGCATGCCCTCTAGAGATCTCGTTTTATTTTCACTGTACAGATTGAACAGATCTGGTGACAGCACACATTCCTGCCTGACACCTTTCTTTACTTGTTGAAACGTTCCTATTTGGCTGTTAATTCTTACAGCTGCTGATTGTTGCCAGTACATGTTCTCTGTTATCCTCAGGTCCTTTCCATCACTGTTGATGATTTCTAACATTTTGATAATTTCCTCATGTTTCACTTTGCCTTAGTGTAATCTATAAAGCACAAGTACAGATCTGTCTTCACCTCTATGGCTCTTTCTATTAATGTTCTTATAATATACGAGTGCAAGTCAGTAAAAAGGCCACGAATGGCTATTTTAAAAAAAAACTAAATGAGATACGAACTTGAAAACCATTTATTATCGCACCTACATTTCCCCTTATTTCTCAACATAATCTGCACCAACATTGATACACTTATCCCATCGCTTTATCAGGGCATCAAAACCTACAGCAAAGAAGTCTTTCGTCTGCTGTCTCAGCCACATTCTCACCTCACGTTCAAACTCTTCGTCATCCGCGAAACGTTTGCCGCCAAGGTGGGTTTTTAGTGGACCAAACAGGTGGAAATCGCTCGGGGCTAAGTCGGGGCTGTAAGACGGATATTCAAGAAGTTGCAACCCTAGTTGTTCAATTTTCTCCTGGGTTAATCGAGAGGTATGTAGTCTGGCATTGTCGTGATGGAGCAGTACTCTTCTAGTCAGTAGGCCTGGACATTTTCTTCGAATTGCATCCCGAAGCATCAACAGAACTTCACAGAACGATGCAGCATTCACATTCTCACCTTTCTTCTGGAAATGGGTTAACAGCACTCCTTGAGAATCCCAAAAAACTGTAAGCATAACCTTCCATGTTGATGACGTAACCTTGAATTTCTTGGCAGAAGGTGAAGACGGATGTTTCCATTGCATTGAACCACCTTTTCATTCGGGTTGGTTGTGATGCAAACATGATTCGTCCGCAGTAACAATCCTGTTAAGCATGTCTTCTCCTTCATCTGCGTCCGGAGAGATGTTGCAAGGACAGGCCCATTCGGTTCATTTTGTGTTCCTCAGACAGTTGTCTGGGCACCCACCGTGAGCACGCTTTCCGGAAATTCAAACGATCATGCATTATGCTGTAGGCTAAACATGAGAACACCCTATTGCAGTTGCTACACTGTCTATCGTTACTCATCTGTCAGCTCGAATAATCTCCCCACCCGCCGCACAGATGCTTCTGTCGCAATCTGAAGAGGACGACCAGGTCGGTCTTCATCAGCAATTTTTGAGCGACCTTGAGGAAATTTATCGATCCAGTAATGCACCGCTTTACGCGACAAACACTTCTCACAGTAAACAGAAAACATTTCCTTATGAATATCCTTTGCAGGAAGTCCTTTTGCCGCCCCTTCCCAAAGAAAAACGCACAACAGCACGCTGTTCTTCGGTCGTACTCTCCACGAGCAAGGTTGCAATTTTTATCTGAGCTGCGCATGCGCATGCGACACCTAGCGTCTGCTACCTAAAGTAATCATGAAGCTGGATGTTGCTGCTACCTTATGACACCTTTAGAAACTACCAAACACAATTTTCCGCTATCCCATATCAGTTTGTGACCTACTTAATGACTTCCCCTAGTATATAGCATGTTTGTGCCTTTACCCTCTACAAATCCACACTGTTCATCACTGATTTCTGGTTTAATTTTTTTTCCCACTCTTCTCGTGATAATTCGTAATAATATTTTGGTCACATGACTCATAAGACTAATGGTGCGATGTTCTTCACATTCCAAGGCTCCAGGTTTCTATGGCAAAGTTATGAATATGGATTTTAGCAGATCATCAGGTATTTGACCACTGTTGTAGATGTCATTTAAGAGTTTTGTAATCACTTCTACTCCAAATTCTACCAAAGCTTCCATTTCCTCTACTGTTACATTATCTGGTCCAGGCGCTTTTTCTTTCTTCGTGTAGCGCATGGCATCCTCTACTTCTGCCTGTATAACAAATCTGTAATTTTCACACAAAACAATTTTCGAACAGAACTGGAATTTAACAAAATCAATCAACTGCGATTTATAAAATACATCTGTGCACTTTAATAATTACAAAATAGAAAGTTGTGGTAAATATTTGTGTGAATATATATATATATATATATATGTTTGTCTGCGTCACCAGCATACTCCTATATGGCAGCGAGACCTGGACAACCTATGCTAAGCAAGAAAGAAGGCTCAATACCTTCCATCTATGGTGTCTACACAACATCCTCGGCATCTCATGGAAAGATAAAGTGACAAATGTAACGTGCTAGTCTTCAAAGCATGTACACACTGCTAAGACAGCGCAGACTACCATCGCTTGGCCATGTCCACCGTATGGAAGATGGTCACTTCCCGAAAGATATCTTCTACGGACAACTTGCAGATGGCAAGAAAACAGCTGGGGTTCAAAGATGTGTGCAAGAGAGACATGAGGGCCTAGACATAAATCCAGCAACGTGGGATGATGAAGCTGCCGATCACACCAAATGGCGATGCTATTTACGGCGCCACCTCAGATTGGGCGAAAAGAAGCTCACACAACAAGCAGCAGAGAGGAGAAATCGTCGAAAAATCATCAGGAAAAATATTGTAAAGGTAACAGATGACCCCAAAGCACATATTGCCGTAGGGTAGTGAATTGCTGGAGAATACACTACAGAAAGGTTACCTTCGAGAGTTTGGATGACATGTATGTAGAGCAATCGATCTCATCGACTGAAAAGAGCGTTACAGTGCTGTCGTATATTTCACCGTAACGAACCAGTTTACTTTTTTCTCGTTTTCGTACACTCTCTGACGTCTGCTTGAATATTTTCAAAGAAACCAGTAGTCAGCTTGACGCTATTTATATCTCCATATAGTTTTTTTTTCCAGGAATTGTACTGTTGACGGCCATATGTGCTTTCTCAGTTCCTCATATATTGAGCATATTTGGAGCAGATGTTGAGCAGTAATTTTATCGGTGCCACAGTTACACTCATCGGTAGTTCCTGTCCTTATCTTGATGAATAGATGGTATCCCAATCTGTTGTGGCCCGTTTGGAGTCTGAAGATTTCCACCAGTTCTCTTCTGATGAGCTGATAGAATGTATCTATTTTTATTTATTTATCTATTTACTTATTTTATTTTATTATTTGGTGTACTGTATGCGTTCCACCCCATTTGATATCAATCTTAGTTAACATGCACTTAATTTTATTTGTAAACTTACTCTCCCTTGCATATAAAAGAAGCTAGTCTCCAACAAACCACGTCTTTCCACATCCCAGATTCCATTACTGCCAAGCATTGCTCATCTAGAATGAAAAATAGAAAAACAGTCAACAGAAAATACATTAGGAATACACAACCATTCAGCCATCATCATCACCTTCCAGCTCTACAAGCAGAATAGGCCTTCAACAAACCTACGCCACGTCTGCCTGTCTCGTGCCAACAGCTCAAAGTGTTTCCATGTCTTCTTCGTCCCATTTATGTCTTCTTCGTCCCATTTATGTCTTCTTCGTCCCATTTATGTCTTCTTCGTCCCATTTATGTCTTCTTCGTCCCATTTATGTCTTCTTCGTCCCATTTATGTCTACTTCGTCCCATTTATGTCTTCTTCGTCCCATTCATGTCTTCTCCAGTTCTCTATAAATGTGTGGGCACTGGTAGTTATGTCCCCTGCAGTAGAAACATAAAGAGCCACCATTTCAGTTCGTACCCTTCCATGACATCTGCACTAAACATTAATGAGCTTATGAAGTGATGGTTTTTGTAGCAACTTATTTTACATGACGAGGTTGGCAGCCTCATTCACAACCTCGTATTAGTTGTCTTGTACGACATGCCTGCGGAAGTAGTTGGACTATTCTGTCTGTGTCTTATCGGAGACCTCATGGAACTACACGAGGCAGAAACATTCAAGATAAAGCTTTCAATTGAAATCTATCTATCTATCTATCTATCTATCTATCTATCTGTCTATCTATCTATCTATCTATCTATCTATCTATCTATCTATATTTTTATCTATCTATCTATCTATCTTCTATCTATCTGTGACAGTGTGGCCAGAAAGGTGTAATTTTAGACTGAGTAATAGTTGTCGATCTTGTCTACGGTGTATATTTGTGCTCGTGTTGGCATTCTCACGCGAGAATGGGCGATCTAAACGAAACTCCTTTGCCATCTGAAAGGAAGACAAACGTGTGAGACGTAGAAGATGTAATGAGAAACGGCCCTTGGTCTTAGACATCTCGGCGCTTTCTGACACCAGAGGAAAACACCTTTTTGAGCACAAAACCGTAAGAAGTGTGGCTCGGGCAACTGATATCGTGAGAATGTCACCATTAGTGGGCGGACCTTGAGTTGTGTCGATTAGGAAGATAATCTTTACTAAGATGTGATCTCATGGCATCCAAACTGAGCATAGGTGATGAGTGCAGATGTGATGAAAGGGAAGTGATCTTGAAAAATACTTGTTGAGTAGAGTGAATTTTGGGTTAGAGTACTTGCTTGCAGATTGGTAATGGATTTGTTTAAAAATATCTTCTCTTAGTTTCGTGGAAACAGTATGTCAGATAGCGGGTGAACTCTGGTCATAATGTACTGTTTCTGAACTGTTTTTGAGTGATGTGTGAATAGCTCTCGCGGCTAGTGTCCGCAGAGATTTTTGAGAGCGGTGTTAAGAGAACAGGAGATTCTCGTGACTGTGTGAACGGGGTGTGTTCCCGTGGGATCAGTCTATGCGGGGTTTTTGACTGAGGTGGTCAGCCCTGATGTGTTTTTGGATAATGTATGCCTGCGCAGAGCTATAGAGATTTTGTAGGCCTTGATTATTATATAACTGCCGTAGATGCAGTCTTTGTGCACTGATGTGAAGTATAGAGATTTTGTAGGCCAGGATGTGTATGGGCCGTATGGTGTGTTAACTGCATTATGAAGATTCATGTTTCGATGTAACTGTATTCGTCTAGATCTACGTGATGTTATAATTGTAATAAACCATGGTTAAAAATCATCAGACGTTATACCATTCCATGACTCGGTGTGTACGCTACTGTGAGTGACTGTCCCAAAACACACTCTCCTTCTTCACCATAAATACAACCTCCTGGATTATTATATTATCAGTGGTGGTTTTCAGTCTAAACGGATCTAACACCTACGTATTTGCGTTTATAGCCTGTGTGGCGTAGTTTAGGATCATTTAGAAGTGCCTGTGTGGCGTATATGATTCAGAAACTGTTACCTCAACGCTGGTGTGTATTTGTAGCAAGAGAGTAAATTAGGTCAAATTCTGGACCAGTCATTACAAGTGGGAACTCTGAGCTTTGTTATACATGGCTCTGTGTGGGCGAGGCTTTATTCAACTGTACACAGGTATCAGCTGACTGCGCATATCCATCCTCATATCTTGGCGTGTGTAGCAACTAAACTAACTTTATCAGTTGGTTTGGTTATCAAACAGCTGTTATCGGATAGCGACATTCATGCCATAATTGTTACAGTGCTTGTTCCAGTCTTTCCATATACAGATTCAACTATAGGTGCAGTATTTTGGAGAGTTCGTTTGCACGTATGCCTCAAGTCAAGATTTGCAGAGGTTGCTGTGCCCTGGTTCCTGTCATCTGATGCATTGTTTGAGCACGTTCTATTCTGTGGCAAGAACCTGAAGAGAAGACAGTCAAGTTCTTGTACCTTTCTGCAGTGGAGTATTTTATATCTGCAGAACTTTGTGATATCCAGTGTCTTGGCGGAAAGGACGGAATTATATTCAGATAAGTGGTTTTGTATGTGTGTAAATTGTGCTACTTTTTGCATGTCGGCGAGCCTGCCTATTCTTGAATACATCACTTATTCTGTTGAACTGTTGTTTTGTTGTCGATAATTATATCGATTAATTGTAGGAATATGTTGATGCATGAATAATGTATGGCTATGTACAGGAATTGATGATGCAGTGATTGAGAAATAATTGCATCTTCTTGAAAAGATAGTTGATTTGGTATAGTGAAAGTTTAATTAATATATATATGGTTGACTAAGTAAGCAAGTCACAATGGATTGTGATATAGACCCTGAGGATATGAGGCCTTTATTAGAATATCTGTTTCAAGAAGGGACAGATTTTCAGAGATTAAAAGGCCCAGAGCTTGAGACACATGTTATGGACAGGTTTTTGGTCAGTGCGTCAAGAGCTCTAAGAGAGTTTGCTGATGATAGATTTAAGTCCATTCTTCATGTGAGTATGGCTAAGGATCTAGCAAGGTTATTAGTTTTGGACCTTCGTCTGTTTTTGGACAATCATATTGGTATTAAACGTGATAACATATTGAAGAGGATGCGTACGTTATTGCGCGACGGCATCCATAGTGACCAGAAAGAAGAGTTAAAGGATGAGAAGCGAATAGGAGACATAAAACAGAGTACACAGGAGCGAAGGGGAAGTTGCTTAAAAAGTACTGCTGAAGTGAATAAGCTGCATAAAAAAGTGACTAAACTTACAGGTGATTTATGTAAATCAAATTCTGAGCTTGCTTGTGTTCGAGCAAAATTAGACTCGGCATTGTGCAAAATTAAAGAGATGGAAGCTCAGATGGAAAAAAAATGGCGAAGTTAGAAATCTGACTCAAGAAGTTCAAGAGAAGACGGAGATTTGTGGAAAATTAAAAGTTCAGATTAAGAAATATGAGAAGTTGTGTAATGAAACACTTACTGATCTGTTAAGTGACGATGCGATTTTTGGTCGCCAAATTAAAGAAAAGGATACCGTACCCCTAGAGAAGGTTGGTAGGCTTACGAATAGCCATGATATTGAGATTGAGAGGGTTGATAAAGAGAGAGTGGAAGAGTTAATGGTGGAGAAAGACAAATTGATTAAGATTGAAAATTTGCTAGCAGAGGAAAGCTGCAAAGTTTTAAGAGCTGTGAGTTTAAACAAGAAATTAGGTGCAGAGAATGCACTTAGAGATATTCAAATTGCGGAAGCAAGAGGAAGAGTAGATGGTCTGCTTGACATTGTTTTGAAGAACAAAATGTGGTCTTCCGTCAGTGTTGACGATGATAGACAGAAAGTTTCGTATCATCAGACCACAAAAGCAAAAAGTCAGCCTCAGACACTTTTTGCGCATTCTAAGGTCAAGAATAGTGGACGTATATCTTTTCGGGGAAAATATAACTTTCAACGCACTAGCAATGCTATGTCCAATAATATTGTTTCTTGGCGACAGTCCAACAAAGAGAATTCTACAGTAATAGGCAGTCCTGTAGATAAGGAAAGAAACAGTAATAAATCTCAAGTCAGGGTGTTAAAAACCAACCGCGTATTTATTGACAGATCTGATAAATTGGTAACAAGTAACAAACATACCACTGCTTGTTCCATGAAGGAAACAAATGTTGTGCAAAAAAATAAAGAGACTATCAAGCCTTTTACTAGTCATACCCAGTCCAAACAGTATGACCCAGTTATTAAATACATTGCCACAAGCAAAGATAAAAGCAGTTTTGATAGGAGACATAACCCTGAGGTTAGAGGGAGTTCATTATATGATAACGTTTTTTTCTCCTAAAAACTAGAAGCAATTAGACAGATTTCAACATTTTGATCCTACGAATTGTAGAAATGATGGTAGAAATAACTGTATGCAAGACTACCAATCTAGTAATAATTGTTCTGGTAAAAATCAAATTCTATCTAGTGGACATTCTTGTGTAAGAAAAGATGTTAACCGTAACTATGCAAACTGGGATTTAAATCAGTGCAACTATTTCAATAGAGCAAATAACAATGCTCTCAATAGCAAAAAAAGAGATCGTAACCAGGTTAACTATGCTCCACATAAGAGCAAGATTATTAGTAATCAGAGTAATAGGAACGGTAATAAGTTTTTAAATGCTTTTGCTTGTCATGCTGGTAATTTTGAGAGAGCATCTCGGTCTTGTGAAGGTAGTAATTTTTTTTTAGCCTACCGCACTGACGACCGTGAATTATAGGTCAAGTTGTCCCTAAGACTTCTGTGTTGTCTGCTATGTGACGAGAGTTGTTGACATCGCAGAAAGGGCCACAACCTTACACAACCACAGAGTTTGGGTAATTGTGTAGTGAACTTTTCCGTGTTCCCTCTTAATTTTACCATGGATTAAAATAGATATTTTCATTTGTATAGTCTCACAGCGAGCGACTTTGCGAGGGGAGTCACCATTCTAATTTTACATTACCTGGGAGAGATGTAGATCCCTATGTGCCATTTGTCCATTCAAGCGAGCCTAGCCAGTATATTAACCCACCGTGTCATGATGTCACCTCGCGTGTTGATGAGATGAGATGTTCGCAAGACCTAGGAGGAATGTTTATTTTTTGTTCTGTTTACAAACAGTGAATGTTATTGTATTCTTTAGTATAGAACTTTATATATTGTTAATGGAATATTATGTAATCTCTTTGTAACATTTGATTGCCATAATTATTTTTGGTTGTTACTTATATGACTGTGTTTTAATTATGCATTAGTTCATTTCTATGCACAAACTTATTTACTGGGACGATGTAATAGTAATTTTCATAGATAGTCCTGGGTGTTTTATTCACTACTTAAAATTTTGTTTTGTTTTTTCATCATGGGTTTGATACCATGTTTAGTTAACATATTTATATACAGATTATTTGAATTAATTGTTTAGTGAAAGGTAATTTTAAACGTAACTTGTATGTATTATTAATGATTTTGCGTTGAAGTTAAGGACGTATTCTGAAACTTGGTTTCCATTTTTTCTAAATTATGACATTTGATAATTTAAACAATTCGATTTTTTGTCAGCTAGAATTAACTTAAATTTCGTATTAAATTAAGTGGGTAGAATTAACAGCGACGGCTGATACTCTTGTTCATTTAAAGAATTTAGATATCTGATTATAATACATAGTTAAGATAAATAATATTACACTTATATATATTTATAACTTCGTTTGTAGTTAACAGTTTATTACCCAATGTGACGTTTCTTTGATGTATTTTTTTTAAAAAGAAGAGAAAAAAACTTACACGTTTTTGATGTATGTCTGTTTAAAGATAAGATTATTTTTATGTTACTCAGCTAATTTAATTGTTAGTCGTTAATTATAGCTACATATTACTTAGAAATAAAAATACTATTTTTATTTAACCTAACGTTAAGAAACATTTTTTGTATTGTAATTTTTTGAAAAATGAAAACATTGTGATATTTATTTTTTTTCTGCGCCAGCGCTAGACTCTATGTTAAGGTTACTATTATGTAGTGACATTAATTCTTTGAAAATGTTTTGATGTTTTGATGTATTTTTTGGTATTTAGCGCTTGACTATGCGTCAATGCGGAACTTGTGTTAGCGTTAATATTTTTTGTTTGGGTGATATTTGATGTAATTTATTTTTAGTTATGTATAAGTTTATAATTTAGTTAAATTACTTATTATGCTGTGCTTGTCTTAAGCTTTCTTTTTTGTGTTAGTATATAAATATACTTTAGCATTTTTGTATTTTACAATACGTTGTTACATTTGGATAGTTATTGTTAGGTGTTGTTACCAACTTTCTTTACATTTGCATCTTTACTTTCATCTCTCTTTGTTGACTATTCGTCATTTCTTTACATCTTTTCTGTTGTCTTTTCAGTATTGTCTGATATTTTGTTTATGCTTCCGTGTTTCATCTTTGATGTAATTCATACTTCTTGTATACTTTTTTCGTGTTACGCTATTTATACTTTCATTCTTTGTAGTGTTAAGTTAATTATATGACTTTAGATAATGTAATTGGTTCTTATAGTTCTATTTGTTTTACATGTATGGAATTGTTGTCTTCACTGTCATCTTATGATTCTATTTGATGCTTATCATATTCCCATTTCATATTTTGTCTTTTCTCTTACGATAGTTTATTTTCTGTTTAGTTTGTACTATGTATACTTAACTTGGGTTTTGTATTAGATTAATTTTTTGGTATGCTTGAATGAGTATGTTGGATGATTTAGTCGTTATCTTACATTTATTGATGATATTTTTGTAGATGTGCTATGTTCTCTTCTCTTGTCATAGGTATATTTTTGTAGGTATTTGATAGAATTTCATTAACCTTTAAATTTTTTGGGAGTTAATTTAAGAGATATTTGATATGACTTCATTGACTGTTAAATTTTTGGGAGTCAATTTTCAAAAAAATGATATAATCATTTTTTTCCCTGGGGGTGTGGCAAACTGATGAGTGCAGATGTGATGAAAGGGAAGTGATCTTGAAAAATACTTGTTGAGTAGAGTGAATTTTGGGTTAGAGTACTTGCTTGCAGATTGGTAATGGATTTGTTTAAAAATATCTTCTCTTAGTTTCGTGGAAACAGTATGTCAGATAGCGGGTGAACTCTGGTCATAATGTACTGTTTCTGAACTGTTTTTGAGTGATGTGTGAATAGCTCTCGCGGCTAGTGTCCGCAGAGATTTTTGAGAGCGGTGTTAAGAGAACAGGAGATTCTCGTGACTGTGTGAACGGGGTGTGTTCCCGTGGGATCAGTCTATGCGGGGTTTTTGACTGAGGTGGTCAGCCCTGATGTGTTTTTGGATAATGTATGCCTGCGCAGAGCTATAGGGATTTTGTAGGCCTTGATTATTATATAACTGCCGTAGATGCAGTCTTCGTGCACTGATGTGAAGTATAGAGATTTTGTAGGCCAGGATGTGTATGGGCCGTATGGTGCGTTAACTGCATTATGAAGATTCATGTTTCGATGTAACTGTATTCGTCTAGATCTACGTGATGTTATAATTGTAATAAACCATGGTTAAAAATCATCAGACGTTATACCATTCCATGACTCGGTGTGTACGCTACTGTGAGTGACTGTCCCAAAACACACTCTCCTTCTTCACCATAAATACAACCTCCTGGATTATTATACTATCAGTGGCCTTATAGCATCAGCATATACTAGTATCAGTGAGAATTACGTGTAGTAGCAACATCATGGAGTATCAGTGGTGGCTCTATACTATTCTAGTTGTTATCAATAGGCCTCCTGATTTGCTCCCTAGAGGGATGGGCGGAGCTTTGCCTGACAGTTTGACGTGGCTATCATGTGGTACAGGAGTGGATATGTAGATTTAAACTGAAGCAGTGAGAGAGTCGAGTAGGAGTTGAAAAGAAGCCAGATCGTCTTCATGTGCGGTATGCATCTTCGGTATGATACACCAGTGAGGTAGAGGATTTGATGTCGCAAATGTTGCGTCTGTGCTAAGAGAACTAACAACATAGGGGTATGCTTGCATATGAGTACATTTCTATTATACTTTAGATTTAGTAATATTAGACGTTTCAGGTTTAGAAGTTAATGCTTTTTTAGCGTTTGTCTATCTATAGTTTGATGCAAGCTGATTTGCGATGTATGAGTTGTCTAATGTAATTTCACGTATATCTCATCGCTATTTTCAACCGTGAGACTGTGTGTTAAATGTGTAAAGTATTAAGTGCATTTATAAGAGGAATTCTAGTGTCGCACTGTATACAAGTGTACTTATTACCATTATTATTATTTGTGTATTGTTAAGTAATAGTTATATTGCATTCTTATGAGTGGTAAGTGTGGTTAATTTTACATCAGTGATTTTTGTGAGAGGAAGATTAGCGTACCCTCTGACTCCGTGAGTAGCCTATGCGTATTACATTTAGTATAGAGCTGTAAGAATAGAGAGTATATATATATATATATATATATATATATATATATATATATTTATTTATATCTGCTTATTCTTTAGAGCAGCTAGGCCTCTAAGATACTGATCAAATGTGGTCATTTAGACCAGTGAGTTGTGTATAATATTTCACCAGAGATAGAAGTGCTTCAATTAAGTTTTCTCTCGCGTGATGATGTAGTTAGTATTTAGAAGGAGTATGAAGGCATTATTGTTGACTGAGTTATGTTTATTGTATGATTACACATATACGCAGACCTACATAAACACGCACACACACACACACACACTCATGGTCATTTAAGTGCATGTACTTGCATATTTTCACACATATGTATGTATTATTTCGTAGATGATGTTTGTCCATTAGTACGATGCTAGTTTATTTTGTTTCATTTTATTTCAGAGTCCAGCAGTCTGTGCTGGGTTATATGGTGTTACGTAGTGAATACCTAAATAGCTTGGTTATACGGTGCTGCTTAGGAATAGCCTTCAAAGTAAACTTGTGGACAACATTGTTTACTGTATGATTCATATGCTACCTTATCTTCTTCTTCTATCCTTAGCCATCAACCGGCAAAGCAGTATGTGGCCAGTACGCCTAGTGGCGTCTTAGGGCAACAACAAATTGATCAATCTATCACTGTTTCCACCACGCCTAGTGGCGTCTTTGTGGAACAAAAACAGACCAAACAATCTATCATTGTTTCCGTAATCAGATTATGCTACCTTATAGGGTTTCATTAATAAAAGTGGGACCCCTGTCATCAAGAGAATTTTTCTGTGACTGCGGAATGCGTGTGAAAAAAGGCCAGAGAGAGTTACGACAACATTTCACACGTATTTTTATTCTTCTTCACACATCGTCTTCGCTCTGTCACAAATGGCGTCGTCGGCAGGATACTGACAGACAATGTAGCATAGAGTCATACGTGGAATGTTGAATGCTGCAAGAGAGCACTACAACCAGTGAGCACCAAGGTTACCTGAGCTAAACCTTGCAAGAGTATTAAAACACCCAGCACAGACGGAGCAGCACATCTGCCCAGTACATTTCTCCAGTGAAGATTCGCACCACCATAGGCCCCGAATGAAGATTCGAAGCACCACAGGCCCATTGAAGAGTCGCACCAACGTAGGCCAGGTGAAGAGTTGAACTAACGCAGGCCCAGAGAAAAATCCTACCACCGTACATCCATTGAATATCTTATCAAGCCAGGGACCAGCCGTTTGCAGTTATATCAATTTTCCTGCATTAGTATCCTTGCTAATGATACTCCATCACAACAAACAGGAACACTATCGCTACGCCAGTGTTATGCCAAACCAGTGGCCGACCTACCACGATTGACATTCAGCCAGGGACTCAATCATATCACCAGGAAGCACCTGAAACTGCTACAGGCCACATCAGCGAAGAGTAGACAAGAGCAAGCAAAAAAATAAGAGACACTTTCTATTATTTATTGTAATATTATAATAAGTGTTTTCTTTCCATCTGTTTTTGCATTGTATTTTGCTAGGTTACGGCTAGAGCAGTGATGTCAACCCAATGCGCAGATGTGCCCGTAATGACACAGATAGTATTTGGGGAAAAACTGGTTGTAGTTCTGTTTTATTTCTTTTATTTCTTCTTCTCTCTAGCTGTTATATATTTTCTGTCGGAAAATATTAGAGAGGATCGGAACAGAATGATAGGTGTATTTGTATAAGTAAGAGTTGCGTGTTACATTGACACACCAACTAAGAAGCTGGTGTTTTGCCAATGTATATTTGTGACCAGTAATTCTATTCTCCGTTGAAAGAATAAAGGGATAGAATAGGAAGAATTTCCGACTTTATTTTAACTTATATATCAAATTTGTATTCATTTATCAAGTTTGTGTTCATATATCAAGTTTGTGTTCACTGGATAAACCTCCAGAGATGTTACTTTACTTGAGCCATTTGTACGGGTTCCAGGTTCGGTTTAGATTTTGAATTGGAAGTAGCTCATGTAGTAGTAATGGCAGTACTCTTAATAGTTACTAGATCCCTGAATTTTAAGTAATTTAACATCAACAATTCATTTTGCATTGAAGTAAAGTCCGCAGAATATATAAATGAAGCTTTTATTTAGATTTCCTCCAGATGTACAACCGTAGTTAAAATGCGACTCCATTTTCATTCCTGTAGCATTCATCCTTCAATATACAAAGTCTCATAAATTTTAGGTCTCCAATTTTCGATGAATAAATGTACAATTTATTCTTGTCTACTATACTGAGGTCGAAATACTAAATCGAGATTTTACCCACCTGAGGAATATGTCATACTGACTACCAAATATGTTCTGTATTCAGAACCTTGAAAACATATCCGGTGATTTAGAGAATAAACGTGTCATAGGGCTGGGGTCGGGTTAGCCATTATTCTCTTCACTGGAGTCTTCATGTAGCTACAAATAAATCGTGGTGAGAACTCTACTGTTAAGGGTTTGGGCGGTCCATATATCACAAACTGGTTTCTAAGACTGTTGGGGAAAGTTATTTTGATTTGTCAGTCTACCGGATATCCTTTGGGATAATCTGTTTCATTGGCGAAGCCACCAGTTAAGATGGATAGTCCACTAGTTATGTCTATGTCATTATAACGTCACAGTTACGAGGATAGCAAATGGTATAACCTTTTATTTGAGGGTATATTTAATTCTGTTTAGAGATTTCAGGTCTCGTATTATTTCCTGTAACTGTCTGGAAGGCTTTATTAAAAAATATCGATAAGAGGCTATGTGACAAATGACGTCATCAATAACTTGTGTACTAAAATTATTTAAAGGATAATTGCTAACTACTAATGTCGTGATCATTCCGGTTACACAGACGCAACATGCCGGTCAGAGCCTGGGAACGCCTCGACAGCTGGAGGTGGCTCCCTTGAGCGGAACGCGTGAGAAAGTAGGCCAGAGAGAGTTACGACAACATTACACACGAATTCTTATTCTTCTTCACACATCGTCTTCGCACTGTCACACATCTATCTATCTATCTATCTATCTATCTATCTATCTATCTATCTATCTATCTATCTATCTATCTATCTATCTATCTATCTATCTATCTATCTATTTATCTATCTATCTATCTGTCTGTCTGTCTGTCTATCTGTCTATCCGTCTGTCTATCTATCTATATATCTATATATCTATCTATCTATCTGTCTATCTATCTATCTATTTATCTATCTATCTGTCTATCTATCTATCTGTCGGTCTATCTATCTATCTATCTATCTATCTATCTATCTATCCATCTATCTATTTATCTATCTATCTATCTGTCTGTCTGTCTGCCTGTCTATCTGTCTCTTTATCTTTCTATCTATCTACTTAACTGTTTATCTATCTATCTATCTATATGTCTATCTATCTACCTATCTATCTATCTATCTGTGGTGAAGTGGGATGTTATAAATATTTATAGGGGACTTAGTGTACTGACTGAGATCAGCTGTGAAGGTATCTATATCTAATAAGAGTAGTGTATTATAGATAACCTTACTTGCTGCCACATACATATATATCTCAGTCAGAATTATTCTGGAATAGTGTGATGACTACGTTGTATGTCTAGGGTAAGTGTATGATGAAGTGTAAGTCATAACAACAACAGACAGATAAACAATTTAATTTATTCCACCACACTTGACAACACTGTGACACTCACATACATAAAACACTCTACAAGGATATCTTAAAGGAGTCACTGATAACTTTTCAAATAACAATATGTATTCATTGCTGTCATGAATGAATATGTGTCCTGATTCAAATACAAAGGGAACCAGGAATCACAATCAATTTTAATTACAAGTATATGTACAGAATTTCTCAATATAAATATTGTAGTGACATATATTATTAAAAGTATCCTATGTGTGTCAGTTGTGTAGTAGTAATATGAGGTAATACTGGTTTTGTTTTGTTCAAGCTCTGTTGGTATTTGTCATCATGACTTCAATAGTTTGTCTTTATTGGAACTAGTATTGGAGATGTTCTCAGTTCCTGATATTAAAACAATTTACTTCCCCTCTTAAGTTTATGTTACAATGTTATTTTAAGATGGGGTACATAATTTTGAGCTCAGCTGGCCACATCAGCTTATCTTGCGTGATGGCGGCAGGAAAGGACTCCTCTGCTCGATTTCTCCCCTGTGCTCTGGAGACACCTCACTGATAGCTAAGTGGACCAAGGAGTATGCTGTCCGACTCTGGATTCAGCAAAGCTCTGACCAGGTGCTGCTCAATACCATCAAGACCACGGTCCCTGAAAACAAGAAGGATGTACCTTCTACTTCATAACTAATTGATACTCTAGTTCTACACTGAGCACAATACACCACAAACATTGAGTTCAGAGCGTTAGGCCAACTGTCAGCGTCATCTGAAATACTTTATACCAGTATTAACCTCCCTAATGGTTACTACGCCTCTGCAATTCCAGCATTATTTCTTTCTAGTCAATCATCTAGGTGTCAGTGTACTGTTTGGCCATTCCATGCCGTTTTACTTTCCTCCGACACCTTCTGTTCAGGCTGGAGCATTATAGGCTTTTCCTCATGTTCGCTACTGAACTACACATATATACAGGCATAAATTAACAATTTTACATTCAATTTTCATTAAAAGATATTGAATATTTCAAACCTACCACAATTCATGGAAATACACAGATACGTTGACTAGCAATGAATTCTGGCACAAATACTGGCACAAATTCCCATCTGCTTATGTTCCAGGCTTTTATTTAGCAAAAATATGAGCTGGCTTCAACGCACTGTTGCTTTATCAAGCTTATTTGAACTAGTGGTCTCGAACTAACGCTCCTAAGTGATTATATCAGCGAGTCTGGCCAATGGAGCCACGTTTCGACAAGTGTTTGAAAAAATTTTACCTTCCTACGTCTCCCCTAACAACCAAAGATAGTATTTATAGTCCGACCAATCGTGTTTAGTCTTATATTTGTTGCGCTCCAATCAATTTGGAGTTTACATGGTAGGCTATTTCCGTACGCAAGGTTTTTTCAAACACGTTATAAAAAAATTTTATGAGCAGAAATGATTTCATGCTGTCAGGCATCCCCACTATTTTATTTTGGTTATAACTTGTTAATTCCTGGACTATTTGCGTAACGTTTTACATATTCTTTGTCAGCAAGCCCTAAGGAACCCAAATATACAAATTTAAAAGAGCTAAGTGGCTGCGTTCAAAATATGCAATTTCTTCTACCTCCTGTTTCGAAGATGTGCTGTCTGGGTACTGTAATGTTTTCAAACGTAAACCCATCTATTGTCATCTTTTCTAATAAGAGTTTTTCAGGATTTTAAAAACCTAACTCTGGGAAGGTTAGTGTTTTTATCACTGTCCGTCCGAAAAAGTTAGTGCATGTGGCCTTACACGCGTGATAGTAGTAATTGTGTATCGCGTTACGCTTGTTGGGGGTGGCATTAATAGTGAGACGCGTGTTTAATTTTGCATGCGTTCCTGATTTTCATTCGCCCCTCTCTCTTTCTATTTGAGTCCATCTGTTCGTTCGTTTTGGTAACGTAATATAATTAATGTTAGGATTAATTTAGGTCATTACGCAGTCTGCCTCTCAATGTTTTTCTTAGAAATGCAATACCCGTTTTAATGTGTTGTGGAAACGCTTGTATTTATGCAGTGGATTATATTTAACGTGGAAACGTTACGATTTGCAGACGAAGCATAAAACAAAGGGGGATTTCGAGTACATTCCTTGTGACAGCACTGTTATTTTACCATTGCTCTTTTCTTTATTAGAATTTATTTGTTAGGCTTTGCCTCTACCTTTTAATTTATATATGTGGATTAGAATATTTCACGACACCTCCCCTCTTAAAACAGACATCCCATGTCAGTCCTTTATTCTATATACACATAGATAAATGTAAGTCAACTTGACTTTACTCTGCTGTGGTGCTATCATGGTTTTATGTAGTTGGGTCCATTCAGAGTAGGCACTACTCTTGAAATCTGCCTCAGACTTCTACAACCAATAATATATTTCGGTTATGTTACTGAACAGCCGCAAGTGTGAGTGCTTGTCTTAATGCTGCTTCGCAACCCGTATTCACCATTTCTCTTCTCTGAGTCTGCGCAATGACATGTCCAGAGAACATTATATTTCCCTCAAAATGTACGTTATGAGGAGATAACATATACCTGGTGATAGCAGAGTTTTCGTAGAGGATCCCATAATCTTCTTATTATCCTGTATGAAACATTCGGAATATCCTCAATCAAAGAGGCAACTCAGGGATTCATTACGTTCCTCCGAAATGTTTACATCCAACAATTTTGTCTGATCTCAGGTTTTACTGGAATCTGATATTATACTTTACTCAGATCCACCCTTGAGAAATATTTAGCTTTATTTAGTCTGGCAAACAGCTGATTTGTATCCGGCAATGGATCCACCTGTCCTTCTGTAATAGCATTCAGTCTCCTGTAATCTATACAGAGTCTATGTTCTCCAGAGGGCTTCCTTAAGAGTACACCACCGGAACTATATGAGGATTCACTGTGCGAAATAATTCCTTCCTTCAACAGATAGTCTATCTCTTCCTTCAAAGCTTTCTCCTTAGCAAACGGAATCGAATATGGTTTCATACATACAGGTGTGGGGTCTATCAGTTTCATATCATATTCCAATGGGTTTGTATGCCCTGGTCGGTCTGTTAACACCTCTGCATGATTATTTAGGACCTGTTGCATTCTCTCTTTCTGAGTTTTCGTTAAATGTGTACTGATTTTCACCTGTGCTGCTGTCTCACAGGGGTGTAATGGATATTCAAATGATGAAAGTGGTTCCTTTTTCATCTCCATGGCGATGGACAAGGTCAACAAGTGTGTCTCTTCCTGATGTTCTCTTTCCAAATATTTCTTCAGGAGATTCACATGATAGATTTTTTCTTTCCCCTTCTTATCTATCTTATAATTTGTTCTAGACACCTTCTCTAAAACTGTATATGGACCCTGCCATCCAATTTGTAACTTATTCTGACTCCCGGGCAAAAGAAGCAGTACTTTCTCTCCCACAGCCAAATTTCTGTCTTTCGCCTTCCTGTTATAATAGGCAGCATGTTTCTTCCTGGCTTGTTTCAAATTTTCATTGGCAAGTTTCCAGCCAGTTTTTAAACGAGTGGTCAGCTCATTCACATATTGGTATGAAGATGTAATGTTTTCCTCTGCCTTTTCATCAGTCCACGTTCTTAACAAAGCTACATGTGGACCTTTAATTGTGTGGACCTATTTGTCCATGCACCGGTATGGTCTCTTCCACTCGAAGCTCTATAGTGATGATTTTTCTTCCCAGAATTATCATTCACAAAACGACCGCTACCAATTCTTTTCCTGGGGCTTTCTCCCCACTTAAAATTCTTGATGAGAGATTTCCTCTCTACATCCTCTTCCTCCAGTTTGTTTAAGTCCGATTGAGGGATTTTCGGCTTATCCTGGGGTAAGACATCTTTTTGCACTCTCCGCATATTGGCCATTGTAAAACAGTTAAGTGAAGCTTGTCCGTGAAAAGGGGCTTCCCATTCCATTTGGTCCACTTTATCAAATCTATTTTTCTTTTTATTATCAGGCCTAATTTTGCCCCGTGGCGTGTCCAGGTCCTGATCCATGTTCCCACTTGTGGGTGTTCCCTCATGGGCTATGCTACACCTTTCTACAAAATTCTCAATGTCCCATCTTGCTTTGGGCCAATAATAATTGTGAGCCACCTTTTGAATGATGGTACCTATCTTCTCATGGTCCCCATCTGGTTTCACATGTAGGCTCCTTATTAAGTCTGCCCTATATCTTTTAGGAAGTACCAGCTGTCCCTGACCTTTGGATCTAGCTCCAGTCTTCCTATACATCAACTTGTTTTTCATGTAAAAATCTCCCTTGCCTGGAGTTGTATGACAAGTTGACAATTTTCTGAAACAAGGCTTGAGTGTTTTATCCCCAGCCTGTGCCTTCCTCATCTCTTCTGGAGTGGTATCCAACATAATATCCTCCTCCTGTCTTGAGGTCGACCTGACCTGAAGGGTTGCCATATACACAGGTTTCCTTCTGCAACGGTCAGTGTCATGATTGTCCATCTGACAATTCTTACACCACCTTTTTCCTTGGTTGAAAGATTTTCTTTCATCATATTTCCTTTCATCGAATTGTGGGAATTTATTTTTATTTTCATACCGTGGCCTATCAAATTGGTGCTTACCTTTGTTTTGATCCCTAGGATCAAATTTATTAAAGTTCTGTGGTGCCCTAAAGTTATCCACTTGTTTCTTTTTATTACCTGTTACCTCTGCTTGAGCTGCTTGATACCTTTCAGCAACATTTAGCAAATCACCCAGCCTCTCTGCACCTTGTTCCATGAGAAACTTTCTCAGGTCTGGAGCCATGGACTCTCTTAATTGCTCTATAAGGACCATTTCCTTAAGATCTTGGGTTTTCCCCAGAGAAGTCCATTTCTCCAAGTATGTCTCTATTCGTGCAGAGAACTGGTGATAGGTTTCACCTGACAGTAGTTTAGCATTCCTAAATTTGTTCCTATAGAATTCTGCATTCTTTTCATATCTTAACAAAAGAGCCTGCTTTAGCATGTCATAATTTTCCTGATCACCTCTGCTCATTTTTGCAAAAACCTCATAAGCTGCCCCACGAAGTCCTTGAGATAACTTTAAGCTCCACCTTTCTCTCTCTAACCCATACGTGGTAGCTAATAGTTCATACCTATTTAGGTAGCTCTCTATATCATCGTCTTTCTCAACAAAATGATCTAAATGGAAATTCATAGCTGAGGTTGAGGCTCCTTGGCTAGCAGTGGCATCAGAGGCAAAGGGACTGGCACCATTTTCAGGAGCATGGCCCTGAAACTCAAACTCCCTTAGTCGTAACTCATGTTCCCTTTGTAATCTCTTCTCCTCCTTTTCTGCTTCCCTTTCTGCAGCTAATCTCTTGTCTTCCCTTTCTGCAGCTAATTTCTTCTCTTCCATTTCTGCAGCTAATTTCTTCTCTTCCCTTTCTGCAGCCTGTCTTCTTTCCTCGGCTTCCAATGCTTTAGCCTCTTTGTCAGCCTCAATCTGCAACCTCTTAGTCTCAGCCTCAGCCTCAAATTGTAACTTCTTAATTTCCCTTTCAGCCTCTAACTTTCTTTCGGCCTCTTTTTCTAATCTTCTTTCTTCGCGTTCAATAAATTTGTCACATTCCGTAGTGACATAGGTAACCATAACTTGCCCATCTAATCCTAACTCTTTTGCAGTCTGAACAGCAGCAGATCGAAACTTGGCCAGGTCCGCCATTGTCTATCAGGTAAATTTATACAATTTCTAACCAACAATTCAATCTCTAAATATATATCTAATGGACAACACAGGCACCGTGAGCTCAACCTTATTTAATTCCACCCAAGGATACCTTTTAATTCTTATATTCCCTGAAGTGAATTACCCCCAATATTTTTAATAGGAAAAGATTCAAAATCCCAAGAGCGAGACCCCAATATATGTGGTGAAGTGGGATGTTATAAATATTTATAGGGGACTTAGTGTACTGACTGAGATCAGCTGTGAAGGTATCTATATCTAATAAGAGTAGTGTATTATAGATAACCTTACTTGCTGCCACATATATATATATCTCAGTCAGAATTATTCTGGAATAGTGTGATGACTACGTTGTATGTCTAGGGTATGTGTATGATGAAGTGTAAGTCATAACAACAACAGACAGATAAACAATTTAATTTATTCCACCACACTTGACAACACTGTGACACTCACATACATAAAACACTCTACAAGGATATCTTAAAGGAGTCACTGATAACTTTTCAAATAACAATATGTATTCATTGCTGTCATGAATGAATATGTGTCCTGATTCAAATACAAAGGGAACCAGGAATCACAATCAATTTTAATTACAAGTATATGTACAGAATTTCTCAATATGAATATTGTAGTGACATATATTATTAAAAGTATCCTATGTGTGTCAGTTGTGTAGTAGTAATATGAGGTAATACTGGTTTTGTTTTGTTCAAGCTCTGTTGGTATTTGTCATCATGACTTCAATAGTTTGTCTTTATTGGAACTAGTATTGGAGATGTTCTCAGTTCCTGATATTAAAACAATTTACTTCCCCTCTTAAGTTTATGTTACAATGTTATTTTAAGATGGGGTACATAATTTTGAGCTCAGCTGGCCACATCAGCTTATCTTGCGTGATGGCGGCAGGAAAGGACTCCTCTGCTCGATTTCTCCCCTGTGCTCTGGAGACACCTCACTGATAGCTAAATGGACCAAGGAGTATGCTGTCCGACTCTGGATTTCAGCAAAGCTCTGACCAGGTGCTGCTCAATACCATCAAGACCACGGTCCCTGAAAACAAGAAGGATGTACCTTCTACTTCATAACTAATTGATACTCTAGTTCTACACTGAGCACAATACACCACAAACATTGAGTTCAGAGCGTTAGGCCAACTGTCAGCGTCATCTGAAATACTTTATACCAGTATTAACCTCCCTAATGGTTACTACGCCTCTGCAATTCCAGCATTATTTCTTTCTAGTCAATCATCTAGGTGTCAGTGTACTGTTTGGCCATTCCATGCCGTTTTACTTTCCTCCGACACCTTCTGTTCAGGCTGGAGCATTATAGGCTTTTCCTCATGTTCGCTACTGAACTACACATATATACAGGCATAAATTAACAATTTTACATTCAATTTTCATTAAAAGATATTGAATATTTCAAACCTACCACAATTCATGGAAATACACAGATACGTTGACTAGCAATGAATTCTGGCACAAATACTGGCACAAATTCCCATCTGCTTATGTTCCAGGCTTTTATTTAGCAAAAATATGAGCTGGCTTCAACGCACTGTTGCTTTATCAAGCTTATTTGAACTAGTGGTCTCGAACTAACGCTCCTAAGTGATTATATCAGCGAGTCTGGCCAATGGAGCCACGTTTCGACAAGTGTTTGAAAAAATTTTACCTTCCTACGTCTCCCCTAACAACCAAAGATAGTATTTATAGTCCGACCAATCGTGTTTAGTCTTATATTTGTTGCGCTCCAATCAATTTGGAGTTTACATGGTAGGCTATTTCCGTACGCAAGGTTTTTTCAAACACGTTATAAAAAAATTTTATGAGCAGAAATGATTTCATGCTGTCAGGCATCCCCACTATTTTATTTTGGTTATAACTTGTTAATTCCTAGACTATTTGCGTAACGTTTTACATATTCTTTGTCAGCAAGCCCTAAGGAACCCAAATATACAAATTTAAAAGAGCTAAGTGGCTGCGTTCAAAATATGCAATTTCTTCTACCTCCTGTTTCGAAGATGTGCTGTCTGGGTACTGTAATGTTTTCAAACGTAAACCCATCTATTGTCATCTTTTCTAATAAGAGTTTTTCAGGATTTAAAAACCTAACTCTGGGAAGGTTAGTGTTTTTATCACTGTCCGTCCGAAAAAGTTAGTGCATGTGGCCTTACACGCGTGATAGTAGTAATTGTGTATCGCGTTACGCTTGTTGGGGGTGGCATTAATAGTGAGACGCGTGTTTAATTTTGCATGCGTTCCTGATTTTCATTCGCCCCTCTCTCTTTCTATTTGAGTCCATCTGTTCGTTCGTTTTGGTAACGTAATATAATTAATGTTAGGATTAATTTAGGTCATTACGCAGTCTGCCTCTCAATGTTTTTCTTAGAAATGCAATACCCGTTTTAATGTGTTGTGGAAACGCTTGTATTTATGCAGTGGATTATATTTAACGTGGAAACGTTACGATTTGCAGACGAAGCATAAAACAAAGGGGGATTTCGAGTACATTCCTTGTGACAGCACTGTTATTTTACCATTGCTCTTTTCTTTATTAGAATTTATTTGTTAGGCTTTGCCTCTACCTTTTAATTTATATATGTGGATTAGAATATTTCACGACACTATCTATCTATCTATCAACTTATCTATATATATATATATATATATATATATATATATATATATATATATATATATATATATATATATATATATATATATATATCTGTCTACCTATGTATCTACCTGTCTACCTATCTCGCGCTCTCTCTCCCCCTCTCTCTCTCTCTCTTTCTCTCTCTCAACCATGACATTAACTACAACAAGGGTAATTGAAGACTACGAAGGATTGATGGAGTGTTCATCTACTTTATCTCGGTGAATGATCTTCAATAAACTCTTCCAATCCAACTTGTTCTGCATTGTGGCGAGAGGTTTTATTTGGCTCTTGGATCAGTACAGTACTGACAATTACAGAAATAGAATTTCTGCAGAAAATGGTGAAGTCCCAGTGTCTGAGAGGACTACTGGTATCACAAATTAGTTACGGCTGTGAATGTTCTGATCTCGAAACAATAGTAGAGAGGAGACCGACATAAAGCGCCACCTTCGCTGTGTAACTAACTGTGATATTAAAAAACCAAGGAAACAGATTTAGCTTAACAATGATAAAATTGACAAGGCTTCAAATACAATTTCCTAAGTATTTATTTAGTATATACACTTTCTACTCTTATGCTGAAGGGTGAATGTTGAAAAAAATGGGATGTAATGGAATTGTAAGTTTACATGTGATTTACAAATATTTATTTTATATATATAAATATTTTACAACAAGTTTTCCCATTATAGGAACAAAAATTATATCAGCTGTGCTGTTAATTAAGGATATAACACTTATCAGCTATGTTGTTATTTTTGTCTCTTGCTATGCTAATTTCACTTTCTCATCACTGACAGTTTCTATGCTCACAATGCTGACAAAAATGGTACTAATGTGTACTCATCTCTTAAAACGTTCTGTTCTCCTTAGTTTGGTTCACACAACTCCTGCTGAGGCTCGTTACTTTAGCCCACCCAAGACTGAGGGGGACTAAAGATGTAGCTTCTGTACAATCTCTATGCTCCTGCGAAGTTCCAGGCAGCGGGATTGACTCGAACATACGACCTCAGGTTTTTAGGACACAAATGAAACCTGTAACAATGAAAAATAGGGGCTAATTTCTGTCCTCAAGCCCACCTATTTCTATTGTATATGATATGAGCGTGTCTCAGTGTCTGCATGTGGGATGAATGACAACATGGCTCAGTATGATTTAGCAATAGCGAGACAAGACAGGTGTCTACTTGCAAAACATTCTTTCTGATAAACTAATGCATGGATACATTCAATAATATAGATTCAATACATGAATACATTTAATACATTAATACATCCCATAATATAAATCAATACATGAATAAATCCAATAATATGTACACCTAGGTGTGATACAACAATGTCCTTCCCCCTATAATCCCAGGCCCCCTCTGACGAGTGCTATACAAGCTGGTAACATATATCCTAACAATAACGTTATGTTCTTATGATAGGAATATATGCGACGAGGACTGTTTGGTTATATATATCAGGTGGGAGTTATAGGAGACAATAGATTGGAGTTAGATGAGACAATAGATTGAGTCCTAACAAGGACTGTTTTGGTTATATTGCAGTTTGGAGTTATCAGAGACAATAGACTGAAGTTATAGACTGACAATAGATTGAGTCCTAACAAGGACTGTTTTGGTTATATTGCAGTTTGGAGTTATCAGAGACAATAGACTGAAGTTATAGACTGACAGTAGATTGAAGTATGAGTCCTATTAGTCTTCGTCTATTCAATCATAATATGAAATACAATCATTATACTAAATTTCCCCAAGATACAATCAGTGAACCAAAATATATTAAATATATACAGGTCTGCTGTAAGCCTCTTTTCCTAAAGGTTATCGTAAATTTATATTTACCCTCCAAGATTTAAAAAAAAGGCCAGTTTGACTCGACTAGTGAAGTAGGTTGCAGGTCGATGCCCTCAGGTAAGCAACAAATCAAGGTGACAGCTTCTTCCTCTTCAGTCAGTATCTCTGGCGTCAAGTTCGGGGTTGCATGGTTAGCATAAAATCCGCCCGATTATATAGGCAGGTAAATACTTAAGGAAAGCTTTCGGTTGGTTCCTGGCGGAGCAAGTTGATTGGTTTCCTCCGGTTTCGTCTTTTGCTCATACCGCCTAATTTTATTCAGTTTTTCGCCGCCATCTTGCGTGAACTGCGTGAACAGTATAATTTATTCTATCTCAGAGACTGGTGAACGGTGATCGTTGATTGGTTGAAGCAAATCTGTATTTCGACATAGTGATTAACCAAGTAGTGGCTTACACTCGTTTCACGACATGCATGATGTTCCTTATTTTTTTTTTTACACTTTTTTTTTAACTTCACTTGTATATTACTTACATTTCACTTTCCCATCTTGCAATCGATTTTTCAATCACTTCCAAATTATCGATAGCTCTGAAACGTGACATTGTTGTGTATTCGCGATGACAGTAATAACACAGCCCTACCAAAAAAATATTTTTTTTGGTGCCAAACATTTTACTCTTGATTGTACATAAATGAGGCCTGCTCAATCCAAATATCACATTTGCTTGTCTGTAGCAGCTCTAGTTTTTGAAATACAGACATTTTTGTATTTCATTAATACAGGGTGACACACAAAAAACGGGCCCGCGCGCGCACTGTGTCTGCGCGCGCGGGCCCGTTTTTTTGGGTTACGCTGTATTATTACAATATTTTCTATATAACGCTATGTAAAAAAAACTATTGCTGTCTAGTCCTTTACAAAAGAAAACTGCTTGTTTACTCTCAGTTTCAGTTTTCCAAGAATCCTCCCAGAATTGCCTTTTTTAGATTTTAAGCCACTGCATGCATGTTAGTATGCTACTTATTTTATTACACTTCTAAGAGAGAATGGCATCATCTTCAAGAAGACCATGTTTTCTTTCACCACATTTATTTTGTTATATTTGTGGAGAGTACACTTTCAAAGAAGAACGTAGGAAGCATATTACTGTTTTTGTGAAAAAGGCATACTTTGCTTACTTCAAAGTAAAACTAGGTGACCAGGACAAGTCTTGGGCTCCTCATATTGTTTGCAAAATATGTGTTGAACACATACGACAGTGGACTTGTGGGAAAAGAAAATGTTTAAAATTTGGAACTCCAATGGTTTGGAGAGAGCCCAAGAACCACTATGATGACTGTTATTTCTGTGTTGTGAATATTAAGGGAATTAATGGAAAAAAAATCACAAAAAGTGGAAATATCCAGATTTAAATTCTGCTAGGTGACCTGTTCCACACGAAGATGACATACCAATTCCAACTTTTAGTCAGATTTCGGATTCTCTGCTAGAAGATGAGACAGCAGTGGCATGTGGAACGACAA
Source organism: Oreohelix idahoensis (assembly GCA_024509875.1). Taxonomy (NCBI): domain Eukaryota; kingdom Metazoa; phylum Mollusca; class Gastropoda; order Stylommatophora; family Oreohelicidae; genus Oreohelix; species Oreohelix idahoensis. Next base: position 323,994 of record JAMPIV010004483.1, read on the forward strand.
GTGACAGTGATAGTGATTTCGAAGATGATTTTTCAGATGCTCAACGCTTCGACCAGCTTGAAATAAATTATCTAATCCGAGATCTACTGTATATCTCTCTAAGGAATCTTCAGAACTGTTGGCTTCAAGATTGAAAGAAAAAAAATTACTGACTGCTGAAACAAAGTTTACATTTTATCGCAGCAGAGAGCAAGGTTTTATTCCATTCTTTTGTAAAGAAAACAACCCTGTGTTTTGTACTAATGTAGGAGGTCTTGTTAACAAAATGGGTGTAATACACCAGATGAGTGGCGACTTTTCATTGACAGTTCTAAAAGAAGTTTGAAGGGTGTTCTCTTACACAATGGTAACAAATATGGCTCAATTCCAATTGCTCATTCTACTACAATGACGGAGGAGTATGCTACAATAAGCACAGTTCTGGAAAAATTGAAGTATTTAGAAAATAACTGGATGGTTTGTGTAGATCTTAAAATGATGAACTTCTTGCTTGGCCAGCAAATGGGATTCACCAAATATCCATGCTTTATATGTTTGTGGGATAGCAGGGCAAAAGATATGCCCTGGACAAAGAAGCAGTGGCCGTTGAGGGATGAATTTAAAGTTGGAGAAAAAAATATTGTCAATAAGCCTCTCATTGATCGAAAAAGAGATCTACTGCCACCATTACATATAAAGCTTGGCTTGATGAAGCAATTTGTTAAGGCACTGAACAAAGATGGTACCTATTTTAATTACTTACGCAGAAAGTTTCCAGAATTGAGCATAGACAAACTTAAAGCTGGAATTTTTGATGGACCTCAAATTAGAAAGTTAATAAACGATCCAAATGTTATTGATTCCATGAACAAAACAGAGTCCACAGCCTGGTCATCATTTGTTTTAGTTGTGCAAAACTTTCTGGGTAACTTTAAAGCAGACTATTATTCTGAATTAGTTGGAAACATGCTGTCGAGTTTTTGTGAATTTGGATGCAACATGAGCATAAAATTGCACTACCTCCATAACCATTTACATTTATTTCCGGAGAATCTTGGCGACTTTAGTGAGGAGCAAGGTGAAAGATTTCACCAAGATATAAAAACAATGGAAGAGAGATACCAGGGACTTTGGGATGCCCACATGATGGCAGATTACTGTTGGACCCTTAAGCGTGACTGTCCGGGCATATCACATTCCAGGAAGTCCTCGAAAAGATCCTTTTTGAGTGTTGACTAAACAAGTGCTAGTGATAAAGTTTTATAACACTTTTGGTAATATATGCACAGTAATTACATATAATATGAATGCAGACTAAAGTCAAAATGCCACTGATAGCACCTAACTCTAGGATTGTACATAACAATTGCCCTACTAATATGGTCATTCTTAGTTATCTCAAAAACTAGAGCTGATAGAAAAAATCTGATTACATTTTTGTAATCAGCAACCCAAAATTACCCAAGAACAGCTATAAAATTTAAGGCACCAAAATGTGTGTATACCAGTGTAATCAGTCAATTATTTAATAATTTAATATTGTAATTATGAAATTATGAGTAATTAAAGTTTTGCGTAAAGAAATGTAAACAAATCAGGGGCCATATTCAAGTTAATTAAAAATTCAAGAGTACGTGGTGTGTTTTTTTTTTTATATGCGTAAAACAAGGCAGTACTCAAAAAGTGTCTAGCTAAATCAAGGGAAACAATCCAAATTATAAAATTATGAATCAAAAGTAAGTCTAGTTCAATTTCTAGATGGCCTTCAAATTGAAGAAATTGATTGCACCAAAATTACCGGGCACAAAGCCATGTAATATTGGCGCTCTAAAAGAAATGGCTCGCTTAAGAAATTGTAGACCAGATTTGCAATAAGCAAAAATATTGTTTACGTTTTAGTATGTGTCATGAGATACATGACGTGTATACATGTGTTTGGGTAGAGAATGGTGTAACCTGTTTAGAGTGTATTATTATTGAAGTATGCAAGCTTGCAATGTTACATTTAAAGTTCACTGATAGAAGTACGGAGCATGGTTGAAGAATACTCATGGGCGAACATGTGTGAATCAAGGTTTACGGGCACATGAGAAAAGCGTACGGAGTGAATGTAGTTAGCATACTTGTCAGAAAAGAATACTGAGATGTTAGGGGGAGTCTGTGGCCATCCGTCGTCGGAGACGGTCGGTGTTTTCTAGAGTATGTGAATAGTGTCTGTGATTTTGATTATGATATATTGGATGTGACGCGATGATGTTCCGCGTAATGTGAATCTACAAGGGCTTGATACATTGTTGTTTACCAGCGCGCTTGTGTCCTGTTCCGCACTTGGAAGTAGATGGATTAAGAGGCGCGTCGTTTTCCCGTGCCAGAAGGAGGTCTATGGTAAGATCATTATATGTTATTGTTTGAAGGCGCGTTGTTTGCTTTCCCGTGCCAAGAGGAGTTCTACATTATACGACCCTGGTTGTTCCAGTATTTGGAATCCTAACAGGTGCTTTGCTAGAAAGCCAGTGTGTATCGACACTATAAGAGCGTTGTGGTTTTCCCGCGCTGTGAAGTTCTGGATGAGCTTGGATGACTGGTGATTAGACCAGAGAGATATATGTGCGAGGAGTGGATGCCGCACTTACACTGAATGCAGACCATAGAGATATATGTGCGAGGAGTGAATTCCGAACTTAATTTACTGTTCAAAAAAAAGAATCGCAACATTATTGCAGTGGTAATGGACACCAAATTTCAAACTTGTACCAAAATTTTATTTTACGGAATAAATGTTTCAATCTTGGCATGAAGAAACTTTCAAACTTTAACAATGAAATGATGTTCATTAAATTTGGTTTGGACTTTTATTCTTTGCGACTGAGGCCTCCGTTTCAGTAAGGTGTATGGCCTCCTCTGGCCTCTATAAGAGAACGACATCTCCTTGACATGGATCCGATTAGCCGTTGGATCTGTTGTTGTGGGATGGTTGCCCACTCTTCCCGCAGTGCAAGAGACAACTGTCGGATATTGGCTGGAGCCACGTCTCGCTGGCGGTGTCGTCTGTCGAGATCATCCGATAAGTGTTCTATGGGGTTCATGTCTGATGACATGGCTGGCCATGGAATGGTCTGGACGTTGTTGTCAGCGAGGAACTGGGTGGTGAGTTGTGCCGCATGAGGTCGAGCGTTATCCTGCTGAAAAATCGACCCTCGTGCAGCCAGAAGTGGAAGGACGTGAGGACGAAGAATTTCAGCGATGTATCGTTGGGCATTCAGGCGTCCTTCAGTTTGCACCAGGTCACTTCTTCGAATGAAGTTGATCGCCCCCCACATCAGTACACCTCCACCACCATGTGGAGGAGCCTCATCAACGCTGTTCTGGGCGTAGCGCTCATGGACTCTGCGGTAAACTCTTCTCCGTCTATCGTGTCGCTGGAGCACAAAAAATGATTCATCACTAAACCAAACCCGTCTCCAGTCATTCCCAACGGTCCATTGACGATGCTGGTTTGCCCACTGCAGTCGGTTATGGCGATGCCGGTCCGTAAGAACAGGACCTCTGTAGGATCTTCTAGCCAAAAGACCAGAGTCGTGCAGCCGGTTCCTGACCGTTTGATCTGAAATTCGACGAGCTGCTGACATTGACTGGACTGTGGAGGACGCAGATGCAAGTCGATTCCTGAGGTGACGCAGTCGTATGAAGCGGTCTTCGGCAGGAGTTGTGACTCTGGGTCTTCCACTGCGCGGCCGGTCTGCCACTGAGCCAGTTTCTTGAAATCGCCTCCAAAGGCGACTAATGGTGCTTCTAAGCACATTAAATTGTCTGGCCACTACACTTTGTGACTGTCCAGTCTGTAAACGTCCAATGATGATGAGTCGTTGTTCTGTAGTGAGATGAGCCATACTTGCGCATTGAATTTTCAACTGAATTTATTCGAGGAGCGTCAATCTTTTATAGGCATTCAATAATATGGTCAGAGAGTTTTGTGTTCAGTAAGTTTCACGGGATTCCCATGAACCTGTCACGAGTTATTGTCAAAAATGTTGTTTTGACTTTGACCTCTTTCATGACCTCACGAATCATGAGGTGAGTACAATTCTGGTAACCACGAGAAGTTAATGATCAGGTGGACACAGTCGATAGGTTGACTGATGTCCAATCAGCGAATATCTTTTATAAAAGTAACACCAAAAATGTTGCGTTTCTTTTTTTGAACAGTATAGAATGCAGTGGCTTCCAGTACGTTAGAATGACTGTACGACATATTCTAATGATGCAAGTATTTTGTACTATTGTTACTGATGTTCAGGACTTTCCTGTTGAGATTATATGTATGGAACTGTAACCCAGACTTCTGTCAAGTTATTTATTTGCCTACATACTGTCTTGAGTGTCCGTCCAATTTATACACCAAATATTAGACAGTAAGATGCTTCACAAAATCTAGCTCATTATACTGGGGAACAAGTTCCATAACAGTATATCATAATTTTTCTAACACTAACAAGAAGAAAATAAACAATATTAAATAAAATTTTTAACACACGCTTTTAATGCACTAAAAACCCCAAAATAGTTTTTCACACAGTTTATAGCTTGCAGTCACAAAATGTAACATCAAATTGTCAAAAAGCGTGGGGCGCTTAAGCGCTGATCATATATTTTATCCATAAGTGTCTAAAGAAGTATAAGGCAGAAGTTATTTTCATGCCAATCAGCGCCCCACGTTTTTTGTCAATTTGATGTTACACTTTTTGACGGCACGCTATAAACTCCTTGAAAAATTATTTTTGAGTTTTTAGTGCATTAAAAGCGTGTGTTTAAAGTATTTCTTTTATATTTTTTGTTAAGCTGAAGGTGGCAACGCGGGGCCCGATTTAGTCAACTAGGTTAAATCGGCCCTTTTAACGGGAAACGAACAAACTTGAACGTGGCATGCTGTAATCTGTCACACGATAACTCACCGTTATTGTAGTTGTCAGGTTGTTTGTCACCCCATGGGAGGTATTCGACTTCATTTCGGCTCGCTACCCATAACCAGTTACCCTCGCTGAACATATCAGTGGCGCCAAGATAGGTGTCCTTGACTGTGAACATGCACATGAAAAATTTACATGGAGATTAAACTGTCCCGTTTTATTTTTAAACGTTTATATCCTCAATTGTTTCAAACAGATATCATCATCATCATCATCATCTTCATCATCATTTTCATCACCATCATCATCATAATTGACCTTTCAACTCCCCAAGGAGCATAGACCTTCAGCAAACTTATGCCAGGTCTTTTTGTCCTGTGCCATCAGCTCAAGGTCTTTACATGTGTCGTAATTTTTGAGAAGATAGGACTGAGGCAGTTTTGGTCCCTTTTCTAGTAGACGTGATGATGACAGCTATGTGAAAGGAAGGTGTAAGAAGTAGTTTCTGTTTCACGAGGAGGGTGATAGTGTAGAGAGAAAAGCAGTCTTTGATTGAGTAATTGCTCTAATCAAGCCTATCTTTTACGACCCTATTTAACTTTTAGACGCCCTTACTCTCCTTGTACAACGTACAAGTTACACAACACTAAGTACACAAAATTCTGTGACATATAACACTACGTGCAGACGTGAAAACAGACTATGAATAATATATATATATATATATATATATTAGTGAGAAATAAATAATAGAAGATTGGTAGGTTAGTAGTAACATAAAATTAGTATCTTTATATCCGTTCACTCACACAGACAATACAGGGACCCACTTTCAGATTTGCTTACCAAATGTTGACGCTGCATACATTCCTCGGAATTTAAACACCAGCAGTTATTAAAACTAATCAGTCATATTCAGAGTCAAGTGCAGCCCCAGACTATCCGATGAGCTGACTATTTTTTCGGGGGAGTTGCTGCAATTGATGCGTTAGTAGTGACTGCCTGGATATTATTCTTTTTCGCTGCAGGTATTTGCTTTGGATAAGTGTTTCTATTGTGGTGGCACTGTCCTGGGTATTAATGTGGTAAACTATTGTTCCAGTGGGGTCTAGTCTCAGGTGACTATGACACTCGGTGACGTGATGGGAAAAACAAATGTTAAATGATAATAATCTGCTGTTCGTTGAGGTGGGAGATGAGTATGAACAGCGAGTATTCTTGAATAAATCCGATTTAAAAAAACTCCTGTCAAGGGTCAGATGAAAAGTACTGACTTTCTTCTTCTGCAGACTGATAATATATTATGATATGAAAAAGTTGTATTCTGGGAATGTTCCGTACCAGTTAAAATTTATCTATTATTGTTTGTTTTCTTTTAGGCTTCTCGTCATACATAGAGAAGGTGGACAGCGCAGGGTCACAACATGAAGATGTTCATAACAATAATTATTTGGATGCTGATAGGAACACCAGATCATTTAAAAAAAGCTGGATCGCAAGGTTTTGATCAGCCTGGATTAAATAGGAAGAAAAAATATAAACGCTTTAACAATATTATCAATCCTAATCTAACACACATTTAGGTATGACTCGTTAAACACTCCTTTAAGTATCTCTTACTTGGGAAATCGCGAGTAATTAATTTTACGTTTATAGCTGGTAAACTTTGCTATACATTATTTAATTAACACAGACCAAAAAGCCCAGTGAAATATAATGGAAACAATTTAACAATTAAATCACTCAAAACTCTAATATATTATTAACGCAGCACAAATAAATGAATTAATCTCCACGTATAAGTAAGTCCAAAATGGTAGTATGGCTCTCCTATGCAAGCTAGGTACTTTCTTCAAAATCTCTGGCGCTACTGATACATGAATTTTAAGAGATGCATATATATAATAAATTGGCTCAATCTCGCCAATGTCTGGCAAAAATCGCACCTTGAGCGAATTCTTCGGCCAATTCCTGAATCAAAGCTAAATTTGACACTTATGCCGACCGTATTGCCGCTTCAGCAAGAAATTTGTTCTCCGCGCAACGGTCTTCGTCCGTTCTATTACCAGGTGTTAATTAGAGGTTTCAGATCTCGGCTCTCTCTCTGGAACTTCAAAGACATCGTAACCTGACAGCCGGTGGCCGCTTATGGCCCCTCTTTTGAAAGGAAGACAGTTAGATATATGAATAGCTGTATCAATAATGCTTGAAACAAAGACAGGTAGGCGTGGCTAAACTAGAAAATAAGACAGATAGCGAAAGAGGCCTGGCTTACACGTACTTCACTTACATGTTAATTAGGAAGCGAGGGAAACACACGTGGAATCGGGTTGATTGCAAAAGAATGAGGGGTACCGGTGAGAATAAAGTGGATCGATCAAGGTTGCTCAATTTTCCTGTCACAACATGTCTTCTTCATTCCCTTCAAGTCTGTCTCCAGTTCTCTTCCCCGTGTTTTCTTTGGTCTTCCTTAACCCCTCTTACTTGGAAAATTTCAGAACAAGGACTGCCTGGTAATCATATCAATCAGTTTCCTCATTGTGTGTTTCGTCCATTTCCGTCTTCTTCTTCTCATCTATTGGTTCTCTATCTCACTGGTTCTTGTCATTAGTTCTACATTAGTGATCTTGTCATTAGTTCTACATTAGTGATCTTGTCATTAGTTCTACATTAGTGATCTTGTCATTAGTTCTACATTAGTGATCTTGTCATTAGTTCTACATTAGTGATCTTGTCATTAGTTCTACATTAGTGTTCTTGTCATTAGTTCTACATTAGTGATCTTGTCATTAGTTCAACATTAGTGATCTTGTCATCAGTTCTACATTAGTGATCTTGTCATTAGTTCTACATTAGTGATCTTGTCATCAGTTCTACATTAGTGATCTTGTCATCAGTTCTACATTAGTGATCTTGTCATCAGTTCTACATTAGTGATCTTGTCATCAGTTCTACATTAGTGATCTTGTCATTAGTTCTACATTAGTGATCTTGTCATCAGTTCTACATTAGTGATCTTGTCATCAGTTCTACATTAATGATCTTGTCATCAGTTCTACATTAGTGATCTTGTCATTAGTTCTACATTAGTGATCTTGTCATCAGTTTTACATTAGTGATCTTGTCATTAGTTCTACATTAGTGATCTTGTCATCAGTTCTACATTAGTGATCTTGTCATCAGTTCTACATTAGTGTTCTTGTCATCAGTTCTACATTAGTGATCTTGTCATTAGTTCTACATTAGTGTTCTTGTCATCAGTTCTACATTAGTGATCTTGTCATTAGTTCTACATTAGTGATCTTGTCATCAGTTCTACATTAGTGATCTTGTCATCAGTTCTACATTAGTGTTCTTGTCATCAGTTCTACATTAGTGATCTTGTCATTAGTTCTACATTAGTGTTCTTGTCATCAGTTCTACATTAGTGATCTTGTCATCAGTTCTACATTAGTGATCTTGTCATCAGTTCTACATTAGTGATCTTGTCATTAGTTCTACATTAGTGATCTTGTCATTAGTTCTACATTAGTGATCTTGTCATCAGTTCTACATTAGTGATCTTGTCATCAGTTCTACATTAGTGATCTTGTCATCAGTTCTACATTAGTGATCTTGTCATACCACTTCAATCCTTCTATTATACGGAAGCATTCATTTATGAAAGTATGTAATTTTGTAATTGTTTTTGTTGTTCTCCATGTTTCAGAGCCATACTAGAAAGCTCTTCTACCTTTGTGTATCCGTCATTGATATCTAATGTCTACTGTGTGGTTGTTGAAACCGTGAATCTTAGATGTTATCAGTGGCTGTGTTCTTCTTATTTAAGTACCATATCTGGTGGCAAAGGTGGCCACGTAGCTCCACAACTTCCCCTCTCCAGTATTATTTATCAGTTTATTTGTTGACTTATTTCCATTAAGTGGTGTCAAATCGTTCAGTAACTTCTGTCTTTGTTTTCTTCTATCTCTTTTTTCTTTCAAACTTCCTACGGCAGAGACATACTCCAGCTTTCTTCTGATAACATGCCCATAGAAACTGGATTATTTCCTTCTAATGTGAAGAATAAGTTTTCTTTGTGTTTTTGTCTCTTTAAGGACATTCTCATTACTTTTTTTATTTTGTTTTTTTTTTATGTTCATGATATTTTAACATTCTTCAGCAAAATTACACCTCTGTGGTCTCTAGTGCTTTTCTTATGTGTTTATACTAATTGTCCATGGCTCACTTCCACATGTCAAGATTGGTTCTATATAACACTGAACAACTCTCTTTCTTACCTCAATTAGCAAATAATTGTTGCGTATTTGTACTGACTGTATTTGTTGTACAGTGTATACTGACTACATTGCTTTGTATAATTTAGTATCATTATCGTTGGCCGCTATTAAATCCCCAGAATTTTGAGTTGTTTTGCTTTATACGTACAATGTATGTTGTGAAAAATTGTTCCTAGACAACGCTGATGTTGTTATAGTTGTCTGTATCTACACTATTGGTAACAGTGAGAATATCCCTATTGTTAAAAGGAAATAGGGTTGTAAATTCCCCCCCTCCCTCCCCGCACATGTTTGTCGTTCGACATTGCTTGAACGGTGACGTCACTGTTCAATAAGTGTAACTTTCCGGCCTTCTGAATATGCAGAATATGCATGGTTACTTTCAGACTCCGCATAGGCCACAACAGATTAAGATACTGTCACCGCTGAATTAACACACTATAATATATATTAGAATATGATGACGAGAATGTACTATGTACAGACACGGCCAAAGGGAAGTAACCGAAGTATTAAGAGACATGCCAAAGACCAGACTTACTTAGAGGGCACGTGGGAAAGTGACGTAGGGTCCCGCATATAACGACTTATCTTTCACGGAGTGTTCGAAGGTTTCGTCTAGATTATTTTAAAATTCCTTACTTTTCTATTCCTTCACATTTTGTCTGTTTTCTCTACGAATTTTGTGCACCTGCAGTCTGTTCTTTAGCTGTTTTTCAATTCTTCACTAATAGTTCTGCCATACGATCCTAATGCTATCTTCTCCTACAAAGGCACTAAAAGGTATTTTTTTAGGGACGTCAATACGATTTATTCGCTTGGTCGAAACCACAGTGGTTCCCAGAGGATTATATTTCCGTGTCCAGTGGTCAACTGAAGACCGCCACGATAAATCTTTTTTACGTGTCTAAGCAAGAGACGGGAAATAATTAACTCTGGACGTGGAACGAAAATGTCTTAACTTCATGCGAACAAATGCTGAGTTTTAAAATCGCTTGCTGATAACCGATGGAAGAGAACGCACGCTTATAGTAGAGAAGCCTCAAGCTACCTCATATCTACAGTATATGTGATTTGAGAGTAACGCTACTCAAAATCTATTTTCTTAGTCCTGAGCGGTAAGCAAACTCTCAAAATTCGCTTAATTCATCATCATCAGTTGCCATCTCCACAACGAAGGTTGGCTGTAATGGATCTCCAACGTCTTCTGTCTCTTGTCTTGGTGGTGCACTCTGATAGACTCTTTCCTGTCCATCTCTTGATGTTATCTTCCCACTCATAGCGTTGTCTTCCCCTTGCACGTTTGCCTTCAACTCTCCCTTCTGTTATGGTCTTCTGCAAGGTGTTATGCCTTTTTATGTGGCCAAAGTATTTTAACTGCAAAACTTTGACCTCCCTCATTAGTTCTCTTTTCATACCTAGATTTTCTAGGACCTCCTTATTTGTTTTCATCTCTTTCCATGAGATACGCCCCATTCTTCTATATATCCACATTTCAAGAGCCTCAATTCTTTCTTCCAAATGCTTATTCATCGTCCATGTTTCTGCACCATACAGAAATGCAGAATATATATAACACTTTATGATTCTCAGTTTTAATTTGTGAGATAACTGTTTGGATGTCAGTACATGTTTCATGTTGTTGAATGTAGCTTTGGCCATTCCTATTCTCTTCTTGATTTCTGTTTCACATCTGCCATCTTCTGTTATTATATGACCAAGATATACGTAGCTCTTGACTTGTTCCAGGATTTTCCCATTTACGCTTATCTTTAATGTGGGTTTATCGTTTGTTTTGCTAATTATCATAGTTTTTGTTTTCTCAATATTAATGTCGAGTCCATATTCATGACTTATGCTGTTCACTTGCTTCACTAGTTCTTGTAACTCCTGTTCGCTTTCAGCTAACAACACGGTATCATCTGCATATCTAAGGTTGTTTATTGACCTTCCACTGATGTTCAGTTCTGGTATTTCCTGTATCTGTTTGAAATTTTTTTCGGTGTATAAATTAAATAGGCAAGGGGACAGCACACAACCTTGTCTGACACCTCTTTTTATGTCTATGTATGGTGAATAATTCCTTCCAGATCTTACTGTGGCGGTTTGCTCCCAATAAAGGTTACTGAGTATTCTTATATCTTTTCCATCAATACCTATGTCTTTGAGGCATTCAATTATTTTCTCATGATGGACTCTGTCAAAAGCCTTCTTATAGTCAATGAAGCACATATACATACTTTTTTGAACCTCTGTATATTTTTCTGCTAATATTCTAAGGCAAAATATTGCCTCTCTTGTTCCACTGTTCCGTCTAAAACCAAACTGTTCTTCTTGGATTTCGCTTAATTAGCTAACTCTAATATCAAGGGATTAGTTAATTTATGTAAAGTGTGAAATACTTAATATTGTGGTTGTCACAGTGTGAGTAACACAGCTGTGGACTGGCGGTGCTCCGCTGGGGGCGGGTACATAATGTCAGTTGGGTGTGAGAGGTGTTTTCATACACTTAACTTAACAACACGAGACTGCGAGGTCAGCAGGTCAGGGGTGAACGCAAGGGGCGTTCTGATTGGGCAGTGAAGAAGAGAGAGGAAAGCGAGCGAGGAGGTTTTGGGGTGATGATGGCCGACTCGTATTGTCGAATGCAAGAGGATACTTAGTTGTGAGAAGATAAGGCATTCGGTTATCTGAGATTTTCATCAATGTGGTACACTTCGCTAACTACATATATTGTTGTGATTTTGTGGTGATAATTATTTGAATACATTAGACAGAGTTGGGAACATTGCTAGTGTTCGTTATTATTTGAATGTGGTCCACTCCACCCCTCTCTCTCTCTCTCTCATGTGTAGTATTTCGAGGACTAAGGCATATGTGTATTTAATACAAAATACCCTGTGTCAGGTGGGGGTCGTATTTGGGTCCTCGTGTTTGATTATCTTTGCATGTCAATGCAGCGCCAGGTCAGAAATCTATTTTAGGTCACATACACTGTAGGCCTGTTTTTTCAGTCACGTAGTTGTCAGGTACTTTTGTTTGAATAGTGAGTCACGGGTCACGGATTAGCGATGCACAGTGAAGTGGGGGATTTATTATGAACAGTACGCTGTGTCAGAGCTAACAAAATGTCAGGGCGACATTGAGCACTCTGGTTAAGAAAACGACGCCAAAGTCTGCAGTGTGAACCAGGTTGTGGCAGGTTCGTTGACATTCATTTTGTTGTCTGCGGGGCTGAGAGGACGAATATGTTGCTGCTAGTACAGGTTGGGCGAACAAGTTGATGGCAGCCTTGGTAGCATTCATTTCAGTGTCTGACTAGTCAAGACTAGAGGCCGCTGCAACGCCGTTGGAAAGCCAACAGTGGGACAGTGTTGCCACTACACAGTGTTTACTGGCTAAGGAGACGACGTACCTGTGGAAATCAAGTGGTTGAGTCTTCTTGTGGAACTGGGTGCATGCCGAACACGGGAACTGGTGCATTACAGTATCAACATTTTACACACGGTCGTTACGGAGGTTGCCAGAAGCTGAACAGTACCAGATTTACGTTACGATCGTTGCCTTATACAAAACACTGCAGGCCATCATCATAAACTGTACTGAACTTTTTCTCACGTAGAAGGCTGCACTACACCTTTGCAAACGGTGGTAACTTTCATGAACTCGTGAGATGTTATTGGAGTGGAGCTGGCAAATCCTCGCCTTGGACTGACGACGAGCTAGTATACAGTTGTGGTATAACTTTGATGCGTGTGGTCGAACTTTTTGCTTGACATCCCTGTGATATTTCAGTGAAGACAAGGCACTATCTGGTGACAAGCGTGGACTTCGTGCCTTACTCAGGGGTCACCCTAATGGACAATATTTGTAACTTTACGTAACTTTGTAACGTGTCGTTCGTTGTGTGGACCATTGGATCATTAGTGACTAAGGTGCTGTAGATATCAACGTCATCATCAGGAACCCAGACCTGCGGAGATCATCAATTTAATTGATTTATAGTTAATTTTTTTAATGTTGTATTATTACTATTATTATATATTATTGGACAATTATTTTTCTTTTAGTACCTTTCTACTTTATAATATTATATAATTAGTAATCATTCTCCTGTGACCTCTTTTCCATTTGGTTGGTGAGTACGTCATCCAACTGGTGTGGTGTTGCAACATACTACCTTTGGTCACTTCATTGTTTATTGTAGGTTTTTGTTGTGTCTTCGTAGAAGTATAATTTTGGTGTCATTTGGTTGTTGTGTGGGTTTAGGATTTTCTCTTTTGCATTGCGGAAAGAGATTATGCTAAACTGTTCTTTAGGACTGTTGCTAGGTGAATTGTGTGCCGGAGCACGGGCACATAGAGCTGACCCTATTGGCTGCCCTGCATAATTCACGTTGCACATTTTAGTGTATTAGTGGTGCAGGTCTGGTTTGTTTGCACGGTGTCATATGTGTAATAGTGTCTCTTTGTCATGTTTAATTGGAGTATTCTCTTGTATTCTTCTTACTATCATGTACATACGTTAATTTCCCAAACTCTTGTTTTCATTTGTTAACAGCTACGGTTTATAATTAGACATCTGCTGCTGTCTGAGGATTTTTTTTTTCTTATTCCACCGTACTGTTGTGTTCGTTCGTGTAGTAAGGTCGTCTTGATCATCTTCATTATTGTCATCATTGTTTGTATTTATGTTTGTTTTGTTTTAGTGAAGTGTATCTCAATTTCAATTCCAGTACTGATTGCATAAGAGTAGGTTGTGTATTTTTGCTTGTGTAGACGTAATTTTCTGGTTTGGTTGAGAATCACATGTATGTTTATGCCATTAATTATATATTGCAGTGGTGTTTAGTTTCACTGCTTAAATATTATGGGTGTCATGGGTACAGCAAATTATGCTGTTGAATAACTTCACACCATTATACTGAATACACCTATTTGATTGGTACAGTCAGTATTTCTGACTAGGCATTACATATAATTTTGATCCTTTTTTTTAAGTACAATATCTGATAATTTTCCAGTGGGGAATACTGAAGGCATTTTTTTTTTGTACACTGAGTACTGCTTTAAGAAATTTTAATTTAATTACATTACATTACGATGGCTAGCCTCTTAGAATTTGTTGAGGTTGGTAAAGAGCTAGCATTAACAGGCCCTGCTCTACAGGAATGGGCAGAAAAAAAAATGGAAAGAAAAACAGGAAAATGATAGAATGGAACGGTGTGAGGAGAGAGAATTCCAGAAATTGAAGATTGAAGCTGATAAATTGAAGATAGAAGCAGAGAAAGAGATGAAGAAGATAGAAGCAGAGAAAGAGATAAAGAAGATAGAAGCAGAGAAAGAGTTGAAGAAAATTGAAGCTGACAGAGAAATAAATCTAAAGAAGCTAGATAATGAGTCCAGGAAGCAGGATTCAGGTGGGAAAGAATTCTCACGTCCCTATAGACTACGGTTACCCAATTTTAATCAAGATTTGGACAGTATGGACGTGTATTTGGAACGTTTTGAAGCAGCAGTTTTGGCTTGGAAGATAAAGAAGGAGGAATGGCCTGTTCTGCTGGGAAATTTGCTTTCAGGATCTGCGTTAGAAACTGTGTATAGTATCCCTTTAACCGACAGAGCAAATTATGACATAGTCAAGGAGAGGTTGTTAAGGAAATTTCGTCTAACGGCGGAAGGGTATCGGGCTCGTTTCCGAGACGTGAGACCAAGCGTCAATCAGGATTTTGAGGATTTCATTGCGAAAATTACTCAGCTATTAAATCGATGGATTGAGATGGAAGGTATTACTAAAGACTTTGATGGGCTTTTCGACCTTATGTTACGGGACAAGGTATTGTCATCGTGTTCATCTGAGCTTATTGCGTTTTTCCAGGAACGCAAGCCCAAAAACATCGGTACGATGTCAGAATTAGGACACCAATACGTGACCGCGCATCCAGGAAAGGTCATACACAGGGAGAGTATCTCTGAGACTTTCTCAGCGAGTATAGGAAAGATTACTAGAAAACCTTACAATCAACATAGATCGAAGAGTGCCGATAGATTTGGCCCCAGAAGATTTAATTATGATAGACCCTACTTTCGAGGAGACAGATCTCCTGCACGGTATGACAATTATCGGGACCATAGATCACCGAGGAAGAAATTTAACTATCAATCTGATAGAAATCAATACAGATATACTGGAGACAGACAGGATAGGTACCCGCGGAATCAGATCCAGATAGATGCGCCAAACGAGCAGGAACAAAGACGATTTCGCAAAAGCTCACCTTACCAAAGAAACAAATCCTTTGAGAAAAAGGAGTCAGACCGAGTAGTCAGACACTCTCCAAACAATAGTCCGAAAAAGGATAGCAATACGCAGCTACACTGTAGTCTTTGTAAGGGAACAGGACATTTAGCAAAGGTCTGTGCTAATAATTCAGAACGAGCGAATTCGGCTTGCATATTAGAAACCTTTAACGATGAGAATTGCGAAGGGTGTAGACCATTATTTGAACCAGACGGTAAGCCTATGCTTATCTGTGGTCACACTCTGCCGTGTCTCTCTTCTCTTGAAGAAAATGGTCATTTGGAATTGCATCCAGGATTTGTGCAAAAGCAGGAAGTGTCTGTGTTGAGAGACACGGGTTGCACAACTATAGGAGTTCGTAGATCCTGCATTGACGACTCATGTTTGATAGGTAAGACAGCAAGATGCGTCACTTTCGGGGGTAACATTGAGTATTACCCTCTTGCCATTATTGAGGTGGACACACCCTTCATATCTGGTAGAGTACAGGCCTGCGTACTCGAAGCACCGATAGCGGATTTGATTGTGGGTAATGTGCAAGGTGTGCAGGAATGTACTCAGATGGACATCAGGAAATGGAGGGACAATCGTGTGCTTAGTGCCAATGCGGTGATTACGAGGGCGCAGTCAAAGGCAGATGACGCATTAGAAGCGACGCATCCTGAAGCTAAGACATCGGAATTGGTCAAAGGGAGTCAGGATACACAGGTGTCGGACTTTATCCAGCACCAACGGTCAGACGGATCATTGCGTAAATTTTACAACTTTGCCGAGAGAGGTGATGTAAAGTGCACGAAGCTGGCCAGACATTGGTTCGAGCTCAAGAATAATGTTCTCATGAGGTGTTTCGCTAAGGGAGTACAAACTCAGCGCCAAGTGGTGGTACCGTGTAGTTTTAGAGCAAAAGTGTTAGAGGTTGCACATGACTCCCCTTTCGCGGGACATAAGGGTGTGGCTCGAACGCGCCAGAGGGTGCTGTCACAATTCTATTGGCCATTGTTTAGCAAGGACATTAAACTATATTGTAGGTCCTGTAAGATATGCCAACAGATGAGGCATAAAGGCAGAACTCCCAAAGCTCCAGTGCAGGTTACGGACTTGTCAGTACGACCTTTCCAGAAAGTAGCGATTGATATTATAGGCCCCCTCGCGGTCACTTCAGACAGAGGATATCGTTTCATTTTAACAATGGTAGATTTGTGCACCAGGTGGCCGGAGGCGGTACCGATGAAGAGTATTACTTCACAAGCAGTCGCAGGGGCTTTGCAGATGTTGTTTTGCAGGTTTGGTTTTCCGGAAGAGATATTATCGGATAGGGGCCGTCAGTTCATTTCGAAGGAGATGTCAGAAATCACTGGGCTGTTGGGTATTGCCCAAACATTCACGAGTCCATATCACCCTCAGTCAAACGGAGTTTGGGAGCGTTTTAACGGTGCATTAAAACACATGCTGGCAAAAGTAACCGCAGAATCTCCGCAAGAATGGGATAGGTTACTCCCAGCGGTCCTGTTTGCCTATAGGGAGGCTCCCCAAGAGAGTACAGGATTTTCCCCTTTCGAATTGTTGTATGGGGCAAACCCAAGGGGGCCGATGCACATATTGAAGGATTTATGAACTGGAAAATGTGCAAATAGCACCTCAGTTACGAGTTATGAGTATGTAGTGAGCCTCAGAGAACGTATTGTAAGATCTTGTTTGGTGGCACGTGATTGTTTAGCGGGGTCGTTAGCACGGTATCGGAAGTACGCAAATCGAAACTCCAAACTAGTATCCCTGATTCCAGGTGAGGAAGTTTGGCTACTTTTACCAGCTAAAGAGGATCGCTTGAGCATTACGTGGCAAGGACCATTCAAGGTGGTTAAAAAAATGACAGATGTCGATTACCTTATTTCGGACCGAAATAATGTGAATATGCTGAAAGGTAATTTCATGTGAATATGCTGAGGCCATATGTAGAACGACCTGAGTGGAAATTATTATACATACCAAGCTTCGTCTGTTTAATTCAAATGTTTTCTCAGTGAAAGCAGTCACAAGGGCAGCACAGACTGAAGCAACAGTGGTATGTACGGCAGTCATTGATGACACGGGAGATGAAAAAGGTGAAGGGAATATCCAGTTATCCCTCGTACCCCTGGTTCCTTTGGAGTCATGGAATATGGTGCGAATCGGGGATGACCTAACAGTAGAACAAAAGTCGGAAGTACAGATTATATTAGCGGAGTTTAAGGATGTCCTCACAGATCTGCCAGGACGGACAGACCTGATTTGTCATGATATCACTCTGACATGTAATCAGCCTATTAGGGTAAAACCGTATCCATTGCCCATGCATTTCAAATCGGCTGTCGAGAGAGAAATTGGTGACATGCAACGACTGGGGATCATTTCTCCGTCTGATTCACCATATTCTTTTCCAATGGTTGTGGTTTGCAAGAAGAACGCATCTCTTCGTATATGCATTGACTTTCGGAGATTGAACAGCATCACCGTCGTTGACGCTGAACCAATACCTAATCAGGAAGATCTGTTACCACAACTCACTCACGCTACATATTTCAGCAAACTAGATCTGTCTAGAGGCTATTGGCAGGTACCCCTCGCGGAGGCTGCAAAACCTCTAACTGCATTTAGCACCCCCAAAGGATTGTTTCAGTTCAATGTCATGTGCTTTGGCTTAGTGAACGCGCCCGCCACATTTGTGAGGATGATGAGAAGATTGTTAGGACATCGTTCAGATATTATTACATATATCGACGATATATGTTTGTTTCATGAGTCATGGGAGGATCACATGATGGGGTTATCTTCCCTATTGCAGTGTCTAAGGCAGCATAATTTAACGGCACGGCCGAGTAAAGTTTGCATAGGTTTTAAAGAGTTAAGTTTCTTAGGACATACTGTAGGTCATAATCACCTGAAACCGGAAGATGTGACAGTCACAAAGATTTTACAGTTGCAGACACCTAAAACAAAAAAGCAAGTGAAAAGTCCAATTCGACTTGTGAATTTTTATCACAAGTTCATCCCTCAGTTCTCTTCCATTGCAGCTACACTTACCTCGCTAACGAGTAAGGGGATGCCAAATAGGGTCATGTGGACACAAGATTGCGAGATAGCCTTATCTAGAATCAAGAGGGTGTTCTCTAGGAAACCCATCTTACTGATGCCAGATTTACGAAAACCCTTTGTTTTGCGGACAGATGCATCTTCTGTAGGAATTGGAGCTTGTTTAATGCAAGACCACCAGAGTACCTTACATCCA
The DNA here is from genome assembly GCA_024509875.1 of Oreohelix idahoensis. Classification (NCBI taxonomy): domain Eukaryota; kingdom Metazoa; phylum Mollusca; class Gastropoda; order Stylommatophora; family Oreohelicidae; genus Oreohelix; species Oreohelix idahoensis. The sequence goes on from JAMPIV010004483.1 coordinate 342,725, forward strand.
GTGATGTATGTGAGTCGGAAGCTGTTGCCGGCTGAGACTAGGTACTCCACGATTGAAAGGGAGTGCTTGGCAATTGTGTGGGCAGTTTCAAAGTTGTCCCGGTATTTGATAGGTGCACATTTTGTATTAGAGACAGACCATCGACCACTCTAATTTTTACAGTCGTCGAAATCGACAAGCTCGAAATTAACTCGTTGGGCTCTCTTACTGCAGCAGTACAAATTTACTGTTTTACACCTAGAGGGTAAGCTCAACGTTGTAGCTGACACTTTGTCTCGTTTGTAGAATGATTGTTTTTTTCTTGTGTTTTTTCACCCACACGATGTTTAAGTGAGTATGCAAGATATGTGAAGACAAGAAGGATATGAATGTATACTTGGCTCAAAAGCCGGATGTTGGGTTTTGGGAGTGCGCCCAGCCGCCTTCCAAAAGAAAAAAAAAAACTTTGGTTTTTTTTCGGGGGGGGGGGGGGGGAGATGTCACAGTGTGAGTAACACAGCTGTGGACTGGCGGTGCTCCGCTGGGGGCGGGTACATAATGTCAGTTGGGTGTGAGAGGAGTTTTCATACACTTAACTTAACAACATGAGACTGCGAGGTCAGCAGGTCAGGGGTGAACGCAAGGGGCGTTCTGATTGGGCAGTGAAGAAGAGAGAGGAAAGCGAGCGAGGAGGTTTTGGGGTGATGATGGCCGACTCGTATTGTCGAATGCAAGAGGATACTTTGTTGTGAGAAGATAAGGCATTCGGTTATCTGAGATTTTCATCAATGTGTTACACTTCGCTAACTACCTATATTGTTGTGATTTTGTGGTGATAATTATTTGAATACATTAGACAGAGTTGGGAACATTGCTAGTGTTCGTTATTATTTGAATGTGGTCCACTCCACCCCTCTCTCTCTCTCTCTCTCTCTCTCTCTCTCTCTCTCTCTCTCTCTCTCTCTCTCATGTGTAGTATTTCGAGGACTAAGGCATATGTGTATTTAATACAAAATACCCTGTGTCAGTGGTTTTATTTCTTTACATTAGATTGATATCTATTTTGCATTTATGTGTTGTGAATGTTATTGATGCATTATAATAATGTAAGTACTGGCTGATATCTGAAAGTACTACATTCTACTGATTTTGGGAATGTGATGAAGAAAGCTGTTGTGAACGAGAGAGGGAACCATGTTGTTCAATGGACGAGTGAATGAAATATCATTCCTCCAATGCAGTCACGCATGGACGCACACGGCCAGGCGTCTGCTTGTAACAAAGGTTGACCTGACTGGCCCGACCAGTGTGAGACTAATGCTAGACAGGAATTTGTAAACAAATGGAAAGTCGCCTTTAAGGAAAATACTGACATTACGGTTCAGGTAAATATATTATTAGGCACCATTCTGAGACGAAATGTCCAGAGTGGCTGTAGGTAATATATCTGTATAAAACAGAAGATTGATTACCTGTATTATCTTCTACAGCGCAGTTGCAGAATCCTAGCCAGTTTCTGGATTTTGATTGCTGTAAATTGTTGCGAGTAAACCGCCTAGTTGCTCTATGCTAAAAATAAGACCCTCTAGTGGTGATCACAAGTCAGCAACCCTGGGCAGTCTACAGCATTTAAGCATTTAACACCTTGTCAGCACCTGAACATCATAACTCAACTTCACAACCAGGTTAACGAAAAGACTAAGCATCCCTTGGACTGCAGCTCCACTGAAGCACATTATCCAGTTGGTAATTCCTACCTACTGTGACGCCCAGGAGAAGTCCAAGCAGATAAGTCTACTTAAAACCCAGGCCAAAATCATAATTCATTTTTCCAAGAAATAGCCATAGGAATAAACTCTCGTCAGTGAGGACAATATCCTCTTATTCTTATTTGAACCAAAGACACTGACAGTATTCTGAATCCTTGAATAAGTAATATTATAATTGTCTTTTTTAAATGTCCTAGTATTTCTTTTTTTCAAAATACATGTCAACATTGATTTTATTTTCCACTGTAATTAAAGTAATTATGTACATTCTGTAACTCACCATCATTCTGAGTTTGACTTAGTAGATTGTATGTTCTGTTCAGAAAAACATACTCAACCCTCCTTGTATTACTTGTTACTGCTAGTTCATCTTCAAAAAGATTTGAGTAAGAAAGAGTTAGTCGTCGCCAGAAAAATACAAGAGTTGGTAGTCTAAAAGGTGAGAGAATCACTGACACCAGCCTGTGCCTTTCTGTTATCTCTTTCTCTCAACACTAGCTCACCTCTGTGAAAACTAGTGTCTAAAGGTCTATGTGCTTCCTACACATCTTCCTTACTTACTAACATCATCTAAAGTAATCCCCATGCGACAACAGAGCGAGACAGTTTTTTTTTTTTTTTTTTTTGTGAAGAAAGACATTTCTTACCATCAATGTGTAATGTGGTCCTAGCTCGAGCGTTGGCGCAGCTGGCGAGTTCTTTTTAGGGCTTTGTGCTAGCAGATAGATAATGTTGGTCCTTTTCAGGATTTAGTATCTATCAACGCTGATCGGGTTAGCAGTCAACAGAGATGACTTTTTTTTGGATGGTAAATGCGCTCTGATATAACAAAATAGGTTGAAAGGAGCGCGCCTCGCCAGAAGAAGGCAAAAAGAAAAAAAAAGACAGTTCTGCCTGATATAACCAAATAGGTTGAAAGAAACGCGTCTTGCCAGAAGAAGGCAAAAAACCGAACCCAAAAAAAAAAGAAAAAAAAGACAGTTCTGCCTCTCGGGGTACGCTTTGCTTTCAGTAGGTGACCAGACAAGTACTTTAACTACAGTTGTCAGTCACGTGGCTGCGACCGTGCCACCAACTGTGGTATCAGATGCGGCTGAAAGAGACATCAGAAACGACAGTAGCCTATCAATCCAGATTACATGAAGTGAAGTCATGACAATCTACTGGTATATAGTGACAATATTAACTTTATAACATCGACCAGTCAGACAGGCAAAAGTTTCATGCCGTAGAAGATTATACGCTCGTAGTTGACGAATAATTGTTGGAAATCTACAGATCGTGTAGTAGATAGACAAGAAGCACAGAGAAAGACATTTTCGCAGAGCGAGGTAGCATTCAACTGATAAAAGAATAATCCCCTGTCGTACCCGGTTCTTCAAAATGAATATTCAGTAAACTAGACTTAATCAGATACAACTTAATGAAGATAGTGATATTTGAGATGAAGCTATGACCAGTGAGAATGAACAGAGAATTGGTGACACGTACATTGTATTTACATCAGTTTTCTGTACTCATGTTCGTCAAAGGACTGCAATAAAGCTCCTGAAACGCACTGGTCTTAGCATAAGTGAACTACTCAAATGCTGTTTTCGTCTAAGTAGAGACAAGTACGTAATTGTGAGTGAGCATCATCAGCAGGATAACAGAATCCACGATCCACAGGACGGCTAAAACATAGTCACAATACCAACAACCTCAGACTGACCACCGTTTTCTTTAAACTTATTAAACTTGACGACTGAAAGTGTACGAAGAAGAATAATATGTAGAATGATTGCAAAGTCCCGTTCTATTTTATATTGTTTATATCCTTACTCGTGTATGTTGGATATACATGAAACAAATGTCAAAACCCGTAGTGACGGCTGCCGTTTGACTAATAAGTGTTACTTCTTTTATTCCTTAGACAAAATAAAAATAGAATACTATCTAAAAGGGCCGATAATTATAATTGGATGTTACAACAGACAGATACACATGCTGCATGCTATGAGGTCACGTGTTGACCAGGTCGGATCTAGCTGAACTAAAACGATAATGTGATGAGGCAGTTTATGTAACAAAATAAATTGCATTTAATTTTCTTTATCTTGATAACACCGTCATTTGAACGAAGTACATTTTTAGAGAGTTTTTGGTTTCTTTCCATTATACAGTGTAATCAAACTGTTCATGAACACCGTCATTTGAACGCTTTTCTTTGTTGATTGTAACTATTTTCGGGAGAATATATATAATGGAAACAATACAATTTTTCAACACGGTTGCATTCCTCAGCTGTGACCAGCGTACACACGGCGAGAATTATGTTATCTTATTAGATTAAATTTAAAAGTTCTTTGATGACAACATTTCGTGTGAAAGTGCGTGTCTTATCATCTTGATCATTATGTGTCACACCGTTCAAATACAATTTACTTTGGTATGTTATTGGCTCACGCACACCAATTTTTACACACTTTTTCTTTGTCGAGCGCTACTAATTTCGTGAAAGAATAAAAAATAATAATAAAACCAAAGTATCTGTTTTATATAACACCCATGCCGCGCAAGTTGCACACCGTGCGTTGCGCACTTTTTATTTCTGGCGCGAGGTACTATTTTGAGTGAGACCGACCGACGTAACATACATCGGTAATTATGTTAGTGTATATATATATATATATATATATATATATATATATATATATATATATATATATATATATATATATATATATATATATATATATATATATATATATATATATATATATATATATATATATATATATATACAAGATAAGATATGTTTAATATTAATGATAAAGTTAGGAGTGAAGAGATAACAATTTACTAATACGAGGGGCATTCAGAAAGTAATGCACCACATCGTTTTTCTCAGCTAATAATGAAGATAGAAGCATGAAATTTTGCACACTTCAAATATGGCATGTGCCAATTGTGTGCACCAAATTGCACCGCAACCGGCCAAATAATACGGCTGAACTAAACCGTTGAAATGGAGCGTGTTAGCAACTTGTGTTATATGCAGCGAATTGTGATAGAATTTCTCATTGCAGAGAAGGAAACTGTTGTGAACATTCACAAGCGTCTATGTGATGTGTATGGAAGTTTTGCAGTCGACAGGAGTACAGTCGGTAGCTGGGTTCAGAGAATCAAAGAATCAGGAAGTGGAGATACGGAGCTGCTTGATCGGCAGCGCTGTGGACGTCCTGCCACAGCCACCAACGCAGAAATGTTGAAATGCGCTGAGGGTATTATTCTTACTGATAGGCGAATCACTACTCAACAATTGGCCTTACAGCTGTAAGTCAGCATTGGTAGTGCAAATGCAGTTATAAAAACTCTCGGATTTTCTAAGGTTTGCGCAAGATGGGTTCCTCGAAGTCTCACAAATGACCACCGATTGCAAAGGAAAGCAATTTCTTCTGAATTGTTGGAGCATTTCAATGCGGATGGAGAAAACTTTTTGGCTAAGATCGTTACAGGTGACAAAACCTGGGCACATCATTTTGAACCTGAGACAAAAAGACAGTCAATGGAGTGGCATCATCCGCAATCACCAAGAAGAAAGAAATTCAAGACAATTCCTTCAGCTGGAAAGGTCGTGATCACTGTCTTTTGGGACATTGTCTCCTTCACGACAATGCGCGACCTCACACAAGTCTGGTAACACGGGAAGCAATCACCAAATTGGGTTGGACTGTACTATCCCATCCATCCTATAGTCCCGATTTGGCACCCTCTGATTTTCATCTACTTGGTCCACTTAAAGATGCACTCCGTGGGACAAGGTTTGAAGATGATGAAGGAGTGATTCATGCAGCGAAGAAATGGCTACATGATCAAGACAAAATCTGGTACGGGCTAGGAATACATGCACTTGTTTCGTGCTGGCATAAAGCCGTACAAGTTGATGGGGATTATGTTGAATAATACCGATGTTTACCTGACATATCCATGTATATTGTGTACAAATTTCATGCTTTTTGAATAAAAAGCTCCTGAGAAAAACGATGTGGTGCATTACTTTCTGAACGCCTCTCGTATGAAGTGACTTTTTTAAATCACCCTACAGTTGGTCGTTGTTACATGTTGGCAAAAATCTGCCCCACAAACCATATATTCTACATCACTTTCTAAATATTTGAAAGCCAATGTGACCAATAAATACAGCAAACTTACAGCCTAGAGATTGCATTGTTCTGGTGATAAAATCGTTCTCCTCTTTGTCTTTAATATCGGCAAGGTGTCCACCAAGGTTGTTGCATAGGTTCTGGAGACAGAAAAGTTATTAATCTGCATACGTACAGACGTTTCTTTATTAATCCAGACTACACGGTCTTTTATATTTGAACATTCACCTAAAAATAACCGACAGATCGTGTATCTAGGTCGAAAAGTGCGCGCCTCATCAAAGCGAGGCAAAAGTCCTTATATATATATATATATTTTTTTTTTTTAAATATACACTTCATTTAGGTTATTGACTATTTATGATGGCTACTGACTGCTTTGACAGTAGGCGGCTAAGGATCAAAGGAGAAGAAGAGATTATTGTCTGGGTTAAAGGTCTTGACATTGCTCAGTTTAATTTTTTTGTTAAATAAGAAAAACCAGAGAATAAAACAGTTTGCCTAGATTTCTTACAGACATTGAGTTAATCGCTTTGATTCCATGATGAGATCTGGGTACTCAAGTCGTTAACTCTTTAGTCATTTAGTAAGCCGCTGAGTTAGAATTGTCACATATTACTTGATTCCATGATCAGATCTGGGTCCTCAAGTCGTTAACTCTTTAGTCATTTAGTAAGCCACTGAGTTAAAATTGGCACATATTATTTGATTCCATGATGAGATCTGGGTACTCATGTCGTTAACTCTTTAGTCATTTAGTAAGCCACTGAGTTAGAATTGGCACATATTATTTGATTCCATGATGAGATCTGGGTACTCAAGTAGTTAACTCTTTAGTCATTTAGTAAGCCGCTGAATTAGAATTGTCACATATTACTTGATTCCATGATGAGATATAGGTATTCAAGTCATTAACTCTTTAATCATTTAGTAAGCCACTGGGTTAGAATTGTCACATATTACTTGATTCCATGATGAGATCTGTGTACTCAAATCGTTAACTCTTTAGTCATTTAGTAAGCCACAGAGTTAGAACTGTTACATATTACTTCTTGTTCTTTCTCCACTCGTCATCCTCAGTGGGCGTGCTCCGTACTTATTCCATTTTTTTTCTTGAATGAATGAGCTGTTGACACACCAGGGACTTCCCTGCACCTTCTTTCATCATTAAATGTCCTTTTATGCTCTTTAAACGCATCACTGCTGCTCCCCCTTGCAGGAAACCAGTTCCGAATCTTTCACTAGATTTCGCACAGTTGGTTTATATATCTATTTGTTTTATGTGATGAGGCTGCCAGCAACACGCACAAGCTCATATAAGTTGCACTGTTAGTCAAGCCACCCGTATGTTACTGGGTGTCCATAGAGGGAAAAAGAATAGTAACACTGTAACTTACCACGCATGTCTTAAATGTGAATAAGGAGGGTTGGGCGTGGCTGGTTACCTCATGTTGTCTAAACATTAAACCACAAAAATGTAAACCAACGACATGGACACATCAGTTAAAGGAAATAATTCAGTTCAGCCTTGTGGGAAATACATGAAGATCCACAGAAATCAAGCCAACACAGAAATAAGAATCTTCAACTCAAATGTCAAGTCAGTCCTATTATATGACTCTGAAGCATGGAAAACAACACAACAACAACGAGGAAGCTACGTCCTTGCATTAATGAGCGCTTGCGTAGAATAGAAAGCTTGAACTGGTGCTACAAGGTCAGTAATGTAGAACTGATGACAAGAACCAAACAAGTGCCAGTGGAAAAAGAGACGAGAAGCCGACGCTTGAGATAGATAGGGCGCACATTGAGGAAACCTGTTGATAGCATTACAAGGCAGTCCTTGTTCTGAAGTCTTGAGCGTAAGAGATGCAGATATAGACCAAAAATACATGGACAAGAGAACTGGACACAGATGTGACATTGATTAGAAAAACGAGGAAAGAAATAGAGCTGAAGGCACGGGATAGGGGTACTTGACAAATGTTTGTTGAAGGGCTTTGCACTTTGGGGAGCCAAAGGATTTTGATTGATTGACTGATTGATTAATTGATTTATTGATTGATTAATTGATTGATTGATTGATTAACATGTATGAGAGACAAATAGTCCTTTTAGTTCTTTGTCTTTTCATATACCTAATGAAACTACGCGGTGCATAACCTTCAACGATTGTGTTTTAACCGTGCCGATCTATTCTTATCTTCTACAGCTCACGTGTACTGATATCATCAACGAGTCCTAATGTCTGCATGTAGCAAGCAAGCTGAGGTCATCAGCAAACTGTAGTTATTGTATAGTATACGAGCTGTAAGTACCCGAGTTTGTCCGGAATTTTTCCTTGTTACGGTTCTTGAAACTTGAGAAAATGTAAAAATCAAACTATGATATTGTGCTGAATTTATATTCTTAGTATTTTTTTTTAATTCATATCAATTAATAATAATATCGATTGGAGGCCGACCTCTGTGTAATCTACGTTTTGCTGATGATATTGATCTGATAGCTGGAACAGAATCAGAACTTCAAAACCTTACCTCTAGACTGGAGAAAGTAACAAGAACATATGGGATGGAAATTAATATAGAAAAAAGCAAGATATTGGTGAATAGCCATAAGAAACATGTTCCGACCAACATTACGTTAAATGGGCAAACGTTAGAAGAAGTTAACACCTTTAAATATCTCGGGTCCACTATATGTAGTGATGGAAGATCAAATAAAGAAATCAAGACAAGACTTGAGATGGCCTCAGCTGCCATGACAAGGTTGAATGTGATCTGGAAAAGTAACATCAGTTTTCCTGTGAAGATCAAATTATACAAATCACTTGTATTATCTATTCTCTTGTATGGGTGTGAGGGCGGGACACTCACTGCAGATACGGAGCGAAGGATTCAGGCTTTCGAGCATAAATGTTATAGAAGAATTTTGCGCATTTGCTATAAAGAGCACAAAACAAATGTCTATGTTAGAGAGAAGATAAACACCTATGCAGGCCACCAAGAACCACTTTTGTCAACAGTGAAACGTCGAAAGCTTGCCTGGTTTGGGCATGTAACTCGTCATGACTCCCTTTCGAAAACGATCCTGCAGGGAACAGTCGAAGGTAAACGGAGAAGAGGAAGGCAAAGAAAATCCTGGGCTGATAACATCAAAGAATGGGCAGGACACGGTTTCTCCACACTTGTACGCATTGCTGAGAATAGAGAGCAGTGGAGGACCCTGTCTGCTGATGCTTCCACCATGGCACCCCTACGACCCATGACGGGTTATGGGTTGAGATGATGAGATGATCAATTAATATAAATGATTACATCTTGTCATATTTACTAATCTTTGTTTTCTAAATTTATTATTGCAACATTAATGTTGTGCTCCTTTTAATAAACATTTGTTTCGGCGTTTTCCTCTGATCAAAGATGAAAAAATATGATTCTGGCTTAATCTCTGATTAAATTCTAACGATAGGTATGTCAAACAGGGTTGAAATGAAGAATAGCGGGTCGTATGTTCCATATGGATTTAAAAAAAATTATGAGATACAGTACTAAGGGATAATGATTATGGTTAGGTTTAGGAACCCAGTTGTTCATTTCTACCGCAAACAACACAAGTGATAACTGTGGCAGAACTCGAGGTGTACGTTGGAGGTAAAAAGTAACAAACGATTACTCGACACCAATACAAGCTCACACTTCAAATTACAACATAGACTCCATAGTCGATCTCAACATATTATATTAACGAACTCAGAGAGTGGTACAATTTATGTCAATACAAATTTTGTCCTTTCCACTTATTTTGGCAATCTACTCCTACATATTACGTAGGATAGATTCATAAGATCAATATCTTGATCTGATACAACGCGAACACGTATTTTTTTAAATAGGAATTTGGCCTTGCTTTTTTGAGGCGTGTCCCGTTCAACTTAGACACATGGTCCGTCAAATATATTAAATTTTCACAGCTCTGCTGGTGGGATTTTAGGAAGCAGTTCCTGCGACAGTGGAAAAAAATAGTTACATATAAGACGGATTTATCTGAAACCCTAAAACAGACAGTATTCTTAAGGTAGATCACGACCGTACTTTGGTTGTAGACCCCTCCGATGAAGTAAGTGAACACAAGCTAGTAGCTTAGTGTTAGTATTTTCGTTTTGGAATTATTAGAGAGTCTTACTATTAAATTACTATTATAGTACTATTACATACATATAGGAGCATAACGATGGCTTCCATGGATGACTTCCTTTCGATGGGTGAGAGATGTGGTTACAATGGAAGAGAATTGATGGATTTTGCAAAAACGGAAAAACCACTCAAAGGAGAACCAGCATGCGCTAAGAGATAAGGTGAAAGAGAAAGAGAATCGAGAAAGAAATTTGTGTACCGAGAAGCGAGGAGAAAGGAAAGTCGCAGCAGATAAAGAATTGGAAGGAAGGAGGATCGCAGCAATCATAAAGAAGGTGCAATTCAGATTAGAGAAGAAGAGACTACAGATAGAAGTAGAACTAAAAAAAAAGTTAAAACTCGGTGCGAGTGGTCAGAGCTCGACTTTTAGGTAGACCCACCGTCCCTTTAGGCTGCGCTTCCCCAATTTAAATGACAAGGTGGACAGTAAGGACTTCTACTTGAAAGATTCGAGAGAGGTTTCTGGCCTGAAACGCTAACAAAGATGAGTGGTCATCTCTGCTGCCAACCTTATTATCTGGGCAACCGATGGAGACATTTTACAGTATCCCAGTGGTAGAAATAGCTAATTACGATACGATGAAAGAACAGCTGCTAGGCAAATTCCGTCTGACGGCAGACAGGTACCGGAAGCGCTTCCAGAACATGGTACAGAGTGCGGATCAGGGCTTCGAAGATTTTATCTCCAAGTTTAAGCTTTTGCTTAACAGATGGATCGAGATGGAGGGCATCACCAAAGACTATGATGGCATTGTCGATCTGATGCTACGGGACAAGGTCTTGTCTTCGTGCTCAGCAGAGCTAGTTTCCTTTTTCCAAGAACGTACACCAAAAGACATCGATTCCATGTCTTAGTCGGGCCATCATTATGTCACGGCCCATCCAGGCAAGCCCATCGATCGGTCTAGCATTCCTGATGATGCTATCTTGTACGTCGGAAAGGTATCGAGTCCACCTTTACGGCAGCATCGTTCTAACATCAACGAAGGGTTTAGTAAGCAGAAATTTAATAGGTCGTTCCGTCAAAACGAACTACATAGAGGAAGTTATGAAAACTTCCAAACTTCTGGAGTTACAGACACAGGGGGAACCAACACCAGCCTAGTGGTGGAAGTGATGAAGATGAGAGACAGTCATAAAAACATCTCCACTTCAGCGATTCATCCGCTTCAGATAAGGGGTGGTATAGAGGGAAATCCTCCAAACAGAGAAGTGAATCCTCTGACAATTGAAAATCCGACTCTCGTTTGTCCCTTAAGAATAGTCCGACGAAACGAATGGGCTATCGGGCTAGTACGCGGAATTCAGATAGGGATTCCAAGGCTTCCCCAGCTAGCAGTCCTAGCAGGAGTCCCCGTGGCGGTTCCAAGAAGGAACGCCGATGTTCACCCTGTGATTACTTGGGACATTATTCTTCTTCTTCTGCTGCTGCGAACAGTTTCCTATGCTCAACAATCTAAACAAGGAGATGAGTTACCTCCATGAATCCAGTCATCAGCAGGAGGTCCTCGCGGGTGCACTACAGTTTCTCTTCCATTTTCGTCTCCTGTGGCCAGGTTTGAGCTCTCAAGTCACCAAAGAGAAGGCACGTTTGTAGAATGTGTTCCGGAGTCTGGGAGCTATTTTGACATGCCCACTGATCTGTTGGGGCAGCTTTCATTTTGTAGAAGTGGGCTTGTAGTCTGCGGAGCCTAAAAATGGTGGTTTGCTGTGTTCTGTCTAGCTTTAGGATGGGGTCTTGTGTTTAATTGCTGCCTGTTCTCTGGCACCATGCATTTTGTACTTTCTTTTGATGAGTGTCTTTGCTTCCTTCAGTGAGACTCTGTGGTGAAACTGTTCCTTATGGGTGCCTGTTTTTGCCAGTCTGTCGGCTGCCTCATTTCCTGCAATAACAGAGTGTGCAGCAATCCACTGCAGTGAAACATTGTTGTTGACGGACAGCTGGTTCAGATATTTTATGGTTGGTCTTGTTAAGAGATCTTCAGGTTCATTTTGAATAATCTGGAGAATTGACATGCAGTAGCATAAGAAGGATATATTCGATCCTTTGAGTCTTTGTTCTTCCAATATCATTGTACCCTCTAAGATTGCATGTAACTCTGCCCAGTAGTTTGTTTAGAGTTCTCCAGTAGCAATTGACTGTTCTATTTTTGAACCGTTTGGCATTAGTATTTGGATCCCTGCTCCTCCGTTCCTTACTGCTTCTTCTGAAGATCCGTCAGTGAAGACATGAATCCACTGTGGACTGGGGTATTGGTTGATGAGGTGATCCAGTGTTTTAGTTTTCAGAATCGTGGGAGTCTCCACAGTTCTGTTCCCAATTCCTGGGATGGTAAGGTGTACAGTGTACGTTGGTATGGTATTTGTGATCTTGTAGTATGCTACGAGCTGCTTCCATCCCTCTGGATTTTCTGAGGTTACTTGTCCATTGGAAACCATCAGCTGTCTTAATAGGTGGTTCATCTTTTCAATCGGTTTTTGGTTAGTTTTTTATATTTTCTCGTTCATGGGGTGCTGTTTTAGGCGTCTGAATTTTTCTTTCAATATGAATTTTTTCTCATCTCTGCGTTCTCTTAGACTTTTCAGTCCTGCTGTTGCTGTCATTGCTGTTACTGGTGTACTCCTTAGTCCTCCCGTAATGGTTCTGAGTCCTGCATTCTGTATTATTTCCAGCTTCTGGAGATTTGTATTTCCTGCTGTTGCATATGTGCCCATTCTATATTCCAAAGTTGGGCCGATATGTCCTACGTAGACGTGTTTTGTGATTAGTATATCTGATCCCCAGCTGGTCCCCGGCAGTGTTTTTTTCATTAACTGCAGTTTGCTTTCGGTTTCTTCAATATGTGATCCCCATGTCAGTTTTTTGTCAAATTTTAATCCAAGGTATACAGGGTTGTCCACTTTTGGCAGTGGAGTGTTATCCAGTGTGAGAGTGTAGTTTTCAAGTTTGGTGGAGAGGAAGAAGAGTGTAGTTTATTTGAACGCCCCAGGTTTTGGCCCATTTTTCAACTTTATTTATTGCCTCCTACATTCTCACTTTTGTAGCTCGTATGTATTCAGACTGAGTCCATAAAGATTCCCATTATACGCTCCAAACATCATATAGCCAGTGATCACGGTTTTAAATATCGTAGATAACCTAACAACGCACGCATATGAAATAGCCGAGATGCGTTGAGGGTATCTGATATCAACCAATCAAGAAATTTTCCAATGCTTCACACACCGGCTACATCTCTTAGAAATAGCACTATTCCCTGTCAGATCCAGATGCTATCGTCAAACACGTTTTTGCACCCATATTAAGACTATCATATTTATTATGATGGGTACATAATAATTTGTAAAACGCCTTACTAGGTTAAAGGATATAGAAAATTGCCTGCGTTGTGGCAACGAGGTCTTTGTCGGGGACAGACGATCAAAACCAGAAGGGAAAGAAACCAAGAAAACATGCTACATTTCAGCTCTCTATGGTGACTGAAACAGTAAGGCTTTGACCATCAACGGTTTTGACCGATACTAATATATAAAGCACATATCAAATTAGACAAAAGTTGTAAACATCGATTTGAAGAAATAATATGCGACTGTAAAATGTTTTAAATAGATAACAATATATCAAAGCATACAATGGTGTTCCCTAGGACATGCGAAGTAAATTGTGGGTAAAATATGAGGATGATAAATATGCATGCTTTGCTCCTTATAGAGCACTGGGACACCACTGTTGTTGGCCCTCTGTCGGAAGCCCGCATCAACGTACATCATGTGCTATAGGAAAGTTATGGAAGTATTATTTTGTCCAATTTTTGCCTTGAAACGTTGTGGTGAGCTGAAGTTATCGCTCTTGACCAACGTGTGTCGAGTTGGCTGCTCTGAGCCCGTGTTGATGTAGGATTTATGTGACATAATATACCCATTTGCCTCATGCTATGAGTCATATTCTTTGTTTTTTGGGTTTACATTTTAGGTTTGCTTCTGATGTTATTTTTGTCTCTGTATTTGCATTATCATCATCATCATTATCACCATCATCATAATTGTTATCATCATCATGATAGCCCTTCGGCTCTTCAAGGAACATAGGCCTTCAGCACACTTTTTGCCAATTATTCTGCCCTGCGCAAACAGCGCCAAGATTGTCCATGCCTTCACCAGTTCTCTCATTTATGTCACCAGTTCTCTCATTTATGTCACCAATTCTCTCATTTATGTCACCAGTTCTCTCATTTATGTCATCAGTTCTCTCATTTATGTCATCAGTTCTCTCATTTATGTCACCAGTTCTCTCATTTATGTCACCAGTTCTCTCATTTATGTCACCAGTTCTCTTCTTCCTGTGTTCATTAGCCTTTCTCTACCCCTCTTACCCCAGAGATTCCAGAACAAGGCCTGTCTTTTAATACTATCATCAGTTTCCGCAGTGTGTGTCCTGTCCCTCGTCAGCATCTTTCTCTTGTATCTAGCATCTAATTACTGTTATTTAAAGGAAAAGCCATGTCATCGATAAAATCTAGATCTGCCGGTTGTTTGGTCTACTGAATTATTTTCATGTTTCCTAAAGTCGGTGTTTTCAGAATTGAATCTATACCCAGTTATACCAGAAATGGTGACAAGAGACATCCCTGTCACACTCCAGTTGTTATTCCAGAAGGTCCTGTAAGTTGTCCTTTATGAAGCACTCTGCATTTTATGTTCTCAATAGTATTTTTGTTCTTATTTCATAAAGTAATACAATCTGTAAAGCTGTTTCTTGGATCAGGTGCTATATTCAGTATCTGTGGTTTGCCAACCTCCAGTGATGCACTTTCATTAGTGCTAAGCTGGTCGTTTTACTTGGTACTGATCACTCTAGCAGCACGGCGATGATGCTCTTCGAATGCATGTTACTCTGTTAATTTTCTACTGTCTAATTATTTCTTTCTTTCCTTCTTGCGAGTGTATATCACACTTATTTTCGTTATTTGTTTATTGCAGTGGTGGAATGTGTTGCAACTTTTTTGTATACGATGAGATTGCCAGTACAACCTGGACTTAATCTCCCAAGAGGGAGTAATAATCCTATGTGTAATAATACACATCATCATCATAATCCTTTTCGCTCCATACGGAGCACAGCACGGAGTGACCACAATATCTGGTTGCCTTCCTGGAAGCTTGCACCAAGCATTTACACACTCTTGTAGTTGTTGTTTCTATAGCAATTTGCTTGACATAATCAGGTCTCCAGCCTCACCTACAGCATCATATTAGTGGCCTTGTAAGACATGCCAGAGGGATCAATTGTCTTTATCTTTTGTCGTCTCATCAGAGACGTCCGGAACTACATAGTGAAGCACGCACATATTTACTGTAACTAACAATAATTATAACTATAATAATAATAATAATTTTTACCAGTGCTTGTCTCCAGGACAGCAGTTCTCTCCCAAAACCGTAACATTCCTCCCTGAACAGCAGCCAGTCTGGGCGACATTTCTGACCTGATACAAATTCAAGAGTAGACGTTCTTTGATTTAAGCGAATTCCAAATTACGCGAGCTAAGAAAAAGGCTAAAAATATCTTTTCAATTAAATACGTTGACTTTCATAAATGGGTACTTACCTAGAATAGAAAGACTGGAGTTGTATGAGAAGATCACTAATATGGAACTGATGGCGACAACTAGACAAGTATTAGTGGAACAAGAGAAAGGCGCTGTAGATGGATAGGACGCACATTGAGTAAACCTGTTGATAGGGCGCACATTGAGTAAACCTGTTGATAAGACGCAGACTGAGGAAACCTGTTGGCAGCATTACCAGGCAGTCCATCTTCTGGAATGCCCAGATGGAGCCAGCTGGAGACAGACATGGAGAGATGAAGAAGATATGGAAAGACCTTGACCTGATGGCACGCGACTTAAGATACGTTTGTTGGTGGCTTGTGTTTCTTGTGGAGCTGACGGCTGATGAAAGAATGAATTAATTATACAAATTTATAATTGAATGTTGTATTTTATGTTTCTTATGTTGTATTTTATGTTTCTTATGTTATATTTTCTTTTATGTGAAAAACATTTACTAATTTTTATTTTAATATAATATTGCAGTAGCATTTCCTATAAATGTAACGGTTGCATTTCTATCGAGACAATTATCTCAGTGTTCGTGAATCTCAAATTACGAATGCGTCTCCGGAGCAGAATCATCAGGTAATTCACTATCGGACTGAAATAAATGGGTCAGGACATTCAAAGATACACCTGATTGTATATAAACCTTTATCTGAGGTGGGTTAAAATATCATCGTCATTTCCCTTTTGGCTCCATACGAAGCATGGTGCCACCATTGCACCATATGAAAAAAAAAGCACCAAAGCATTCAAGGGAGCCTGCAGAGGTCAACTGTGTAGCAATATGGTTTTACATGATAAGGCAGACCCATACATGATCTCATATTAGCAGCATCTTACGACATGGCAACAGGAGCAGAATTTCTATTCTTTCTTTGCACGTGTAATCATGAGACCTTGGAAGATATACTGTCCTTCACCGCTATAAATCTCTCTAGTGTCGAAAAACCGTTAATATTGGTCTCAGGAAACTGCCCGCTGTATGATATTGGAAAAGACACTGACTAGACTGCAGCTCTTCTGGAAATGATCTGCGGGTAAAAAGTGTGGTTCGTTCAATGAAACTTGCTTGAATGAATTGTAATTCGTGCAATCCACAATTACGGTAGATGAATTCACTTCATGCATTGAGCAAGGGGAACTTTGTTCAGGCTGTCAGGTTTCGAGTTATCTGAACTGTATATGTATGCAAGTAAACGTGTAAGCACTTTTTGTTGATATCTTGGCGGATCAACTTTGTGGTGAACTTCTAAATACAATATCTAAATTAACATATAACAGTATAGTGCATAAAGTAAAAATTTTGGCGAGAATTATAGTCGTCGCCTACGCCTGCAGCGTATTATTTGATAACGCATTGACCGAACCAAAAATGGTACCCTATTTTTCAAATTCGTCCTTGAGACAAACGTACCACTTTCCAAGTTCAATGAAGTATTTGCCTAAAATACATTGTGAAAGGGAAGGGGACGGATAGATAACCAACGCAAATCACGTCTCACATTGTTTCTAAAAATAAAACCAACTTGCTAGCCTTGCCCTTAGGCGGTTTTCAGAATACGAGGAAAACGTTAGAAAATGTGGACACTACGGTTATGAAAACACGCTTAGCTCTTATTGCGAATGACGTAATTCTAGACGTGTTACGAGAGACTCTCGTATTTAGCTTGAAAGTACATGGAAAAAGAATTGAACAGGAGGTAGTTTAAAAATAAACACCTAACATAGAAAAAAGATAGAATTTTGAACCAAGCCACTTAGCCCCATAAAAATCATATATTCGTGTACCTGAAGACTTGTTGACCAAGAATATGTTGTTAATTATCTAAATAGTCCATTAAATAATCAAATATTGGTAATAATACATAGAGAATCGGAGATACTGTCAGGTCAAGTCATGTCTGCTTAGATTGGATAGCATATTTTTTTGGAAAAAAATTAGGTGAAAGAAAGGCTAAGATAGTACGATGAAGTGGATTGGAGGAAATTTGAAGGAAGCCGAAATATTATTGGCTAACCTAAATATACAAATCTAGTTGGTAATAGTAACACATAGAGGTTTGAGATATTTTTTTAAAAATAAAGTTTCATTCAAGAAAAGAGATGCTTGGTCTCATTGGCCAAAGCCTTTTACTTTAACGAAATAGTAAGCTGCTCGCTGCCATTTTTTCAAAATATTCTGAGGACAAGCAGCGATGAGCAGACTTGTGCTTTGTTTTAAAATAACTAACAACAGAAAGCAGTCTGAACAGAGGCAGTGATGAAAGTGTGCCATATTCTATTGCCTAATTCATCGTTACTTGTTTATATTTCCTTGATATGTGGTAAGATTGATTTTATTGACTTTTTAATTAAAAAAGGGTTGTGTGGAAAAAGAAAAGGCCATGTAAAAGATTGTAATTAAATGGTTCCATGGCAGATTTAGGCATGGCCTAGATGTTGATCCATCATATAAGGGACTATCTAAAGAATGTTTAAAACTACAGGACTATATATATGATGGTCATACAGGAACATTACACCTATCTTATTGCATGGAAAAGATTACTGCAGGAATGACAGAGGCGTAGCATGCATTAGGGAAGAGAAAAGAAAACTGGTACCATTTGTTCCATCAAACTAAAGTGGAGAAGCAGAGTTGTCAGAGAGAGCTGACCATGTTCTTTTGTATTGAATGTATGTTTACATGTAAATTAGGAGGAATTAGTTTGATATTAAGACAGAACCATAACTTGCTTTGACAGGGGTTCCTGCTGGCACTTGTCTGGTGCTGGTACTCGATGATAGAGAAATTCAGCATGATTTCTAAGAGTCTCTGACACCTGATTGTGTTAAAGAAGTTCAAGACCAGAGGAGACTGAAGTGTTTGGCCAAACCAACTACGACTGCTGTGATTCCAGGATCCAGATAAGTGCAATATCTGGCCTGGGACAACTTATCACGACTAAAGAAAAATCTCCTGTATAGACAAAAACGTTCCTCCAAAAGACTAACATAAACAATCCTAGTGAAACAAAAGAACATTGGGATGATGATAATCCCCAACCTGCCTTCTAGTACCAGTAGTAAATAGAGTAATTAACATCAACTTGAAAATTTGTAACAATGTACTATGGACATATTGTCTGTTGTATATAAATATCTTTATATATAGTTGTAAATATATCTATCCATCTAAATTGATTCTCATTTGAACTGTAGTCCTGACCAAAACAACTTTAGGCTCAGGACCAATAAAGTTTAACAAAAGAAATTTTACATATAAAATTTAACAGCTGGAGTTAGTTGAGTTTATCATAGTATTTAGTATATGTTTGTATATGTTTTTGTATTGGGATTCTTTAACAACACTCTTACAATACCCTAGACACTTTATGTAGCCTTCAGTCACGCTAGTCAATAAAAATATAACTTAGAGTGAGATCGTAGGGTGGTAATAAGAAAGGTATTCTGTAACACAGCTGTCCATTGTTTACCTCACAGACCTTCACAGTTGATCTCACTCAAGTACAACTATATGCACACTATTCTTCTTAACATCTAAACCCAAAACAAACTTGTGAATGTGTAATCGTGATTCAGGGAATGCGCTTTTGAGTGAGTTGAACTGCATATATAGGAGAATCAACTTATGCGTGCTTTAACATGACTCAGGCGATATGCTTTTGAGTGAGTTGAACTTGATATGAGTATATGCGGATCAACTTGTGAACACTGATAAACAGGTGAATAAAATGCAGCGCTATCGACGTATATAAACGCTGGAGTGGAGATCTTTCTTGTAACTTAGGAAGTGTATGATGTCCTTTCTTATGAATTCTGCTATTCGGACGTACGCTTTGCCAGCTTCTTTCTGATTAGATGCCAAACACGTAATGTGAAGACTCAGATTTCTGCAGGACTTAAGACACAAGTTGGTTTTATAATTATCAAAACTAGTATCAATAGTTGCATTGATAGAAAACATTCCGGGAATTGGAAGAAAAAAGAACCAGACTGCAACAGAGAGAACATCCATAGCGACAAAATACATAGAGAAACATTACCTACGCAACACCTGGACTCATGCATACACAGAGGGATCTGCAAAAAAGGCAACAGAAAAGGGAGGTGGGGGTGTCTTTCTGACCCTAAGCACTGGTGCACAAAAAGCTGTCAGTGGGAACAGGACTATTCTCAAGTAACTTCAGAGCAGAGACATAGGCCTTGAACAATGCAACAAAGGATATACTGGCAGAGGAAAGCACAGAAGCCAAGCTACTTTCTTTACCGATGCACAGTCAATAATTGCAGCGTTGAAAAGCTAAAATAATACCGGCTGGGTTGACTTCAGAATAGTGCTCCACAAACTATGTCAACGATTCAAAGGTGTTGTGATCCAATGGATCACATCGCATTGTAACATCACCGGCAATGAAGAGGCTGCCAGATTGGCAAAGGAAGGTGGAAATCTACCTCAGCCTGATCCAAGCATAACTTTTCGAGGAGGCAAAGAGTTTTATCAGAATCCGATACAGAAACAAATGGGATGTAGAGCATTCAGGTCACACACAAAATTATGCATACTACCAGCTCATCAGAAGAGAACAAGTGGTAATCTTTACACTCCGCACTGGCCACAAAAGATTGAGATACCATCCATTCAAGACGCTAAAGATAGGAACTACCGATCTGTGTAACTGTGGCACTAATAAATTGACTCCTGAACATTTGCTTCAAAGTTGCCCAACATATGCGGAACAGAGGAAGCGCAGATGGTCGACACCAGTACCATTCGTGGACGTCTGAGAATGTACGTAAAAGAGGAAGAAAATATCAATAGTTGCTTTTATTTTTCATACTCCTCGTTATTGCTTGTCATAACTGATCACTCTGGTTAAATATAGTGAGCATGAAAGTGTGTGCCATGAAAGTCTGCAATGATGATCTAATAATCTAGATGTGAAGTATATAACTATAAAGTACTTCTTTATATTATAAGTCCTTAATGAAATATCTTTGATTGACCAATTAACAAATAGAAGTAATGGGAAAAGAACAGTCTTTCGCACACTTAGCTTTGAGGCTAAGTACAAAAAAGAAATCCCTAATAATGGAAAAGGTAAATTATTAATAACTTTTTCTAAAATTTACTAATCTCCATTTTCCTTCGCAAATTCATAGATCCAACTAGAAATTAAGTTATGGAACGGGCTATGAGCAGGCTAAGCTTGGGGAAAATTTTTCCGTACTGACTTCTGGCTAAAGTGTCATTATATTTCTATTTTTGCCAATGTCTGACAATTCTGGGGCAGTTTCATATGACTCCGCCCCTACCTCAGCTAATTAGTCGTCCATCTTGCCTTGCGACGTCTGCATGCTCGTATGCAATTTCAGTGCCCGTCAATCACCAAAATCGGTGGGCTCACATAATCGACTCTTCGCCTGCTTTCTGGATTCCGAGGATGATGCACCCCGTATTTTGGGACTGGCCGCTCGCTACAGAAATTACTCGCCTCTTGTCACAAAGTCATCTGTTTTTCAGATTCGAGTGAAGTCCCGTTGTGTCGCTTGCCTGCGCATCGTCTTTTGTCTCATTGTTGTATGTCTGCTTCCTTTATTCCTCTCAGTCCATAATCAAATTTAAACTTCTTAGCAACTCTCAGTCTACCATCTGGTAAGAACCCTCCTGTGCGTCTCGCGAGTCCTTAATTTTCAGTCGCTCTGGCGGGCATGCTACTGTACTCAAATGCTTTAACATTAAGCCCTCACATGAATTCTTTTTATTGTCCATGTGGACGTCTCCTGCGCCAATAATACGTTGTCTAATGAGACAGATGGGTTCCAAAAGATAACGTAGGGTTTGGGAAATACCAAAGGGGTGATTGAAGTTGCACTTAAGTAAAAGCAGTGATTATGAAAGATTACTTTAAAAAGGATGAAAGAGCAAAAACGGGAGAGAAATAAAATAACAACGATGATGAAAAAAGATAAAAGACGAAAAATCTATAAAAAAAATTATCACATATGCTTTAATATACATATTTTCTCCCCCAAGAAGGTCTACAATGCCTTCATCGGACACTCAAAAAAGTCCTTGGCACAAAAAGGCTAGGAAGCCCTGTTCTAGGGTGTCTGTTGCATCAACCACATCTCCCTACACTACTTACTACTTACTTCGTCGTGCCTCCACTACCGTGGGGTGTATAGGTTTGCCAGAGAGAGTGCCATACTATCTTATTGGCTGTCTTCCACCGGGCCTAGTTTTAATCTAATCCTCGGTTCTTCAGAGATTGTATAATTTTGTCCTCCCAGCGAACTCTGGGTCGTCCTCGAGGTCTGGATCCTTGGCTCTTACTTTCTGATATTTGTCGTGATGGCTGATATTCTCCTATTCTGCAGGCATGGCCAAACCATCGTAACTAGGATTCCACTTGGGTCTGCAGGGGCTAGGTTTTGAGACCACCACGTATTGCCTGGTTACGGCCCATGTCTCTTCTTGTTACTTCAACCACCTTCCTCAGATATCTTATTTTTGAGATTTTGAACTGACTTTTGTTGTTTATAGTCAGTGCATGATCCTAAGTCGTAGTCCATAATCTGTACCAGTTTGTCGCCTTTAATATGAGACCGATTTTCTCTCTATCGTTTCTTATAATCACTTTAAGACAAACAGGTGACTAACCTGTTGTGGCTTTGCAAGGTGGAGGGGCTGTCTCCTTGCGGCCTTCGTGCATGCCGTCTGGCGAGTTTACGGTTTTACTCGCTACTTCATTAAACGCACGAAGCACTCAAAGTCAGTCAGGTTCCTTCCTCACTTTTTCAACACGGGCCTAGGATCAGCCTAGGAGGAGTTTACTTTCAAAATATTTATGAAAATATTTCCTCTGATGATGACAATGCCATGTAATTGATTTGAACTAATTCAACGAATGGAAATAGAAAGCTCTCGTCTAGGAATGAATTGTCAAGAAATGACCGTGGTGAGTATCACTTTATCTTGTTCTACCTATCCTTTTCTCTATATTGTGCCTTCAGACAGTTTCGTCTGTCCCTATATTTTCTCTCATATTGGAACGCATGACTCCGGTTTCGCGTCGTTATTTTTTCATGACCCGTCCTGAGTAGAGATAACGTTAACAACCCAGCTGGGAGTGGTGAAATAACATTGTCCTACCTTATTATAAACAAACAGGCGCAAACGTATCTCGCTCACACCAAGCTTGGCACCCATACTTCTCGTATGTTTAATCGACAGATAAACTGCGAATTAACTTTCGTTGTACATAAATGTTATGCAACATTACAGCGCGAGGACTCCTGTTTGTTAGCATTTATGATAAAAAATTAAACCGAGAGTTTGTTATGAATTACAGACATGAGTTATCAAAAAAGGTGGTATCGTTAATACCGTATAGGGGACGATTGCTTGTGTCATGCGGAATTTCATGAGACGTTGGAGGGGGCGGGGGGTGAGTGAAGTAGATATTTGCTAAGGTCAAACATGCGAATCCGTTTGGTCTAGACAAAAAATATTAAACTAGACTACGTTTTATTGGCGACTTTCACCACCTAGACAGCTGGGACAGCGCAGGCAAAAAGTCCCTTATATTGTAGCATCACGTTTAGGCTCCGGCACTGTTATCCATTGTGTCACGACGCTACCTTCAAACAAGCCAGGACCGAAGAAAAAAAGATTTCAATAAAGAGGAATTGACCATGCATTGAGGATCTTAACCAACTGAAATTAACCAACAAGAAAACTCGACTTTATAATATTGGATAAAACGAAGTCCTCGGAACCTAATTACAGGATAATAGTGGAATTATAATTAAAGTAATACTCAACTACCCGTAATACCGCCTCAAAACCTGTGGCCTGACATCATTCGGAAGTCTTACTGTGCTAGACGTCGGTAAATTGTAACCCGATGCAGCGTAAGTTGTAACATATACAATTTAATCATTTTATATTTTACATCTGACATGTTTAATTCGCTGGTGGTTGCACCCGTTCATACGAGGCTGGCACCCTCAAAAGTTTAAAATGATAGAGTCATGAACTACCACGGCAGGCGTGGGCGACTGCTTCGTGCCGGTTCTCTCACATGGAACCAAAGGTATAGGAAGCCCCAGGCTCCAAGTGCTTCCAGGGAGTGGAGGATGATGACATCATGGTGTACATATTTATTATATTAACATTTTAATAAGTTCATTTGTATATTTAAACATGCCTAAATCAGGCAAAAGTTTTTTTCCGCTGTCCAGCCACATTTTTTAAATCAAATTACCTTAATCAACGATGATTTTTCATCCTATCCACAGGGTTTATCATTGATTCTCAGGAAGGATAAAATTACTGGGAAAAAGGGAAAGGCCTGTAGAACGGAGAGCAAGGAATGCGTCTGATTAGTGTAAGGAAACCAATACTTATCAAAAACATTTGTTCTCAAAGTTTGTAGTACATAATGGTGGCCCCAGTTTGTGGTAAAAATGGTAATAACAGTTTGTTGCGCAAATTGGAGATCCCAGTGTGTAGTACCAGCTTGATACGAGTCTGCGGATCAAGAGCTTGGGATCAACGCTAGATGCTGGCCTTTGACGGGTTCTGAAAATCCTTGCCTTGATGTTTGGAGCGGTTACCCCTGCAAATAAGCTTGGGACGTACCCTCACCAAAGAAGTCGACGATTACGGAGCAGTCAGCGAACCCTTTCAACATCTGACCTGTTAAGTAATTTTAATCTGGCCAAAGCAAAATACATAACCACCCATACAAACCACCACCTTAACCATTTATAGATATATATATATATATATATATATATATATATATATATATATATATATATAAATATATATATATATATATATATATATATATATGTATATATATATATATATATATATATATATATATATATATATATATATAATAACACAGAGAGAGAGAGAAAGAGAGAGAGAGAGAGAGAGAGAGAGAGAGAGACAACAGAACTACTTAAGTAATGTTTTACTGAATAATTCAGTTGGAGGCTCAGACATGAGCTAATATATCTGTATCTTCATAGAAGGTGAGGGAAGATACAAAGTTCACGACTGCTTTGATAAATTCAGCGTTGTGCTTGATTTCTGAAATATCCTATGAAGGCTCCCTAAAACAAAAGCACCATCCTTCTATTTACAACTCTGTTAAGAGTAATTTTGAGATACCCTTAAAGACCCTCATTGTATGCTATAAATTTCGGTTATTGTTGGGTCATCACTGCATTAACAGAGAAACACGGTCAGGGAAATACAACTAGCCGACAAAGCACTTTCTGCCAACATAAATTATAACTCGGGAACAGTTTTAACCAATGAAAGATTCCTTTTCTTCTTCAAGTACCATGGCTTGTAGAGCAGGCGATCATGTCTCTCCACAACTTCCTGTCTACAGTACTATTTATCACCTCTGTTGTTGACTTATTTCCATGCCATGATGTCAAAATATCCAGTATATTTTCTCTTTGTCGTCCTCTATAACTTTTCCCTTCTATCTTTCCTGTTGTCGGGAGATACTTCAGCTTCCTTCTTCTAATAACATGCACAAAGAAGGTGCATAGCTTTCTTTGCGCCCTGGCCTCATTCAGGACATTCTCATCACTCATTTAAGCTGTCCGTGGTAATTAGTGGTAGAAAACATACCAAAATGCTAGGTTGTCACTTAATTTGTTTTTAAATTAAGGTGTTCGCTACTTTTATTTGTAGCACGCTCTATCAACTATCTACCATATGCATGGAGCTGCTGGTTATATCAGGATGCGTTTCATTTATTGTAATATTTTCTTGTTTGTATTGATTTTATGCTTTATATTATATTATTCCTCCTGTCGGTTTTTTTTACTTTTTATTTAAAGTTCCGTTTGTTTTATTGTTCAAAGAAATGATATTGTTTATACTGGTAGGTATTTAATGTTTATTGGAGGATTATTTATAGTCAATTTGTATTTATCTAGGGGGAATGTACCACCACTGAAGAATACTGGCTCCCATCTTATTTATTTCTTTTTTTATGTGTTAGCTTTTGTTTTGTTTTTTTAATATAGGATTTTATTAACTTTTGTATTTCTGGCGGGGTCTTTATGCCTATAAGATTTTCTATACTCATTTCTACCTTGTAGTTATTGCAGTATATCTTAATGTTTTGCATGTGCTGGTCATATTTCATGCAGTCCACCAGAAAGTGTTTAATAGTATTTGGTTCTTGGCACCCTCTTCACATGTGGGTTCCTCTATCTATTATGAAATATCCAGTTCCAAGCTTGAGTAATATCAATTTTTTATTAATTAGTATTTTTAGTTCATCTTGAATTGGACATTATTTTTTGCTTTCTTTTTTTCGGGATTTTATATGAGTGTCTTCCTTTTTTACTTTGGTCCCATTCTAGTTTCCGTTCTTTAGTTATTGCTTATCACTCAATTTACTGCAACAGATCTTAAATACTGTGGTAAAGTGGGATGTTATAAATATTTATAGGGGACTTAGTGTACTGACTGAGATCAGCTGTGAAGGTATCTATATCTAATAAGAGTAGTGTATTATAGATAACCTTATTTACTGCCACATATGTATACCTCAGTCAGAATTATTCTGGAATAGTGTGATGACTACGTTATATGTCTAGGGTATGTGTATGATGAAGTGTAAGTCATAACAACAACAGACAGATAAACAATTTAATGTATTCCACCACCCTTGACAACACTATGACACTCACATACATATAACACTCTAAGAGGATATCTTAAAGGAGTCACTGATAACTTTTCAAATAACAATATGTATTCAGTGCTGTCATGAATGTATATGTGTCCTGATTCAAATACAAAGGGAACCAGGAATCACAATCAATTTTAATTACAAGTTATATGTACAGAATTTATTAATATGATTCTTGTAGTGACATATATTATTAATGGTATCCTATGTGTGTCAGTTGTGTAGTGGTAATATGAGGTAATACTGGTTTTGTTTTGTTCAAGCTCTGTTGGTATTTGTCATCATGACTTCAATAGTTTGTTTCTATTGGAACTAGTATTGGAGATGTTCTCAGTTCCTGGTATTAAAACAATTAAATTCCCCTCATAATTTTGGTTTACAATGTCATTTTAAGATGGGGTACATAATGTTGAGCTCCATGGCCACACTCTCTTATCTTGCGTGATGACTGCAGTAAAAGACTCCTCTGCTTGATTACTTTAATGAGTTCTGGAGCCACCCCACTGGTTGCTATATGGACCAAGGAGTATGCTGTCCACCTCTGGCTTCAGCAAAGCTCTGACCAGGTGCTGCTCAATAACTTTAAGACCACGGTCCCTGAAACAAGAAGGTTGTACCTTCTACGTCAGAACTAATTTATACTCTAGTTCTACACTGAGCACAATACATCACAAACATTGAGTTCAGAGCGTTAGGCCAACTGTCAGCTTCATCTGAAATACTTTATACCAGTATTTCCCTCCCTAATGGTTACTACGCCTCTGCAATTCCAGCATTATTTCTTTCTAGTTAATAAGCTAGGTGTCAGTGTACTGTTTGGCCATTCCATGCAGTTTTACTTTCCTCTGACACCTTCTGTTCAGGCTGGAGCACTATAGGCTTTACATCATGTTCGCTACTGAACCACACATATATACAGACATAATTTATCAATTTACATTCAATTTTCATTTTAAAATATTGAATATTTCAAGCTTACCACAATTCATGGAAATAATAATAAACAGTTTCGTTGACTGGCAATGAATATAGCACAACTCCGATCTGCCGATGTCCCAGGCTTTATTTTATAAAAAATATACACTGGTGCTCAACGCACTGCTTCTTAATAGGTTTATTACAAGATGTGGCAATGAACAGACGCTCTGAATTGAGTATATTTGCAGCTCTACCCAATCACACCACGTCTACACATCTTTTCAAAAAAGTACTCCTTTCTCACGTTTCCCCTGACAACACAAGATAGTATTTATAGTCCGACCAATCGTGTTTAGTCTTTCATTTGTTGCGCTCCAATCAAATAGGAGTTAACATGGTAGGCTATTTCCGTAACGTAATGTTTTTTCAAACACGTTATAAAAAAAATTTTATGAGCAGAAATGATTTCATGCTGTCAGGCACCCCCACTATTTTATTTTGGCCATAACTTGGTAATTCCTAGACTATTTGCGTAACGTTTTACATATTCTTTGTTAGCAAACCCTAAGGAACCCAAATATACGAATTTAATGGAGCCAATATGCATTTTTCAGGATTTTAAAACCTAACTCTGGTATGGGTAGTGAATTTTATCACTGTCGATTTGAAATAAAGTTAGTGCATGTGGCCTTACACGCGTGATGGCAGCAATTGTGTATCGCGCGACGCGTGTTTAGTGTTGCACGTGTCCCTGCTTTCTGCCTCTCCCTTCTCTCTATCCTTTAGTCCATCTGTCTTTTAGTTACGCCGTGTATAAAATGGAATGAATGAAATATTAAATTTAGGTCATTGATCAGCTTGCGTATCTCAAGGTTTTTTCCAAGAAATACAGTACACGTTTCATTGAAGAAAGCGTGCAGCGACACAGTAGGCTTTTACTATCAACGTGAAAGCGTTACAATTTGCCGACGAAGTAGAAAACAAGGGGGATTTCGAGTACAGTCATTGTGACAGCACTGTTCTTTACCATTCTTCTTTCCTTTTATTAAATTTATTTGTTAGGCTTTGCATTTACGTTTTAATTTATATATGGGGATTAGAATAATTCACGACATCTCCCCTCTTAAAACAGACATTATATGTCAGTCCTTTATTCTATATACACATAGAGAAATTATTATTATTTCTGGGGTTTACGGTGATTCTCATCACACGGATGGCGGCTTAAAAAATCCGCTCCCAAATTTGTTTTTCCAGATATATACTCAATGCTAAAATTATAGGGAGCCAAAAGTAAGGACCATCGGAGTAACCTAGAGTTCTCATGCCTAGCCTGGGCTAGAAACGATAAAGGTTTGTGATCCGTTTGCAACTTAAATGCCTTCCCATACAGATAAATATTGAATTTCTTTATTGCCCATATTACTGCAAGACATTCTTTTTCGCTAGTTGAGTAGTTGATTTCAGCTTTATTCAACTTCCTGCTAGCATATGCCACTGGGCTTAATTCCCCATCCAATGCATCTGATTTCTGTAGTAGAGTTGCACCTAACCCAATATTACTGGCATCCGTCCTTACTATGAATTCTTGACTTAAGTCAGGTAATTTCAAAATAGGTTTACTTGTGAGCTTTTCCTTCAATTCTTGGTAAGCCATTTCACAATGTGGTGTCCATGTAATGCGATCTGGATGTCCTTTACGTGTCAAATCAGTTAACGGTGCACATATGGAATTAAAGTTTTTGATATACTTCTGGTAGAAACCACATAATGAGACAAAGGATCTCACGTCCTTCTTGGTTTGTGGTCTCGGGGCTTTCTTTAGTTTCTCTAAATTCTTTGGGTCAGGGGTCATGTTTCCCTGATAAACTGTGTGTGTCCCAAAAATTCCAATTCTTTACATCCAACGCAACATTTGGTTGGTCGGGCTGTTAAATTTGCTGCCCTAAGTCGATCAAACAGCATCTTCAGAGAGTCAATGTGTTCCTCAAATGTTTCTGTTGCTATAAGGATATCATCCATGAAATTTGTTATACAGGGATTATTCAGAGGGTCCAATAATTTTCTCATCATTCTAGAGAAGACACTAGGCGCATTCTTCAATCCAAATGGCAATCTATTAAACTCATAGTGTCCTTCTGAGGTACTACAAGCTAGGTATGGTCTAACCTCAGGCTTTACTGGAATCTGATAGTATCCTTTACTCAGATCCACTTTTGAGAAATATTTAGCTTTATTTAGTCTGGCAAACAGCTGATTTGTATCCGGCAATGGATCCACCTGTCCTTCTGTAATAGCATTCAGTCTCCTGTAATCTATACAGAGTCTATGTTCTCCAGAGGGCTTCCTTAAGAGTACAACACCGGAACTATATGAGGATTCACTGTGCGAAATAATTCCTTCCTTCAACAGATAGTCTATCTCTTCCTTCAAAGCTTTCTCCTTAGCAAACGGAATCGAATATGGTTTCATACAGACAGGTGTGGGGTCTATCAGTTTCATATCATATTCCAATAGGTTTGTATGCCCTGGTCGGTCTGTTAACACCTCTGCATGATTATTTAGAACCTGTTGCACTCTCTCTTTCTGAGTTTTTGTTAAATGTGTACTGATTTTCACCTGTGCTGCTGTCTCACAGGGGTGTAATGGATATTCAAATGATGAAAGTGGTTCCTTTTTCATCTCCATGGCGATGGACAAGGTCAACAAGTGTGTCTCTTCCTGATGTTCTCTTTCCAAATATTTCTTCAGGAGATTCACATGATAGATTTTTTCTTTCCCCTTCTTATCTATCTTATAATTTGTTCTAGACACCTTCTCTAAAACTGTATATGGACCTTGCCATCCAATCTGTAACTTATTCTGACTCCCGGGGAGAAGAAGCAGTACCTTCTCTCCCACAGCCAAATCTCTGTCTTTCGCCTTCCTGTTATAATAGGCAGCATGTTTCTTCCTGGCTTGTTTCAAATTTTCATTGGCAAGTTTCCAGCCAGTTTTTTAAACGAGTGGTCAGCTCATTCACATATTGGTATGAAGATGTAATGTTTTCCTCTGCCTTTTCATCAGTCCACGTTCTTAACAAAGCTTCGAGTGGACCTTTTATTGGCCTTCCAAACAATAATGTTGCCGGGGCCATACCGGTTGAACTATGGGGTACCTCCCGATAAGCAAAGAGGGCGGCGTGCAGGTACTGGTCCCATGTATCTGGTTTTTCGTGTGCCAACTTTCTCAGGATCGACATCAACGTGCCGTTAAATCTTTCCACTTGGCCGTTCCCTTGGGGATGGTACACACTACAATGGAAGTGTTTGGCCTGGAAGATCCTGAAAACTTCTTCAGTTAGTTTCCCCTTGAACTGAGAGCCATTATCAGTCAAGATTTGATTGGGAAAGCCTAACCTTGTGAAAATTGTGAGCAATGCCTCTGCCACATGTTTAGAATCAATCGATGACAGGGCTACTGCCTCTCCCCACATAGAACAAGTGTCCACCAGAGTCAGAATGTAGCTGTTCCTTCTCTTGGTTCGGGTGAGAGGTCCCACAAGATCCACGGCAACTCTCTCAAAGGGTGTTCCCACTATGGGCATTTCCCCCAGAGTTGCTGGTGCAGTCCAATGTTTAGGTGCTACTCGTTGGCACTCTGGACAGGATTTTACATATCGTTTGATATCTTCAGTTATTCCTGGCCAGAAATAATGACAAGCTATTCGCTGTCCTGTTGCGCTGATTCCCATATGACCACTGAAGGGAATCGCATGCCCTAGTTCCAACACTTTAGTCCTATATGAAGTGGGAAGGACCAGCTGTCCGTGACCATTGGATTCAGATCCAGCCTTCCTATATATCAGTTTGTTCTTCATATAAAACTCTCCCTTGCCTGGAGGTGTATGAGATTTGGGCAACTTCTTGAAACATGGCTTGAGTGTTTTGTCCTCAGCCTGTGCCTTCCTCATCTCATCTGGGTGAGTATTTATTGGATTATCCTCCTCCTTTTTAGACTGTGATCTGGTCTGCACTGTTGCCAATATCACAGGTCTCTTGGGATTCCCCAAGAAGACATATCTACACCCCAATATCAGAGGGTAGATTGGCTCATTTATCACTGCTGCTTTTATGATTCCTTCCACATATCGCGTTTTCACTTTTATTCGGGCGACGGGAAGTGTCATGGTAGCTACATCCTTGGTTGCAGTTTGAATCTCCACTGTTTCTGTGGTGTATTGATCGGCCTGCACCAGGTGAGAACTCACAACGGAATCGTAATCTAAACCGGTATCATATAAACACCTTATAGTGACACCATTACAGATGACATCTTCACACACTGGGGGGTGGTATGGTTCCTGTAGTTCTTCAGGTTTGACCTTCTTTTCCTTTTTCCCCGATGTCATAGCAGCACAATGAGGAGGTTTCCTTCTACAATGGTCAGTGTCATGATTGTTCATCTTACAATTTTTACACCACCTTTTTCCTTGGTTGAAAGATTTTCTTTCATCATATTTCCTTTCATCGAATTGTGGGGTTTTATTTTTATTTTCATACCGTGGCCTATCAAACTGGTGCTTACCTTTTGTTTTGATCCCTAGGATCAAATTTATTAAAGTTCTGTGGTGCCCTAAAGTTATCCACTTGTTTCTTTTTATTACCTGTTACCTCTGCTTGAGCTGCTTGATACCTTTCAGCAACATTTAGCAACTCACCCAGCCTCTCTGCACCTTGTTCCATGAGAAACTTTCTCAGGTCTGGAGCCATGGACTCTCTTAATTGCTCTATAAGGACCATTTCCTTAAGATCTTGGGTTTTCCCCAGAGAAGTCCATTTCTCCAAGTATGTCTCTATTCGTGCAGAGAACTGGTGATAGGTTTCACCTGACAGTAGTTTAGCATTCCTAAATTTTTTTTCCTATAAAATTCTGCATTCTTTTCATATCTTAACAAAAGAGCCTGCTTTAGCATGTCATAATTTTCCTGATCACTTCTGCTCATTTTTGCAAAAACTTCATAAGCTGCCCCACGAAGTCCCTGAGATAACTTTAAGCTCCACCTTTCTCTCTCTAACCCATATGTGGTAGCTAATAGTTCATACCTATTTAGATAGCTCTCTATATCATCGTCTTTCTCAACAAAATGATCTAAATGAAAATTCATAGCTGAGGTTGAGGCTCCTTGGCTAGCAGTGGCATCCGAGGCAAAGGGACTGGCACCATTTTCAGGAGCATGGCCTTGAAACTCAAACTCCCTTAGTCGTAACTCGTGTTCCCTTTGTAATCTCTTCTCCTCCTTTTCTGCTTCCCTTTCTGCAGCTAATCTCTTTTCTTCTCTTTCTGCAGCTAATTTCTTCTCTTCCCTTTCTGCAGCCAATCTTTTGTCTTCTCTTTCTGCAGCCAATGCTTTAGCCTCTTTGTCAGCCTCAATCTGCAACCTCTTAGCCTCAGCCTCAATCTGCAACCTCTTAATCTCCTTTTCAGCTTCTAACTTTCTTTCGGCCTCTTTTTCTAATCTTCTTTCTTCTCGTTCAATATATTTGTCACATTCAGCAGTGACATAAGAAATCATAATTTGCCCGTCCATTCCTAACTCTTTCGCAGTCTGTACAGCAGCAGATCGAAATTTTGCCAGGTCGGCCATTGTCTAACAGATAAATGTCTAAACAATTTTATCTATGACTAATTAACTCAAGACAACACAGGCACTGTGAGCTCAACCTTATTTATTTTCACCCAAGGATACCTTTTAATTCTTATTATTCCCTGAAGTGAATTACCCCCAATATTTTAATAGGGAAAGATTCAAAATCCCGAGAGCGAGACCCCCAATATATGTGGTAAAGTGGGATGTTATAAATATTTATAGGGGACTTAGTGTACTGACTGAGATCAGCTGTGAAGGTATCTATATCTAATAAGAGTAGTGTATTATAGATAACCCTACTTACTGCCACATATGTATACCTCAGTCAGAATTATTCTGGAATAGTGTGATGACTACGTTATATGTCTAGGGTATGTGTATGATGAAGTGTAAGTCATAACAACAACAGACAGATAAACAATTTAATGTATTCCACCACCCTTGACAACACTATGACACTCACATACATATAACACTCTAAGAGGATATCTTAAAGGAGTCACTGATAACTTTTCAAATAACAATATGTATTCAGTGCTGTCATGAATGTATATGTGTCCTGATTCAAATACAAAGGGAACCAGGAATCACAATCAATTTTAATTACAAGTTATATGTACAGAATTTATTAATATGATTCTTGTAGTGACATATATTATTAATGGTATCCTATGTGTGTCAGTTGTGTAGTGGTAATATGAGGTAATACTGGTTTTGTTTTGTTCAAGCTCTGTTGGTATTTGTCATCATGACTTCAATAGTTTGTTTCTATTGGAACTAGTATTGGAGATGTTCTCAGTTCCTGGTATTAAAACAATTAAATTCCCCTCTTAATTTTGGTTTACAATGTCATTTTAAGATGGGGTACATAATGTTGAGCTCCATGGCCACACTCTCTTATCTTGCGTGATGACTGCAGTAAAAGACTCCTCCTATATGGACCAAGGAGTATGCTGTCCACCTCTGGCTTCAGCAAAGCTCTGACCAGGTGCTGCTCAATAAAGACCACGGTCCCTGAAACAAGAAGGTTGTACCTTCTACGTCAGAACTAATTTATACTCTAGTTCTACACTGAGCACAATACATCACAAACATTGAGTTCAGAGCGTTAGGCCAACTGTCAGCTTCATCTGAAATACTTTATACCAGTATTTCCCTCCCTAATGGTTACTACGCCTCTGCAATTCCAGCATTATTTCTTTCTAGTTAATAAGCTAGGTGTCAGTGTACTGTTTGGCCATTCCATGCAGTTTTACTTTCCTCCGACACCTTCTGTTCAGGCTGGAGCACTATAGGCTTTACATCATGTTCGCTACTGAACCACACATATATACAGACATAATTTATCAATTTACATTCAATTTTCATTTAAAAATATTGAATATTTCAAGCTTACCACAATTCATGGAAATAATAATAAACAGTTTCGTTGACTGGCAATGAATATAGCACAACTCCGATCTGCCGATGTCCCAGGCTTTATTTTATAAAAAATATACACTGGTGCTCAACGCACTGCTTCTTAGTAGGTTTATTACAAGATGTGGCAATGAACAGACGCTCTGAATTGAGTACATTCGCAGCTCTACCCAATCACACCACGTCTACACATCTTTTCAAAAAAGTACTCCTTTCTCACGTTTCCCCTGACAACACAAGATAGTATTTATAGTCCGACCAATCGTGTTTAGTCTTTCATTTGTTGCGCTCCAATCAAATAGGAGTTAACATGGTAGGCTATTTCCGTAACGTAATATTTTTTTCAAACACGTTATAAAAAAATTTTATGAGCAGAAATGATTTCATGCTGTCAGGCACCCCCACTATTTTATTTTGGCCATAACTTGGTAATTCCTAGACTATTTGCGTAACGTTTTACATATTCTTTGTTAGCAAACCCTAAGGAACCCAAATATACGAATTTAATGGAGCCAATATGCATTTTTCAGGATTTTAAAACCTAACTCTGGTATGGGTAGTGAATTTTATCACTGTCGATTTGAAATAAAGTTAGTGCATGTGGCCTTACACGCGTGATGGCAGCAATTGTGTATCGCGCGACGCGTGTTTAGTGTTGCACGTGTCCCTGCTTTCTGCCTCTCCCTTCTCTCTATCCTTTAGTCCATCTGTCTTTTAGTTACGCCGTGTATAAAATGGAATGAATGAAATATTAAATTTAGGTCATTGATCAGCTTGCGTATCTCAAGGTTTTTTCCAAGAAATACAGTACACGTTTCATTGAAGAAAGCGTGCAGCGACACAGTAGGCTTTTACTATCAACGTGAAAGCGTTACAATTTGCCGACGAAGTAGAAAACAAGGGGGATTTCGAGTACAGTCATTGTGACAGCACTGTTCTTTACCATTCTTCTTTCCTTTTATTAAATTTATTTGTTAGGCTTTGCATTTACGTTTTAATTTATATATGGGGATTAGAATAATTCACGACAAATACAAAAGATGGCACACGTTGTAAAACTTAATGCAAATAAATGGGCTTACAAAACTGGCATAGCATCCTTAGCTATGCAATGTTGCCGTTCGGATGGTCCTGTGTTCCGTTCTCCAGTGATCCTATCTATTCTGATGTTTTTCTATTGTTTAGTTTTCTACTACTTTCTTTCTCACGAGTACCTGAAATATACCTTTATGGTTTCGTCTCTTTATTGCTTTTAAATATTATAACACTGGAGCGTGGTCGAGATTACGTGAAATAGGAAAGATTTTATCTGATATATACAAGCTTTTGACTAGTATGGTTAGACTTTCAGTAAGACAACAGTGGTTATTTTCTTGCTGAGTAAGTGACTAAATAAATGTAGAGATGCAGTAATGCAAGCACAAACACACACACAAAGTCTCAAGCGAATTTTTTTTTTGTTACGCTGTTTACGCGCACAAAATTAACAACATAAAACACATTGCACAAGATGATATAACCATACCTTGTATCAATGATGCAGCAGCCAAGACAGACATCACTGCTAATAAGATACGACACGCGTCAGCCATCTGCGGTCAGAAAAAAACAGTATAACACAAGATTTGATTCAGAATCATTTATGTCCTTTGTCATTATTATCATTGTTATCATCATCAATATTATCATCATTATTATCATCATCATTTTTTTTTCTTTGCGCTCTTTACGGAGCTTGAAGCCACATCTCCAGTGGGTCCCCATTGTGACAGAATTGTCCGTTCCCTATTCCAAGCATTCATGTTTATCGCCGACCTTTTTGCGCTACGTCTCATTTTCTGTACCTAATTATTGTTTACACTCCATTCCCTCAATTCCTGTCATGTCAGGACTTCAGCGACCATCTTTTGCTGGTTAAGGTAATCAATTACTTTCGTATGAACCCATAATGACACCTGAATCTGTGGAGTGAAATGTTATAAAACATTTACGAGCAGGTCGTATGTAGGAGACACCGGGTTAATGAGATAACCATTTCCGGACAAGACGGGTTGGAGAAGAATTATCCATCTTGAAAGAGATTACCTGTGATAGATTATGGAGTCGTTAGTGTAAGCAGGATCGATAATAGACAGAAGCTGGAATAGCATATATGGTGACTTGTTAACAACACATTTATTATTTGCGTTTGTTGCCCATGGATTTTTCGTGAGATAATGGGAAATATACGCATCTTGCTTGTGATTGGCTTGGCATTTGAGATGTAAACATATAAAATTTATGATAGGATCCTTGTCATATAGTAGCAATCTGAATGTTGGCCGAAGGGTGCCTGTAGCAGTATTATTTTATACAAGGCTACCAAAAAATGTATAGATGTCTAATGTTGCTGCTGGAGATGTAGCCGTGTAATGTTACTACCACAGTAGACACCAGGGATGTTGGAGGCAGTGTAGGATGGTGTCTCTTGTCTGGTTTATTGATGATATGTTAATGGAACATATCAGATAGATATGTAGATGAAGTTCCACACAGGAGATTACATTACATAGGTCATGAGAACGTCACATTGACTCACGACGAGGAAGTCCAATAAATAGGAACAGCAGATGACGTTTTCCATCATTTATTTGGGACGCCACAACGACAGGTACGCTGACATCAACATATATGAGTCACAGACAATGCAGGACATAGCAATGAGCATAAATAAAGTTCATCAGAAAATTATGCATATATCAAGTAAGCTGATTTCGTATAATTCCAGCTTCAACAGCTTCAGTCCAATATAATCAATTTATGAGTTTAACAAACTCCTCTCTGATACCAATAAATCAGATGTGTAGCACAAGTCTACCGCAGGCCGCACGGAAATGGCGGGCTTATGTGTACAGTTCAAGTTGACCTCTGTGGACATTTCTAGATCTAACCTTGATTAAGGTATTATCGCTAGTATAGCGGAGTTCAAGGAACATAGCAACTGTTCTCTGGGCATAGAGTAGCCCGATACATATGAATCTACGGTATGAGGATACCTGGGGTACTTCTAATAGTAGAGACTCTTCTCTGCCAGTAGATAATGAGCGAGTAGGAACAACAATGTCAAAACCTAACTGGCTACAGATCGAAGTAGAAAAAGCAATTATCTTTACGTTCAAAATACACCACAATTCTAACCGTCTCCAGACGTTTGAAATAAACACATGGGACTAATATCAGTAGACTTGCAATCGAACTCACAGAGGCTTCCTGCCCATGATGAAAAAGAAACTCGGGTGGACGAGAACACGTCTTACCCCGACACAGATCACATCCTCGACTCCTGGTACGGAAGTCTTTCTCAAACCCCCTAAAATTCGACACATGCGCAGAAGCGCTTGACCCCTGAGTAAAACTCAAACGGGCCGATGTTGGACACATACCAAGCAAAGATACTGACCAAAACGAGCCTTATATGGTCAGGGAATAAACATCAACTCAGGTTGCAAACATACCAAGAAAAGCTGATCTATTCTAGCCATATAAGGATTAACAACCAGACATAAATCTAATAATAGACCGTCAGGATAAGACACAAGAGAAGGTAACAACAATTGTAAAATGTAACCTCAGCTAACCAAGAGTTATGCACCTTTGATTACAAAAAATTAAAGCGTACAATCAAGACAGGTAAATATATATATATTGACTCAGAAAAAATCTGTGCGTAACAGATTCTTGTTGCATTGTGAGTTCCCGCACCGTGAAACTCAAATCGTCAAGAAGACAGCCAGGCAAGCCAGAATAAGAAATAGGATAATGATTCCATTTTAAATGACCGGACAACGTGTTTGTGCATCTTGTGAATTTACACAACGACAACTCTACTTTTATTAATATGGAAAGCCCGGAATCCTAGGAACCTGAACATTAAGTCATAGTGGGAGTCTATTGTAAAGTAACACCCCAGACCATGTGTTAGAGGCATATTAAACCAGTTTACTATTTCTCTGAGCCAGAAGTCAGTATTTCCAAAGAGATTTTGGGGTGAGCTGTACATTTTAAATTCTATATTTTGCGTTATTAACATGTGAAAATTGCTAGTGGATGTCCAAGTCATATGAGGCTGGCAACCTCAGCATATAGAATGATGATTTCATGAACCACCACTGCAAGAGCTGGTGACTGTTTTATGCAGGTTTCTCATAGAGAACCAAAAGCAGAGGTAGTCTTAAGTTTCATATGGAGCAGGGAGTGGATGATGATAGAACTTATGTACATACCTATTATATTAACTGTTTCAACCAGTGCATATATAAATGTAAACATGTTCAATATAAATGCAATTGATGTTTTCCGCTCACTGGAATTAACATTAATGCTCAGAGAGGATAAAGTTCTGAGGCAGATGGGATGGTGGAATGAAAAAGGGGGGGAGACACGTGATTTTCGTGTCAGGAAACTCAATACTCAAGAGGGTATTTCTTTCTCTCTTATTTCATGATACTAGTCGGTGGAACCAATTGGTGGTGCTATCCGTGGAACAAGTGAGTGGTACAAGTGGCCTGCCGTCAAAGCTAGACACCAACAGCAGACGGGTCAATAAGAGACGCTGGACCATTTTCGCAATTACCCCACGATACTACGAGGGACGTGTTGCGGTCACAAGACTTGACCAGTGACGAGAGTGAACCAGGCCATAACCTGGAAAGAACAAGCATCCGATGGTACAGAAACAAACGGACATCTTACTGGCAGCTAAGTACCAATTCAAAGCTGCCAAGTGAACTCTCTATTAAAGAACTTTTCAAAATAGACCATCTCCTGTGAGACAATTTTAAAGACTATCTAAATTCACCCCACCTTTATTTATTTTACATCTGTTAACGATAATTGATTATTAAATTTCTTATCTGTAAATATACAAATTTATAGTTGATTTAATTCGGTTTGGGTGAACTGCACCCGTATGTCTCAGTCGTCTTAAATACTTATGACAGAACTTCATTAATTGTCGACTTCTGTGACGAGGGCACGTCCCAGGCAGAGTTGCAAGGTAACCACTCCTAACGTCAAGGCAATGATCTTCCCAAACCGTCAAAGGCTGGCATCCAGCGAAGATCACACTCATGATCCACAGGCTAGTATCAAGCTTGTATCACACATTGGTATCTCTAGCTCGTACCACAAACTTTAGAGAAAATAAATGTCTCTGCTAAGTATTTGTTTCCTGATACTCAGTTAGGCGCCTTATCTGCTGTCCGTGCCACCAACCCTTTGCTTTTTTCGTAGTAATTTTATCCTCCCTGAGCATCATTGATAACCCCAGTGGGTAGGATGAAAATCATTGTTAATTCGGTAATTTGATGGGGGAAAATGTGGTTGGATAGCAGAAATCGACATTTGCCATGTTTAAACATACATACACACTTATTAAAATGTTAATATAATAAATATGTACATCCTGATGTGTCATCATCAACCACTCTTTGCTCCCCTTGGAGCCTGAGGCTACCACTGCTTGTGGTTCTATGTTAGAGAATCAGCATGAAGCAGTCACAAGCGCTTGCTGTGGTGGTTCATGACTCTCTCATTTTCATATGCTGTGGTTGCCAGCCTCGTATGAACTTGTACAACCACAAGTGGGTTAAACATAATGTTAAATGTAAAATATAAAATTATAAAATGTATGTTACAACTCACCACGTATCGGGTCATATATCGACTTCTGGCATTGGCAGGAATAGTTCCGAATAATGTCAGCCTCCATGTTTTTGGGGCCGTCTTACAGGTACTCGAGAATTATTTTATTGCTAATCCTACTATTCCTTGTTATAGGCTCCGAGGAATTTGGGATTTCCAGTTTTCTTCCTGGTTAATTTCAGTAGATCCTCAATACTTGTACCACTCCTCGTTAATGAATACCTATATTTCTTCGGACTGGATAGTCTGAAGCTGTCGTCGTGACTCAGTTGAACACAGCGCTGGGTCTGTAAACGTGCTACATTATATGGGGCCTTGCACCCACACTTTGTAAGTTATTTACGCTGTGAAAATCTCCAATCAAACGTCGTCTTTATTAATATATATCTTGGCTAGGCCAAGCTAATCTAACTGTTTGATTTTAGTGTATATCTTCTCTCCCTCCCATTTCCTCACGAAATTCCGCAGACACCGGTAATTTCAAACGCCTCCCATATAAAGAATGGGCATTTCCCTTTTTTAGATGACTCGTGTCTGTACTTCATAAAAAACCTTCAGTTTAATTTGTTATTGCGAATGTTGACAAACACGAGGATCCATCCCCCTTGTAAATTAGGTAACTTTCCTGCCGGCAAAAATGTTTACCTTCAGATTGTCAATACGGGAAGTATGGGCGCCTATCTGGGTTTGAGCGAGATATTTGCCTGGGTTAGTTATGTTATCTCTACCCAGGATAGGTCATACAAAATAACAACTTGAAATCTGAGTCGTGCGTTCAATATGAAAGAAAATATGGGTTATGAAGAAATAAAAAAAGGCACAATATGGAATAGAAGACTGATAGAACACAATAAAATGATTAGCACGGCGATTTTATGACAGTGGAACAAGAGAAGAGGACGCTGGCGATGGATAGGACACATATAAGGAAAACTGATGATAGTATTATTATTGTTGTGGAATCCTCAGGGTGAACGAAGCAGAGGTCGACCAAAAACAAGTGGGAAAAAAAACTAGAGACATAAGTGAAAATGAGGAGAAAGAAGTGGAAACAACATGAACTAATGACATGTGACAGGAGAATTTGGCATGTGTTTGTTGAAGGCTTATGTTTATCGAGTAGCTAATGGAATTGATGATTGTTTGATATAATTGCCGAGTGTAGATTTGTAAAGATTTGGGAGATAGGAGTGGCTAAGAGGTAAAGCATCCGCTTAAAATTCTAAAGGTACCGAGTTCGATCCCAGATGAGGGAATATAATTTATGGAAATGTTTTTTTCAGAACCAGTGGTCCTAATTTTTTGAGATCAGATGACTAGCATTCTCGGATAAGGGTAAACAAAATATGAGATCTAGAGCACATGTTGCGCACGTTAAAAATCCCACAGCAGTTGGAAATCGTTAAGGGTTGGCCATAAGGCCGCTGCCCCTGGCAAAATTTAAAAAAATTATTGCAAACCTGCCTATCACAAAAAATATTTATAGAATATGTGAGTCCTATATTCACACACTGGAATTCTCGCCGGTGCTACACTGTGCTGAGATCCTTCTTGTGTGATCTAAAGGAGATCAGAGCTCTGATGGAGTGTCCGTTTGCAATGAAGATAGTCCATAACAGCAAACCAAACCAAAACGAATATATTATATTGTCTTTGGAGACTGGAAACTGGAGTTGGTGGGGTTTTTCCTATCCATATGAGTTGCTTTTCATTGTTACGTCAGCGTAGAAGTAGGGGCTGCAAATCCTTAGCTAACACATCCTATATCATGATATATTCTGGTATGTTATTGTGGTAATAAGATCGTGACATATGACGATAGATCTGTGTAATTCCTGGGGGTATCTGAAGAGACAATGAAGGAATCGAACTACTCCATTCAGGAAGAGGCTAATATGAGTTTGTGCATGAAGCTGGCACCCTCATCATGTAAGTCAAATGCCCACAGAAAGTACAACCACTACAAGAACGCGTGACTGCTTGGTGTGGGCTTCCTGCAAGGGGACAACCAACAGTGGTGGCTCCATATTTCATGGGGATGGCAAAGGTAAATGATAACGAATGATTAAGTGCTTGTCTAACAGAACGCATTGAAAAAAATCATTGCAGAGAAAACTGTGAAAGAAAGCGTTCTTTCATCAAGGAGAGAGGTCTATAACGGAAAACACTACACAAAAATGGAGAGAATTTCTCATATTTAGGACAGAGTTATATAAAGTCATCGTCAATACTTTTGAGTTTCAGTGGATCACAGGTCCCCAACAAATAAAGGCCAAGCGTTCCCACAGTCATGTGCCATCCGTACAAGATCTATCCATGTCTTCTCTATCCCTGCCATGTGTGTCTCCAGTTCTCTACTCCATGTGTTCCCTGGTATCCCTCCATCTATGTTACCCAGGGGATTCCAGAAATTGATTTGTCCAGTTTTGCCGTCAACTAACTCTCTCATTGTGTGTCCCATTCACAGCCAGTTCAGATCCGGCTCCATAAGCAATTGTCTGACCAACACCATCAGTTCCACACTTCTGATCTTGTCAGACTAATTCTATTGTACTACTCTGCGTAAGCAACCATTTATTAAAGTATGCATCTTTCACTATCATCAATCACGAACCGCTGACTTGGAGCGACTAAGAAGATATGTGCACCGTCATAGCGAGTAGACGCTGGAATTGGGTTGGCCACGTCCTTAGAAGAGGCTCTGACACCATCACCAGATCTACCATGTTATGGACTACAGAAGGAAAGCGAAAGAGAGGCCGGCCAAAATCAACCTGGCGGAAAACAGTGGAGGCATAGATGCGAAGCCTGAACCAGAGCTGGGGCACCATAAAGGATGGCTGCCGACCGAGCAACGTATGTTGCTGCCCTACAAGACGCCACCCGGCGTGATGGTCTCTGATTGCTTTGTGAGTCAGCGGCTAAGGACCAAAGAAGTAGCAGAAGTGTTTTTCTGGTTGTCCTTTTATATAACAATCATACCTTAACAAAAAGTCATAGAAGAGAAAACATTGTGAAATATAAAGATCTTTTTTCAAAAACGTGTTATATGCTTTAAATTACGACTGAATATTAGTCGTTAGGAAAAGGTGTCACTTCTGCCCAATAAAATTCATCTTGGATAAAATATGCTTTCATAAATTTAAACATTTAATGTAAAGCTCAAGCGTTCGATTAATAGAGTTGTTAGAGCGTTTGTCTCTCGCGGCAGAGGTGCTGAGTTCAATTAACGGTATCAATACAATCACAGCTACCCATCTGTAAATTGGTACTTGACTTTGCTCTTGAGTTAGGGAAGCAAAAAGCAGCAAGGAAGTGAACTAGTCGATGCTGGACCTAGCATAGTCCAGTCTCTAACACTTCACTCTCCTACGGCAGTATCTGCTATGGGACTACCTTTACCTTTTAGTGTCAAGGTCACAACAAAGTTGGTCATAACTAGAGCCGCGATGAAAATAAATGAATTGCTGACCTAACTGTTTGAAGAAACACAATGATTTGATCTGCATATCACCATTCACCATCCGACGCCAGCCCCTTATAACACGAAACGCAATCTATACTTACAGGTCATGAATTATCTTACTTCTAAAACCCTTGCTTTAATGCAGTTATTTGCAGCTTATTTTACATTATTTTAGATATTATACTAAATCGGTTGGGTCAATGCCTATCTAAACTTGATAGACTAAAAAAATGTACCATGAACAGGAACTGCATGCAAAGTTTCAGTTTTCTAGGATGAATGAGTGGATCATACAGATTTTGGACGTGAAAATTCTGAAATGCGACAAATAAACAACCCAGTTTGATTTTCAATAAAAGTGGTTAACTATCACAAATCTGTGGAGGTCTTATAGA
Organism: Oreohelix idahoensis; assembly: GCA_024509875.1. Taxonomy (NCBI): domain Eukaryota; kingdom Metazoa; phylum Mollusca; class Gastropoda; order Stylommatophora; family Oreohelicidae; genus Oreohelix; species Oreohelix idahoensis. Next base: position 386,680 of record JAMPIV010004483.1, read on the forward strand.
AATTTTTCAAGGTCGATTTAAAAAAAAAATTCCAATTGCAGTTAAAACAACAAGTGATTATGCTGCTGACGATGTATGACTTTCTTTGAGTTATGTCTTGAGACAAGAACAGGAAAATCGATTATGACAGCTGACAAAATTGTTTGGAAAAAGATGGAGGATAAACGTACGAAAAAGCGTTGACTGTCTAACACATGACTCATAAGAAAGTCAACAACACGATTAGAGCAGAACGCTAAAAACAAGAAAACTGTCGAGAAATGCTCGTCTTCGTCGACTGGGATTTCAACATGGAATAGGTACTCACCCTTTGTAAATCAGACAAACAATGACCAATGCACGCACACCTGTATTAGATCAGACAAGATTAGGATTCAGTACACCTGTTGGCATGTGGTAATGAAATTTTAATAGAGAACAAATAGAACGTTTTCCACGTTTATTGACAGAAACTAACCTTTGACACACAATTACGTAATTTATATAAACTTTGCTATATATTGTTCTGTCGTATTTAACGGGCATGAACTGCAAGAAATATTAACAACACAGGCAAAACTTAAAGATGTACTGCAATAATCTCAAGGTAGAAATGAATTTAGATAAATGAAAGTAGATAATCTGAAACGTATTAAAACCCCATCAGAACTACAAATGCTAATAGAACAATATATCGCAAAAACAAAAGAATTAAAACAAGAAAAATAAGGTTGCTCCGTGAACATTGCAGACCTGCTGGCATGCCGATCCAGTAGTTGTACTGTAGCAAGCTTACCCAGAAAGTTACGGACTTTGCAGGATCGATATAAATAAACCTCCAT